>VZTZ01040308.1:0-137576 GCA_013400955.1 Drymodes brunneopygia
TGTCTTTTAAACCAAGACAGTGGAGGAAAGCAAGATTACTTCTTTTGATAGCAGTGCTGACCTGTGACATTTTACAGTGCATGAGAAATTACAGACTGCGAGTGGACTGACTTTTGGAGCACAGTGAATTAACTTATTCTCAAAATTACTGTCAGGCCCTTACAATGTATCATAGATAACCAAATCTGGTTTTAAAGAGGAAAAATAATTTTATTAAAGGGGCAGTGAACTTATTTTGGTTTGTCTCATAAATCACTAACTTATAATAGTCATAGGTAAATCCTTTCAATTAACTCCTGTTATATAACTTTTAAAACAGATTTTCTTTTATTTAAAGAGTTGTCTTGAAACAGGTAAATCAATACATACCAATTAAGATAGATTATGAAACCTTTAACATTTTTTCTGCTCATCAGAGTACAAACGCTTAAAAATAATGTAGTAATTTCCAATCTATATACATATTTGCATTAGTTACCAGTCTAGCCAAGTGTGTGGATTCTACCCATGTAAATGCAACATTTATCTTTCCCGTACTACTGATTTTAGAATGGTACTACATTGCAAATTATGTGTTGCAGCAAAATATTTGCAAAACTATATCTCAGAAAAAGCTTGGGGACATCTTTGAACATGAATGGTTTATAACATTCAGATGAAATATGATTTCGGTAGACGTAACCAGAGGTTTTTCATAGGCATTTAGAGTGCTTTCCCTTCTTAGTATGAAGGTTTTCAGGTATGTGTAGAGAAAATTCTGAAATACTTTTCTGAAGATTTAGAGCAAACTTTCTTTTTCCCTGTTGCTCAGAGAAGATAGGGAAGAATGGCTGTAGCAAAGTATATAACATGACTTGGAAAATGCCTGTATTTCTCTTCATTCTTAAACAGCAAATGTTGATCTTCTAACACCTTTCCTGGAAATCAGATCTCTTGCTAGGAAGCAAATGTCGTATAGGTGTATTTTACTGAGGTGGTATCTAGATCAGATCTAAGAAGAATCTGTGTCAAATGGGGTAGTTTAGGCGTCACTTAATTTACAGTGAGCATTCTGGTTTGTTGACAGTAACTTGAGTTTCTTTAAATGAAACTATTTCTATCTTAGGGATTTTCTCTTTGTAGTACACCTGTGACTAGTAATTGGAGAGTGTAATTAAATTCTCTGCACAAAGCACACTTCTTTATGGACCAATGGATAAAATATGTAACATGAAAAAATGGCACAGAAATCCACAGTAAGAGAGCTCTTCTAAAAGCTGGCTGGTTTACCTATGTAGGTACACTTGGTCATTTTTATCTGTAACAGTAAATATCCTTCTGATGCTGCAGGCATGCCCTGGGTCACAGAAAGCAGAAACTTTCTGGAATTTCATTAGAAAGCATGAGCTTTCTGTGGAGTAAAACTGGTGACCAAAAGTATGAGCATACATGTTGTATTCTCTAACTACTGTAAATACGAAGTTAGTTGTAATTATTAGTAACTTCACTAGAGGCACTGCACAATTGTATCAATGACACAACATTCAAGACAGGCAAGTGCTGGTCATGAAATCTCACGTTACCCTTACTACTTGCAATTATGCTGTCAGTCAGCTGTGTTTGGGTTCACATGTTATGCCTCTAGCTCTTCCACTTGGGTGAAGTATTTCTCAGTAGCTAAGAATGCCTTCAGAACAAAGAGGGTGAGTAGGAAGATTAGTGTGAGCTTGTGATAAGCCATCTTTACACTTCCATCTCTTCTAACTCTGTGTGATGGAACAGCTTATCAAATGATTAAGAGATAGGGATGTAAAAGGACAGCTATCTAGGATTCAACCTAATTATCACAGCAAAAATAATTATGGAGAGCTTTTAAAATGCTTAGAGCAGCAATAGAAAGAAGTGAAATAGATCCTATCGGCATCCGTAAGTGGAACTGCTTCAGAGGCTCCCTCCTTAATGCTCTGCTTATGATGAGGTTTCACACAAAGGGCATCTTTCCTCTGCGTGCTGGAGGACAGTTCCCGTGTGTCTGAGACCAAAGAATTTACACAGAAATATGGTCTCAGTTTCTCCTAAAGTCCTCTAGACACTTTTACCAAATTCCTAAGCTGGCTTCTGCTCTGCTGTCCTAGACAGCAGCAAAATGCCATCCATCTCTGCACCCAGGCTCAACAGCAGCACTTGGAAGCTGCTTCCTGAATTTATGTAAAGAAATACCAGATCTAACATTGGAAAACTGCTCTCCAAAGAGAGACATGCATGCTCAGACATCTAGGCAATAGATTCTGGATTCAGACTATGAGGGGGATGATTTTAGTAGCTCTGCTGAGCACCGACCACCTCTGCCATAGCATTTGCAATAAAGAATTATATGGCCTTTATATTTCATCTTGCAGGTCCAAAAACAATAAATAACAGCATCTGAGGGAGGAATTATAGTCTCTGGAAATGGCAGTACTCCCTGCTCCTTAAAGTTTAGATTTAGTTTCAGTGTTTGGCAGGATATAGTACAAGAACCAATGATTATTCCAGTCTTCCTAAGTGGGGGAGAGGAGGAACCTCAGTTATGTTAGATCGGTTTTATTTCTTAGTGGATTTTTGCATGACAGTTTTATCCTGGGTTGGGAAACCTTAACTCTGGCATACCTAGGTGTAAGTTAGCTTGTGTGAGTCTAGTTAGTTAGAAATCTCAGTAAATTATCCTTTAATTACATAGAGCTTTGGAAAGAATGCTTCCTGAGCTCAGAGACAACACCATTACACTTGGTAGATTATACTATGTATTTCTTTAAATGAGCTGTTACCCTGATAGGCCAGCATCTATTCATATTTCAACTCTTTAGTGAAACCATAAGAACCCTTGCAGTCTAATTAATTTATTTGAAGCCTTTAAAAAAATAAGAAAAAGAAGAAAACATAGTAGCATATTGAACTACAGCAGTCTATCACAG
Source organism: Drymodes brunneopygia (assembly GCA_013400955.1). Taxonomy (NCBI): domain Eukaryota; kingdom Metazoa; phylum Chordata; class Aves; order Passeriformes; family Petroicidae; genus Drymodes; species Drymodes brunneopygia. The sequence continues at coordinate 2,934 of VZTZ01040308.1, forward strand.
TTACAGTGAGGTATTTAAAAATAAGAACTATACAGTATCCCAGAATCATAGAAAGATTTGGGCTGGAAGAGACCTTACAGATTATCCAGTTCCAACCTCTTGCTATGGGTAGGGATGCCACTCACTAGACCAGGTTGATCAAAGCCACATCCAGCCTAGCCTTGAATACTTCCAGGGATGGAACATCCAGAGCTCTTCAGAGCAACCTGTTGCAATGCCTTACCTCCCTCTGAATATTGATTTCTTTTCCTAACATCTCATCTAAAGCTTTCTTCTTTAAGTTTAAAACCATTACTGCTTGTTCTATCACTATCTGCCCCCTCCCTCTTTTTTATGAGCCTCCTTCAAGCATCACAGAATTGTTAGGGCTGGGACGGACCTCTGGAGATCATCTAGTCCAACCCTCCTGCCAAGGCAGGTTCACCTCCAGCAGATGATAAAAGAACTCCTCCCGACGGGTTTTGAAGGTCTCCAGAGAGACTCCATGACCTCTGTTCCAGTGCTCTGCCACCCTCAACATAAAGAAGTTCTTCCTCATGCTGAGGTGAAACTTCATGTGTTTTAGTTTATGGCCATTGCTCCTCGTCCTGTTGCTAAGCACCACTGAAAAAAGTCTGGCACCTTTCCCTTGGCACCTGCCTTCGACACATTTGTATGTATTAATGGGATTTCCTCCCAGTCTTGTCTGGACTAAACAGGCTCAGCTCCTGATGTCTCTCCTCACAAGAGATGCTCCCAAGTAGTGGAAGGCCACAGTGAGGTCTCCCCAGAGCTTTCTCCTCCAGGCTGAACAACCTCAGCTCCCTCAGCCTCTCTTCAGAGGAAAGGTGCTCCAGCCCACTGCTCACCTTTCAGCTTATATCATTAGGGAGCTACCTCTAATTTTCATCTGTAAGATCGGGATAGATTTAAAATGGTATTTCAGGCTTGTGAGTTTTCCATGTGGGCAGGCAGAGACGGCAGGAAGCTTTCTTAATTGCAGGGTCATAGTTTCTAAAGTCGGGGTCTGACCGCCACCCCGTCTCCCGGCGGATGGCCGCCCGGCAGAGGCCGCCTGGGGCCGGGCCTCACCCGGCAGGTCGCGGCTCCTCCCCGCCGCTCTGACTCACGGCCCGGCCCCACGCACACAAACTCGGCGGCCGGTGCCGAGCTGGGGCCGCCCGCTGTGCGGGAGCCGGGGGGCGCGGGGCAAGATGCCCGCCCTGAGGGGACGGAGCCTTCAGGGGGGCCGAGCGTGAGGGCACTCCCGTCCGAGGGATTAACGGCGGCCCCGCTATCCCGTCGCGGACGGCGATTTACCTGGGTGGCCACCTCCCTCCTTCCCTCCCTCCCTCTTCCCTTTCTTCGTTCCTTCCCGGAGCCGGTGGTTTCGGCGGAGAGTGAGTGGAGCCCGCCTGGCCCCTCCCCGGAGAAACTTTCCGCCGCCGTCCCCGCCAGGTAGGGGTAGGTCCCGCTGGGGCGGGTGCCGTGAGGGGGAGGCGGCGGCTGGGACGGGCCCCACACGGGGTATCGGGGCTGTCGCGCTGCCGCTCGGCCTCGTCGGCGGGCGGGGCGGGCTGTCAGGCCAGTGTCCCCCCCGGCCGAGCAGCTGCTGTCTGCCGCAGGGCCGCCGCGGGCTGAGGGCAGTATATAGGTCAATGGAAGTAATGCCCGCCTAATCCCCTTTATCTTTTTGGCTCGGCTTTTCCGCTGCTGGTTTGTAGGGTGACCCTTGGGCAGCGTTGGTCGCAAACTTCGGGGAGAGAGAGGAGCCAGGCTTCGCGCAGAGCTGTGTGAGCGGGCGAGAGCCGAGGTGAGAGCATGGGATACGCGCTTTTATTTTCCGGAAGGCTTTTCCTCCCAAGTGTGACGCCTTACAGGGTGCTAGCTGTTCCTGCGTAGGGCTGTCATACGCGTCACCCTGGGCACGGGTGCTCAGTTTGGGTTCGGACTTCTGTTTTAACAGGTTAATTAACATTGATTATTTCTTTCTTATTGCGTCACTCACCGAATCATCGAAGGCTATTTTGGTGTTTGCTTTGGATGCCAAAGGAAAGTGAGGTCTCGGCAACTTGGGGGCCCTGGTAACGGGAGAAGGCAGTGGGCCCTGACAAAGTGATTGCTGTGTTGCTTTCTCTGATCTTTGAGGAGCTATTAGCAAGGTCATGTGAACCTTTCTGTTGCCCAAGGGTTTTGGTAGCAGATCGGCATGATTGAATTGCTCCATGTGGACAAATACATAGGTGCTGGCAGGTGCCCACTGTCAGCTGGGACATTGCGTTTAGGGCCAGCCTGCCAGCATAGGAGTTCGCCAGGTTGGGATGTGTGGTTTCTTGTAACTGAGAAAGGCTAAGGCACACTTGATGATATTTGGAGATTTTTATTTCAATCTCATTTTTCTCTTCCCTGGGCTGTTTGATTGATGTTGTGATTAGCATTAACATAGCTCATACAATGACGATAAGAAGAAAAAATGCATAAAATGATTGTGTAATTTTGTGTGCCACCCTGTTACTTCTGATTGAACTGAATGCAACTTCAGAATCTGCCAGTGCCCTCTCTGCCTAGGTATTTTCTGTTGATCAGTGTGAAACTGATGCTGTGTAGGAGTTTGTAGTTGCATTTTCCTGTAGTACAAGAGTAGTTTTTTTCTCCCTTATAGCAGTAAGAAAGATCTAGGGCCTCATCGTAGTGGGGAAACTTGAAGTTTTAATTTTGTTTTCATTTTCAGAGAGAAGAGGTAGTGATAGTAAATTGTCCTTTCAAAGAGAGATCTCATACACCAGTAAGGTGGTAGTGTTAGGTCATGCAGTATAGACTCATGTTTCTGCCCTGTACTGGTCTTATATAATAAGAAATAAACCTTTTAGAAAAAATGTTTTTTGGAAGGGTTTGTAATACCCGAAGGAGTGATGTCAAATTAGGCTTTTCACATTATTTGTGGTGCTTTACTTCTGCTGGGCTATGTGTGTACAAGAGTCCACCTGATCTGAAACTAATCTAAGAATTAGGACCTAATGCTGTAATTTGTTTCTTCCTCTCTGGCTCTGCTTTAATGAACATGGAAGGTCAGAGGGAAAAGGGAAAGACAGAAAAACTTATAATCTGCAAGATAATGTGTAAATAATTGTAGAGGGCAAGATTGTACCACTGAGATATTGATGTGAGGATGGCACTGGTGAAACTCATGGAACATCCAGATGCCTTTTTCTCTTATCTGTCTCCATCAAAACAAATGTTTCAATTGACTTTTGCTAACACCTGTTTTAGTCTGTTTATTGACCCATGGTGATTGACGATATGTGCTTTGAAAAAGAAGTGAATCCTATTAGAATGATAAAAAATGTTTGGACAAAGCCCATGGAAGAAACTTCACTTTATGTACATAGTTTTCTTTTTTTTCTCTTTAAACTTTACTGTCTCTAAACTATATAGTGGTGCTGGTAAAAACTGGATTGTCCTCTGTAAGGATTTTGGCTTTGAGTTGTTTTCCTTGGTTTATTTTTTAGGTTTTATTCCCCTAAATTGGATAGAAACCTTCATAGAATCGGAAGCCAAGAGAACCAAAATTGGAGAAACTGCTGCTAATGTGGTTTCATTTGATCCTGGCATGAAACTGAGTTTTAGAAATCTATAGCTATGTTTTCTCTTCAAAAAGATTATAATGATGCATTGATGCCTGTCAAGCTTAAGTCCTCAGATCTTACAGCCTCTCAGTACCATCTGAAGCTTCAGTTTCTCTGTTAAACTGTGCATTGAAGGATTATTAAGATTACTTTGATATACATAAATTTAGATTTCTTTTTAACAAAGAATTTATTCACAAGTGCTGCTGTTCCTCTCTTGCATATCTTTATTTATTATATATATAAATGCTGCTTTTTGATGCCTACAGAGGGTTTCATTGCAAAGAATCTCCAAATTTTAATTAGTCTGATGGGAATCTTGTTTAGTTCTATAATGTTTGAGTAGCATCCTTGACTTTTTAAAGATGCAGTTCTCCACATCCTGATCTGATGTTACTGTGAGCAGCAGTTTCCCTCAGACATGAGAGAGATATGTTTTCTCTCTCTCTCTCTTTCTCCCATGGCATATTTAGTGTAGTTAGTGTGTTTATTGTGTGCTGCTGAAAACAAGGCTTTTTTGACCTCTTCTTCCAGTCATCATTTTTGATAACAATTTTATAACTATATTTTGGTTTAGAGTCATTGAAACTCTCAGACTCTTCTACTCAGACATGCTGGCCTTGGCATTGTTACCTTACTTATGGTCTCTTCTCAGGCAATGCGATAGGTCAGTTTTATACTTAATAGCTGCAACCCCAACAAAATAGTCACGTGGTGTATCCCCATCAGAATAAGCACCAGGGAAAAGGGCATCAAGGAGGGCTGTTGGCAGAATAGTGCTTTTTGTGACCTGCTTTTGTGTGTGTTTCAGGTAATGCAGTACACAACAGCAGATGCCTATTCTTTTGGTATGTTATGGTTGCACTTTTAATGCTCTGATAGTATTGAGTAAACACAAAGAACCTTGGGTTGCTTCCAGAAGAGGCTGCAAAGGTCTGCACTGGTCAACAGTTTGGGCATGAGTGACCTAGAAATTCTGAAATCTTTTTCAGTCCTTTTTGTAATACAGTGTAGTGGCCAAATAGAGACTTGTAAGTAGACACTAGTGTGGCTGTTCTGTAAGAATGTCTGTATCTTTAAAAACTCATGCAAACAGCTTACAAGAAACAGTGCCTTTTCCTGATCTGATTAATTTGTTTGGAAAGTAGTGCTAGGACTTCATTGTGTCGTGAGTAGCAGGTCAGTTAGACCTGGATCCAGTTTGTGAGGCTGCACCACAAGTCCTGGGTCCAGTTCTGGGCCCGTCACTGCAAGAAGGATGTTGAGGTTCTGGAGCACGTCCAGAGAAGGGCAGTGAAGCTTCTAGAAGGGTCTAGAGAGTGAGTCCTGTGAGGGGTGGCTGAGGGGTCTGGAGGTGTGTAGCCTGGAGAAAAGGAGGCTCAGGGGAGACCTTCTCACTCTCTACAATTGCTTGAAAGGAGCTTGAAATCAGGTGGGTGTTGGTCTCTTCGCCCAGGCAACCAGCAGCAGAGGAAATGGCCTCCAGCTGTGCCAGGGGAGGTTTAGGCTGGACATCAGGAAGAATTTCTTCACTGAAGAGGTGGTTAAGCATTGGCATAGGCTGCCCAGGGAGGGGGTGGAATCACCATCCCTGGGAGCGTTCAAGAAATGACTGGATGTGGCACTTAGTGCTATGGTTTAGTTGACATGGTGGTGTTCAGTCACAGGCTGGACTTACTGATCTTGAAGGTCTTTTCCAAACTTAATGATTCTGTGACTCTAATGAATTAAAAGAACAGTTTTGAATGCACTTGTGAATGCATACAGTAAGTGCTTCTGGCTTAATATCACTCCATTGTAATACATGTGTACACACATCAGTATATTTTAAAGAGTCAGCTTCAACTGTGGAGGTGCTGTGATGGTAGTAAAGGATTCACCAACTGAAGTCAGTGTTATGAACACTCAGGAGCTTTGGGAATGCATCTTCCCTTACTTTCTGTCGTAGGCATTGATCATAAGTCTTCCTATTATCACAGGTAGGTATGTCTCAGTCAAGGACTCACTGATGGTATGATAAGAATGCTTTGCATGTTAAACCATATGGCCAAAAAATTCTCGTCAAAGGTGATCCTGAAGGGCATGTCCAGGTAAGGCAATTCCATATGAAATTGAAACAGAGCAGGTAAGATAAGAGCTGGTGAGAGTGGTGATACAGGCTCAAGGCATGTGAAGACATAATCAGAGAATGTGTTACCTATGATATCAAGTGGGATTACCTTTAATTAGCAGCAGAAAGTTTGGAAACATGCCACAAGCATAGCTATCTGCATGCAGGAGGCCCAACATGGAGTTGGGACTTTGACTCAGATTATCTCCAAACCAAATGCAGCACCTTTTTCTAGGAGCTGGAAAATTTGCCCTGAAATTTATTCTGTTTCAGACTGTGGTAGCTTCCCATGGGTGGTGAGTTACTGGGAAATCAGTGACTTCTTTAATTTTTTTTCCTTAAAAAAAAAGGTCAGAATTTGATGCAATACTGAATTGCCTTATGTGTGCAGTAATGTTAGACCATGACAGTTAATTCTGGTCTAATCTTAATGAGCATGGTGTTATCTACTTTTTGTGTGAGAACAAACACAGCACAGCTAGATTAGTGCTAAAAGTATGAGGCAAATTCTTATAATGTAGTTTTTGCCATTTAGCTGTAGAAGCACAGTCAAATGTCTTCTCCCCTTGTACCTCTAATGTAGTCTCCAAATATATGACAGACATGGTTTTGTTTATTTAAACATTTGCATGCTTTAGAAGAACTTGTCCAGTATTTTTTTTAAAGACAGCAAAACTGTATGGTAATATAAACATACTAGATTCTTTGCGTAAATAACTATTACTGAAAGACAATTGTGCCCATTATCCTTCTGATTCCAGCTCATTTTTGCAAGCTGTCTGTATTGTATATTGGTGAAGGGTAGGATTTATTTCTGTGAAAATTTTTTTGTAGAAAAACTATTCTGGCAATAGTTGAGTTTGCCTGGAGAACTGATCAAATGATGCCCTTAACAATTGTAAGGATTTCCTAATGGATGTGAAAAAAATAAAACCTTTTAAGTATTGATAGTCCTTATATTACAGTAAACCTTTGGATTGTAACTTGAATTTAGCTGTTGGCTAACAGTTGAAGAGTTAAACTGCTGAATAATCAATCCTAGTTGCATTCACAAAATCTTTTGTAAAACCTCAGATACCCCTGAGCTGGAAGGAAGAGAATGTTATACTTTTGAGTTCATTTTTTAAGCAATTAACAGTTAATATATTTATAATAACTAAATATTTTCAGATGTTTGGGTTTTTTACACACTAGTCAGAGAGGTGTGGTTAAAAAGTTGCTGTTGTGCAGTCAAGTCCAAAAAGGAGCATGGATTTTTATGGAATTGTGTTAAGTCATTTTGCAGGCTCCTGCCCTAGCGTGGCAAACCTGAGAGGGAGATAATTGTCTTTCTGCTTCATCACTGTACTGGCATTACATTGAGAGTAGTGCTTCTGCAAGCATGTATACCTTAAACATATAAGGGAAGAAGGGAGCCTGAGTAGATGTGCCTTTCAGAATTACAAGTTGAAGGTGGAACATCAGTAAGTTGGACCCATGGCTCTTATTAAACAGAACTCTGCTGTTTCCTCCTTGCATGCTTGTGGTGTTTTTACATTTCACTTATGCCATAAATATATTTTAGTTCAGTATTATAAATTCAGTATTTTCAGTATGTTAAGAAAACCTACAGAGAACAAAAGTTTATCTCCCCTTTTGAGGAACTCATTGATTTCCAGTGCTAGACTTTGCAAGAAGTGCATGCCCCCAACCACAGCACGATACGGATTTGTTTTGGAAGTGAGGGCTCTGTTCTTCTCTGTGAGTGGAATTAGAATTGTACTGGTTTCTCTGCCCTGTGTACCTGACCAAGGTGCTAAGCAGCCAAAAATTTTACTGTAAACCATAAAGATCTTCAGAAAAGTGTGTGTTGCTCCTTTTTTTTTTTTTTTTTTTTTTTTTTTGGCTCTGATGTTGTTCTCAAATCACCCAAATGTCCTTGGAATGCCTTTGATATGAGTTGGGAATACCAGTCATATTGGGACTCTGAGTTTCAAGGAAGTAATGGATTTAGCTACTCTGTTACTTTGACATGGTCTTTTTTAATTTTTTTTTTTTTCTCTTTTTCCTTTTTCTTTTTAATTGGCCGTTTTGCCATTCAGTACACAGAGGCAGAGAACACATAAGAACACATAGTCAGCAATAGGTGTAACAGGATAATTTCCTTTCTGAATTGCTGACTTGCAGTAAGATTAATTATGCTTGCCTACTTGGAGTGGTGTCAGGCAAACAATTAGAAAGTTCTTTATCAGCTTCTTGAAACATATTCATAGGATGAGAAGCCTGTGAAGTGAGAGTACATTTTGAATGGAGGAAAAACATGGAGGGCAGAAACTGATTTGCCTTTGCAATGATTCTGTTCTTAATGTTTTGGTCCCAGCAGTGTGAACAACACTGAAAGATATTTCCATAAACTTGCTGCCAGATAACACAGAGGTTTTTATGGCTGTCAGTGGTTGCATCTGCTGTCTGCATATTTTGTTGGCATGATTTTTACAGGGGTGATGTTTGCCAGCAGCAGCCCAGTGCTTATGGGTTCCTGACTTGCTAGTGTTGATAAAGCAGAACACACAGTAGTATTGAGATGCTTTTGAAAAATTTCCTTTGGCTAGATAGGGCTAGGTTTGTTTTGCTTGGATGCCAGTGGAATCCTTGGACTTGGAGAACTTTTTTTTCTTCTCACAAGAACCTTTATTATTAGAAAAAATAAAATTAAATATTCAGAGAGCAACAACTAAGACAGTCTAGCAAAGACTGCATTTATAATGCATGCTTATTTGCAAATTGTATCTTTTGCTAGTATTTTTTTTAGCAACTTACATGTTAGTGAAACAGTAAATCAGAAACATGAACCCAACATTAAAGATTTAGGGACAAAGGTCAAAGGAAGTGAAAACGCTCTTTGTTAGATCAACCTCTAGCTGAGGGAGTACACAAAGTTAGGGCACACAGCCCTTGGTTCTCTTGACATTCAAATCAGCTCAGTTAAATCAACTGAATTATTTGACTTTTGGTGTCTATAGAAGCTATCTGAACACTTTTCCAGGTATTAATGTTTCTTTTAGTCTTTGCTTATAAGGAAAAAAAATTGTTAGCAGACTTTGGGGCTTGTATTTGCATGAACTTTTCCCACTAACCTTCAGTGAAATTCAACAGTATTTGAATTATTTTTTGTGCAGATACATCTTAAAAAGTTAAATGAATTAAAGATGAGTGTCGTGTTACCTGATTCTTCCTCTTGACAATTTAAAATTCTAACATGATAGCAATGCCTACCGTTTCATGGATGTTCTATTAGTTTACGGAGTGATAAACTATGCATGGCTTAAATTCAGTACTTTGTGTGCATTGCATCATTACCATAGCAGGTACATGTGTCACAATTCAGTAGCTGAAACATTACTGTTTGATCTTAAAGTAGCAGCAAGTGAGGGGGAGAAAATTTTGTTGTATTGGCAGCAAGGCATGTTCTCTTACTAGTGTACATTTGTTTCGCAAACATTTAAAGTAACAACAGTTCAGTTTAAAAGAGGCATCAAGTCAACAGCAATATTTCAGGAGCACTTGGCGTCAGGCTTGGTGTCAGGACATGTGGTCTAATCAGTAATAATTCAAAGTACATTCAAATATTCTGAGATAAAAATATGATTTATTCAGAAACAGGAATATTGGAGTCTGTGGCATATGCTAATGGCAGAAATTGAAGCTGTTTTTCCACAGAGGAGAATATGGAAAGTAGTGAGTGGCTGGCTTGGCTACTAGTGAGCTCTTCAATAACAAACACAAGGATGGAAAGGAATTCCCAGCTGGATTGCCAAGGACAAGTGTAAAAATAAAGCACATACACATATAATTAAAATGCAAAATTCAAAATGGCCATCATTATAGAAATATGAAGGTAGTAAAAAGAAAGTCAAAGGAGGTTTGCTCCTGTTTAGCGAGTTGAGCTGTGGATGGAAAACAGGCTGAGGTCTTTTTTTGTTTGTTCAGCTCAGCTCTGATAAAGATATTGGGACTTGGAGGTGAACATAGTGTCCAAGGCAAGTGGTAAAACCCTAAGCTGATGTGAGGAAAGAGTGAGTTTTAGAGCAGTTAGGTAAGTTTAAGTTTGAAGTGTTTAAAAAAACGCTGTTGGAAGGGTGAGGGCTGGCTGATGTAATCCTTGAGCTGCTGCAGTTACTTAACTCATGGAGGATATGTGTAGTACTGTGCCACTGAGAAGAGGGATTGCAGTGTGTGTCTGTACGGGTGTTGGGGGCAAGGGGCAAATGGAAATGAGCAGTTGTAATCTCAGTTGTTTATCTTTATTTGTTCTATTATTTTTCTTGGGAATTAAACCCTCCCAAAGCAGTAGAAGATGACAAAGAAATAAGAACTAGCCCATATGATTTTGTTTATAAGATTAAACCATTAGACTAAAAGAATTTCTTTTTCCAAAATGCTAACAGAAGAGGAGCAGTAGGTCTCTGGTAGCTTGATTCCATGATAGAAACTGTCAAAAATTGATTCTTACTAAAGAATGTCTGAAGGAATTGTCTGTGGGCAAGTGCTAAACTGCTTGAAAAATATTGTTTTCCCTAGAAATGGACTCATGAGATAGTGTTCTNCAACAAGAATAACAGGAGTGAACAATGCTATAGAATTGTAAAATTAGAGAGTATCATACCAAGATACTGTCACAAAATGATTGAATTCTGCTTTTAGAAGGTTTTGGGTTTTTTAAAGTAGAGCTGGTTCTTAGGTTGGGACTGAAGTTTGTCTTGCAAAACCCTGTAGCACAGTTCCTTATTTCAAACACAGCAAGGCTTCTGTAAAGTAATTTCTGCTTCCTGGTTGATGGGAGCAATTGGAGAAGGCCAGAAGGACCAAATGCCTCTCCCTGAGGCTTGCTTCAGTTAACCTCAAGGATCTTTCCAGTTCTTATTGTGGGATCCTATGTCTGTATCACATATGTGTAAATGGAATTATGTTCTGCAAGTTAAATGAAGTAATCTTTCCAGCCAATATTGATGTAGTGTCATGTTTTGAAGATGGAATTAATTAAAAATAATTTAAAAAGAAAAAAAAGGTAATACGAACCCATTGGAGGGAGTCTGGAGAAGAGTAGTAAGAATACCTGGATATCTGGAGGAATGACTGAATGAACGGGGAGCTATGTTTTTAGCTTCAAAGAAGTGAAGATGATAGTGGAGAAATGAGAAAGTGAGGGTTTGTCTAAGTGTATGAGATAAACATGCTTTTCAAAGCGATCTGTTTTCTTTCCTTGCTTAATAAGACATTGTTGCATTAGAATATATTATCAGGAGAAGTTGTGTATGATTTTAAGAACAGGTTAGGAAAGCAGCTGTGGTTTGTGACAGAAACATGATGTGTGTTACCATGGCACAGGGGGAAGGACTAGATGACTGAGGTGATTTTTTTTTTAATCTTTTGAGTGCAAAAGGGAAATGGTTACTGTGGTGCAGCATGATGTGTAAAGTCTAGGGCACAGTACTGAGAATTCATTTTCTTGGTACATCTGCTCTTATATTTCAACTGACAAGGAAGATCCAGAAGATATCAAAACGTTATGCCTCTTTCTCTGTTGCTTTTTTTTTTTCTTTTCACCTGCATGGAGTAGATGAGGGAGACTTCACAGTGCTGTAGCTGCTGAAAAGTAGCTAAAACTCCCTGTTAGAGATAACAACACAAAAAAATGACTCTGGGCATGCCTATACCCACACTGGCTCTGCAGGAGCAAATCCTAGAACAGGGAGTGCTAGGAAATGTGGTGTGAAGATGCCTGGATTAGCTTTGAAAACAATTTTGGCATATTTGTGTGGTGTTGCATCCAAACCACTGGGGTTTTACTGTTTCCAGACCTGTGCTAGTCTGCTCTCTGCCACGCAGGCTTAATCAGCTTGTGCTAGTGAAAATTTGGAGACCTCTTTCATGTAATCTGCTGTATGTTGTAAACAACCCTCTATTGTGCTGCCCTTGTAGCCTGTGTTTATTTGAGTACACTAATTCTTTAATTAATTGTCTAGTAACAGCCCAGAACAGGAGGGTCTTTTCACTGCCTGAGATTTCTTGTCTGAATGATAGGGATAACGACAGTGACATTAAACAAAGGTTTTCATTTCAGCTGCGTGTTTTTGGGCAAAACTGTGAACAGCAGAAGACGAAACCAAAGATTTGAGGAAGTCCTGCAGTGTCAACTGATTTTTAAATCAAAAGCAAATAGGCACATTTTTATGTAAAATTAGCAGTTTAGAAGATTTCTAGTTTGTTATTCACAGAGGGAAATTTCCCAGGAGGTATCACCTCTATAATGTGTTTGTTATCTTAATTCATGCATGTATGAAACCAGAACATATTTCCCTCTTAATATTTTAAAGTCCATCTGCTGTTTTGAATGGCATCAATTGCTACTGGGAGTGTTTGTATTGATTCATATATATCTGTGGACTGTGTTTTCTAGGATTATTTTCTTGGGCTCACACATGAAGGGGAAAGATAAGGAAAGCAATTTGAATTTCCCAAACCACAAAGCTATGCATCTTTCATATTATCTGGCTTGGGTAGTGGTATAGGTTAAGATGCATGGCATCTGATACAGTCTCTATGGACAACTTTCATCTCAAGTAAAATGCAGTATAACCCTGAGCTCAAAATTAATTGTGTTTAAAAAAAAAAAGGAGGGGAAGAGAGAGAGAGAATGTATTAATCCTTGAAAAGGGTTTTGCCGTTCTGAGAATGTCCTGGTAACCTGCCTGTTAAGAGAAAGTTTGACAGTCTGCTCTGTTGTGGACTGAAGAAACATTGAAAACTGCTGTCTGTTATGATTTGATGATCTCAAGATATAAAGTAGAGCATCTTAATTCATGAAGGGTACTACTTAGTATTTGTTATGTTTTAAAGCTTTTAAGTATACGTGCCTCACCCATTTTAGGACAGAATTTCAGGATGTCCAAGGAATGGGGGCTGAGATACATATATTTTCTTATATTCCTATAATTTTGAGTCACATGATTCATGTGAGTACTGTGATACAGAAAATATATAAAATTCATATCAATCGTATGAGACAGAAAATATTAGAGAAAATATTAGATGAAATATAACATTTTTGTATCTGGTTCAAAGTTTTTGAGCAGTTCTGCTACCATTTCACGTTTTCCTCACCTGTCTCAGTTTTCAGAAATGAGAAGGCAGAATCCTTTTTTTTATTTCCTCTCTCTTCTTTTGTTCCTCTCCTTACCATCCAGGATACAGGATGCAGATGTGTATTATTTTTTACGTTGTGCCTGGTGTTCCCTGCTTTTAAAAAGCTGTGTATTTGATGCAAAAGCAAAATATTTGCTCTTCCAAGAATGTTACATAAGGCAAGGCTGTGCTTGGCAGTAATGGTTTGTCAGTGCCTAGGAAGAGATCAGCGCTCTCTGGAGATAAGGTTATATTAGTTTCTATCTGGCAATACTGAACTGGTGATACTGTGTGATTAATATGACTCTCCTGGGCCACAGCTCCAGGAAGCTCTCTGTTCAATTATCACCAGGCTTCTTTAATTTAATTACAGCTTTAAAAAATAATATTAAAAAGAGTGATTCATAATTGGAACTTGCTAAATTATTCAAATTTTTGTTCTTTCATGTACTAGACTGAGTCTTCTTTTGCACTCTAACCTAATGGGTGTCTGTGTAGGTTTTTATGTGGGTTTTTGGTTTGTGGTTTTTTTTTTTTTCCAAATTATTTGGGAAGCTAAAGGCACTTAGGTTCTGGAAATTTTCCATAGCTTGGTGCTAAGGTTTCAGATTCAGATTTTTTTACATATGTTTGATCAGGGAATCATTCCGTGTTCTGAATGCCTTCTCTCTAAAACCTGCACATTAATTGCATATCATAGAGAAATCTTTTGTAGACTACAAAAGAACAGACCTTCGTGACTTTTTTACTGCCTCGGTAGTAGTAACACAGATTCATTGAGTTAGTCTTGCAGGACTTTGAAGCTGAAACAATGAATAAGTTTGGATAATATGGCACCACTGTGTAACTTTTTTATTAAGCATATATTTGAAAACATGCACTAGCCCTCATGTGATTGTTCTTCATTGGCTCTGATTTCAGTCCCTTGTACCAATTTTCAATTTCAGGCTTGTGATTCTAGATAAAAGATGATCTTTAGATGGAAGCATGCTGGAATCTTTAAAACAAATGTGCTGAGAGGTTTTTTTCCGCCCCTCATGCCCCCTTAATTCTGTTTTCTTGAAGCCCCTCCACAGATGCTTATTACATACTCCTTTCCCACATCTGCTGGAAAGGATGATTTCTAGAGAGGCTGTGGGTTACCTTTAGGACTTTAGTTTGGACTCTGGATAGGGGCAATTTCTCTTCTAAATTTTTTTCCCTGTTCCTCTTTTCTGTTCCCTCTGATGGATTATTTAATGTGTAGTAAAAGGAAATAAAAATACCAGGCAGAAATTAATTGTTTAAGCTAAAGGACAGTCTGGTCAGGAACATAATTACAGGCTCCTCTTGAAAATTTACCCAGATAAATGATACAGCAAAACAGAAATAGAGAGACTGTATTTAACAAATTAAACTTGGAACCTTATTTTTATTACCAGATGCTATGGATGTATGAAGCAGACAGGAGAGAAGTTAGTATTGATTACAAATTATGGAGAAATCTCCTTCCTTTAGGACCCTCACTTGCAATTATTTTGAGTAATAGGAAAATATGTTAAAAATAGCATGGTTTAGTGAGGTAGAATTTTGTGAACAGTATTTTACTACAGGAAACGTTTTAGAGATGATCTGGAGGACAGAGATTGACCCTGTTATCATTTCACTTGGAAATTGGCCAATTTTTAGGACTACCTCTTTGTTTTAATAGAGGGGGAAAATGATGCTATAAGTCTCTTATGAAATTTCTGGTTACATCTGTGGAGGAGCCTGATATAATCATCCCTAAAATTCAGGAGCATGAAATGGCAAGGGATCTCTGGGGTCATCTAGTCTAGCATGTACTGAAACTGTGTAATATTTGCAGTATAAAAGCAGTGTCTTCCCATAAGCCCTTAATTTTTGGCTGTTTTTTTTCATGCTCCCCTGATGGGAAAGCTGTTTAAGAACCTGTTTTAAACTATGAGTTCTTGGTCAAAAATTATGTTTATACAAAAAATTATTTTTGCCTTGTTGTATATACTTTTTTAATTTTTGCAGGATTTTCAGCATACTGAAAACTTTTAGAGCTTTACATCCCTGCTTATAAGGCACAGAAAAATGACAGCCTCCTTATTTTGAATTAATTTGTGTAGTCTGGAGGAATTTCTGTCAGACAGGTTAGCAGGATGTCTGTAAAATCAATTTTGAATGCTAAGCACTGTGTAAATGAATAGACACCCTTTCCATACTTGCATTTTTCTGTATGTGTGCAGCCTTGTTACATGTCAAATATAAATTTAGTATAAATTACTTCAGTGTTGACAGAAAGGTGTGGGTTTCTCCTTCTCCCTTGCATGTGTTTAGCTTGTTTAACAAAATGCTGTTATGATGCATTTCTTGTCTGAAAAGTGAGTTTTGTAATCAGTTTTTTGGCAGTGTAGCCAGCTTTAGTATTCAGTGTATTACCACCTTTTTTCTGCTTCTGTGTTTTATTTTTTTCCCCAGTGGTTACTTTTTAGCCAGAACAGTTTCTTAATTGCCCCAGACTTATTCAGTGTGTTATGCATGAATGTTTTTGAGTTGCAGCATGGATGCAAATGTGGTTGGGTTGCTGCAGTGAACAGAAGGCAGCAAGGAAGTCAAATATGGGTTGCTTCTGCTGTGGTGTGGGCTCTTAGCTGATGCTGCCTTCTCACTTAGGTATTAGTGAAGGGCCTGGAAGCTCTGACATTGTTTGTGTGGACATGTCTTGTGCTGTGAAATATGCTCTGTAACTGCTTCTCCTGTGTATTTGAGATTTTATCATCTTGTTCTCTTTAAGATGGAGGTTTTTTCCTTCTCAGTTTTTAAACTGCCAGGTTTCTGTTAATAGAGAATGATAATTTTTACTTTTCTAATTTCTCTGCCTTTCTTTGTCTGTAGTGAAAAGCTGAGTGCTGCTGAAAGCTGAAGAAACTTTAAGTCTAGATTCTTGACCAAATGGAAGAGCTGCCAGAGACAATTTTTCCTTGCTGACCTGTTGACGTGCTTTAATTGCAGGTAAGATAAGTGTGTTTGTGTGTGTGTGTGTAATGAATAGTTCAGAACAGAAGTCTGCTTGCTGAGCCATGAGCTTTCTATTTGGAGTGCTGGCTGTCACAATCAGTTTTTGCGGTACGTACACCCATCCTATGAACAGTGAGCTTGAGACTTTATTTCAAATGCCTGAGTCTCCAGTAGCACTCAGCTGCATTTATTTAGGCACTGTGGGCTCTGGAGCATCCTGTCCGTGTTTCATGTTCCAGTTGTTTTTGAGTTCACACCTGTGCAGTATAACCATTGTGCAATATTCCTGTGGCAACCACAGTAATTGCTTGCATGTGAAATGAATATACAGCAATTATCAAAGGTGCTGTCTTTTAGTGCCCTGTAACTTCTGGAGAACAATAGGTATGTTGTGACCTGTATACCCTGTAAGTCAGAGGTAGGTTACCAGTGGCACGTTGATGAGAGCACAACGGCCTGTATACCAGGATTTTCTTGAGTTCACAAGACTCCTTTTTTTTTTTGTTTCAGAATACCTCCACATTGTTTGGCTTGTGGGATATGAAATAATTGAAATGCTTGTCATCTGAAGAATGTACGTTTCCTTTTTTTCTCCTAACTAACAGGTACAATGTTGGATACAAAGAGAGTTGAAGGAGCAAACACTCATTCTCTATCTGAACTTAAAAATTGAGCACAGAAACTTCAGAAAACCTTTCACAACAAAAGCTGAATAAGGAGCAGAGGTCCTAGACTTTGGCTTGTCATTGGATCATCTTACTTTATCTTACTCTGCAGTGAAACTAGTTAGCTGACAGATGAAAATTTAGATAAGTCTTTTCCCCGACCTGGTCTACAAGCATGAATATCATTCGGTTCTTGATGCAATATTGTACATGTGCTTTGTTTTATTAGATAAGATGTTTTACAGCGTGAAAAGGGCTTAACACTTATGAGTCACCTCCCCAAGAGATGCTTATTCTCAGTTTGCAAAAAGGGCTGATGAAAGAGCATGAAAGGGGGGTGTGGTTTTCATAGCCTGAATGTTTCATAGAAGAGTTGGCATCATTTGGGGAGGAGACATGGGTGTTAATTGCAAGATTATTATAAGGAAGTTGTGTACTGAAGAGAAGCCCAAGCTAGTTAGGGAGGGAGCCTGATGTGTGGGTGGGAAATGAGACTGGGATTAGTACAGACAAGTTTGAAGTCACAGGAAACCTGGCAGTGTGTTTGTTGTATCAGGTGGAGCATTTATACCAATCAAACAACATTAGAAAGGGGAAGAAATATGAAATGATACTTCATAGTAACCACTAGCTCCTGGTTTTTATATACCCAGGTTTTCTTTCAAATTGATTAGAAAAAATACAAATAGCTGGTAGATTATAATTAAATATTAACTATCTGAAACTGTTGTGCCTTGTTTGTTATTTTTGAACTACCAAACACTTGCTTTATGGAAGTGAACACCATCTTTCAGCCTTTCATGTAGGATGTGTCTGGTCTTATCCTCCCCTGTAATGCTTCCACCTCTCTTTTGAAGCAGTTTGTTGCAATTCTTGATGCTGATGGGAGACTGTTTTGTCAAGTGGGAAGCAAGGATATTCTTCTCATCCTAACCTGCGCTGCTCTGTAAGGATTAGGGAGGTGTCTGGTTTCTCTGTAATGGCTTGTACAAGTTTCTGAAGTAACATATCAAAATATCTTTAGGAATCTGAGGGGTTGTAGATAGGCCGATGACTGACAATTTAAATATTCAGTATGTTACTGTTTCTGCTCTCTGAATTAATTACTTGGCAACTCTGGCAGTGTTGCAAACCTGTTTTATTAAATCCAGATCAGTACAATATTTTGGAATATCCAGCCTTGTCCAAAAGCTCAGCTAGCAGGGTGTTTGGAAGGACTACATATTCCCGAGACGAATGGCACCTTATCCAAAATTTATTGAGTATAAGCTTTTACGTGTACTGACCTACAGCTAATCCATGATTCTGTGCCTGTATGGAAGCAATTTTGGTTGCCAAAGTGACTATTTGTCAATCAGTTGCTGTAGGGTAAGAGTTCTTCAGATGGTTTGTAGCATTAGAATATAATATATTGCACAGTAGAGACAAGTCTATTTCCTTCTCCAGGGAGAAAACTGAAGAGCAACAATTGTTAATTTAAACTAGAGTCTGGTCTTGCTTTATAACTTTATTTCTAGCAGTGTAAAGCTTTCAGTTGTCTGCTTCTGCTTTCCCTGACTTAAAATCTGGTTATGCTAATGGAAAGGCAATACAGTCACTGATGGCAGGAAGTGACATAAACCGACACAATGAGGTGAACTCTTTCTTTAGTTCTGATTTCTTCCTATTCTGTGTTTGTGTAACTCCTCAATTATACTAGTGTGTTTGAATTCCTGTTGGTTTAGCTAACAGCAGTAATGAAAAAAAACCCTAATTCCTTAACATAAGAGCTTTAGTAACTAGTCTAAGATTAAGTATCTGTGATTATAAACTGTAGTCCCAACTGGTATTAAATCCTTAGTGTTTTTTATTGGAAAATATTCATGCATTGGGGACAAATATGTTCCTATATATTTTTGTTTTCAATTACACTTTTCTAAGTAAGACTTTAATAGATTCAGGTTGGAATTTCAGAATGAAAAAAGACACAAAGTGAAAAAATTCCATTAGTTTATGTGCAGTACCTTAGGATCACACTTCCTTTCAGCTGTATTCTTCCTGAGTTGTGGTGTGGGGGTTGTTTGTTTCTTTGTGGTTTTTTGTTGCTTTTTTCTCTCCTGTTGTCAGTTTGTAGAGTTTCGAGTTTGTTCTCATTTAAAAAATAATAAAAAGTACGAGGATTCAGACTTGTGGGGACGAACATGTCTTTTTCATTCAGCAGTGAGTTTGATCTTAGGAGTGAGCCAGTAAAAACCTGGTTGCTGATAGTTATCTGAAATGGTTCTTATAGAGGAGAATCCCATTTTACTGATGTGGGTAATTAGATTTCACAAAATGTTAATATTAACAGAAAATAGCTATTATATGATTTTACTCTTTTCATAGGATTCCTTGGGCCAGTTTCAGGCTACTTCGCATGGCCTTCTTGAGGAATCTGTGATGTTCTATAAATAATTCAAATGGTTCTGATTTCTAATCTTTCATCACTATACACTAGCATACAAATTTGCTTTCCCTGTGGTGCTGAGGGAGAGGTCTGTAAAGGACACATCCATCTGGCAGTTCACAGAATATAAAGATGTATACATGACTTTCATAATGCATAAGATGTGTTTTCTTTCTCAGCTCAAGATAAACAAGGAAGAAGCTTGTCTGTGTATCACACAATGTGATCTACTCATTGTAAAGTTCCCAGGGTATGTTATTAAGAATGTTTTTGTCTAACCATCTTGATTTACTTGTCGTTGCTTGTGTCGTGTGTTTAATTAGGTAAGTACAAGCACAGTGCAGGGAAGTTGGCAGTGTGTAATGGTGGATGGAGGCCATTGGCATGAGGAAATGGGAAAGTATGACTGGTTTTCTGATCATAGTGACAGCTATTTTTCTTAACTTTGGTCTCATGGGAATAAACATGGTAAGTAGGTATTGTTCCAAAACTGGCCACACCTTAGTACTTAATTGGTGTAAATTGTCCTTGGTAGCAGCCCTATAAAACCTAAGGGTTTATGTAACCATTCTGAATAAAGGAGATTTGGTTAATGTGATGTTAGAAATGCAGAGATTTTATGATAGACATAAAGAAATGGCTAAAAGCAAATCAGGAAAAAAGTGATCATGTTTTTCATAATAAAACTGATTACATAGTCATACATTGTCAAGATAGTGGTTTTACATTTAATTCAGAGGAAAAGGCCACCATTGTGGTGACCGCTA
The DNA here is from genome assembly GCA_013400955.1 of Drymodes brunneopygia. Lineage (NCBI taxonomy): Eukaryota > Metazoa > Chordata > Aves > Passeriformes > Petroicidae > Drymodes > Drymodes brunneopygia. The sequence goes on from VZTZ01040308.1 coordinate 22,676, forward strand.
TCTTAGAAGTAAAAAGTCAGGTTAGTACAAAATAAGATTGTAGAACAAAATCTTGAAGGATCAGATTCTCAGTTGACATGTTTTCCTGTGCATCGTTGTTCTTTAGATCCCAATATTTTTTAAATCAAGGAGGGTTTTCAGGTAAAGCTTGTTTGGATTAGTTAAATTGTTTGAAAGTGTGCATTATTATTTCAAAATATAAACTTGGAATAAATAAAAGAGAAGAAGAGTAAGATATACTTTGAATATATAGGCCTGCAAGAACAGATTGAATTGGAAGGCTAAGCCTGATTAGATTCTGATTTTGGTTCTGCAGTGCTAGAATCTGTTGGATTGAGCAGAAACATGTCATAGAAAACTCTCTGTAGCAGTTGTCAGAAAAGCTGCTTGTTCATCAGCCAAACAATGGAGATGTTTGATGTATTTTTTATATATGGAGCAGTGGGGATCACGTAGGGTTTTGAAGTTGAGCTGTCCTCACAGTGGGGGTTGATGGGAGAGAAGGGGGCAGGAGAATATGTGCATAGTCCAAGCGTATGGCAGTGTCCCCGGCCATGTGCAGTCCATGGTCTTATTTAGTAGTCTTTCCATACTATAAATTCACTGGGTTTTGTCTTTTTCTTTCAAAATTGTTTTAAAAATCATCAGTGTAACTCTTTTGGCCTGTAACAGTGAGTTCCATAATTTGTCACAGATTATCACTTGTGCAGGAACAGAGATGGGAAGAAGAGCTATCCAGAGGGAGGAGAATGTGAGATCCAAGTTCTGGGTGTCTAAATCATGTATCACATACTAATTTTAATTTTTAAGGACACTGTGTATTGTATATTTCAGAGTTATGAAAGTATATTGTCATTCAACTTTCTGGATTCACAGGAATTTTTTAAAACTCTGGTTTGCTTCAAATAGAATTGGATTAATGAAAAAGTAATCTGTCAACTACTGCAAGTGTGCTGTTTGGCTTTTTAAAGTACTGTTCGTGGTCTTTGTTTCATATTAAGTTCATTATTGTGAAATGCACATTGAGTATTTCTGTTGTAAGTCTTTTAAAACAAGGATTTGTACACTGTAAGTATAACATTATTGAAAAGAAATTTTGGATAAACCTTTTTGCTATTCAGATTAGATTAATGAGATTTTCTGGCAATGCTTGAGATTTAAAGTGAAGAAATTGGCTGGAAGTAAAGTGATTCCAGTGTCATATGCATGCTCAAGTTTTCAAAATGCAAGCTAAGCAGAATACTTGTTTCATCCTACTTTGTGGCTCTGTTAACTAAAATAAACTGTAGCTTATCTTAACCAACAAAAGGTGGAAGTGATTATTTAAATATAATGCATTCCTGAAGGGTATTGCTTATTGAAACTAGCATGTAGTTTACAATATGGTTTATTGTAATATTCTTTTTCTGCTCATGCAATTTGAAAGCTTCCTCTTTCTTCCAGTGAAGTGCAACAGTGCATTTTATACACAGGCTGTTCTGTTGTAGGCTGTTTCATGTGTTGCAAAAGTGTGCAGCTAACTACTAGTCTCATTTGAAGATTTTTTTTTGCGGCTTGCACAGCAACTGCTTTATGAAACACATGGGTTTTTTGCCTCTCTCCTAGTAGGAACATAATATTCAAGAGGAAAGGAGAATCTCTCACTGTGTTCTAGGTGTGGCACAGAGTCAGCGTGTGACAATATGTGAATGTCTTTGCTTTAGTCTTTTGCTAAGGGGAAATCTTTGGTGACTACCCTACCACAGAAGGAGGCTAACCTGAAATGAGATTGAAACTTTGACTGAGGGTGTTCTTCTAGATAAAATTCATGCAACTGGTTGACTACTCTGGGATTTACTTTCCCAACATCATTATTTTGTTTCAGTGAAGAGCTGTTGGTGTTAGTTTCATCACTGTGTCAATTAAAATATGAGTGCTTTCTGAAGCAGTTTGGGATCCTTCAGATATAAAAAGGGATACTAGAAACTGATTTGGTCTAAGTACCACTTAATATTGATTTTGTTCAACAGCATTTTTTTCACTTTATATTTTTGTTCACACTTAATGGCTACCCAGTTACATTGAAAAGACATGTAACAATATAATTTTAAAAAAAGCCTACCCTTCAACTCTCTCTCAGGATGTGGATATTTAATTAGTTTTGCTGATTATTTTTATGTCCTAATGAGCTTTGCTTGAGTTGAGAGTTTGTTCTCTGTGTATGTTGAAATTACATTGCTGATCTGTAAAGTGTTGTGGATTCTCAAGTGACCTATGCAAAATACACTTTCTACACACCAGCAGCAGAGTATTACTGCTGTAGGATGTGCTGGAGAGAGGGACCTTCATTTCACCATCATGATACTGTTCAGGTACACCCTTGAGCAACCAATTGCAACTGAAGAAATTACTTTTTTGAAGAGGCTTTGGTAGCAAAGTTTTTACATGTGAATTCAGTAACTTTGACATTTAAGTTGCAGTACAGTCATTAAAGATCTAATTACTTACCTTCTAATTTAAAAAACAGACTTGTAAAACACTCTGACTATAATCTCATTCCATGGGTGATTATAATGAGTAAGTGGGCTACAACATGATACTGGGCAAAAGGTGTGTGGACTAATAGTTGACTGCTTTGGAAATGTCATAGGCTCTTCAGTGAATGCAAGAGAACATTAAAAAACTGGAACCTCATCAATTTATGAAGGATTATAAATTATGATAACAGATGAGGGGGACTTGATAACCAAGGAAATCTTTCAGTTCCAAGTCCTAATGAAGGTCATGACACAGGGAAAATCTTTCAAAAGCCAAAGTAATTGGAGTCTTTCTCCTCTGAAAACAGCTTAGAAACTTTAGCATAACTTCTTGCTATTTATGAATGGCAAGACAGAAACTTCATTTTGCTGGGATAAAGGAAGTAATGGTAGGCATCATGCCAGTAGCAAGTCAGAAGAGTATTATGTCTTAGAGGAGGAACTTTCCTGCTCCTCTCCTTATTTTAAGGCTGCAACATTATCAGTCTGTTTTCCTTTTCAAAACTGTGTCTGCTATACACCAAAGTGCATTTTAAGATGGGAGCTAGTCTATTTACTGGTGCCATAGAAGCGTTTTGGAATCAGTTCCCGCCGTGCCAGGGACCTTCGAGGGTGGGATGGAATAGATGAGGAATTGCTGTCTCCATGATTACTTTTCTTTTTGACCAGGCACGGAGAGGCACAGTCCTACTTCTAGCTGCTGGAGTGGATGAGATGCGAGATCTGCTGGCCTCCAAAGATCACGTTTAGCTTGAAATGGGCTAAATGCAGAGCTGAAGATTTAATTTTGGAGAAGTTAAACAGGAAAGCAATCTTTGAGAAACCAGAATGCTTTCAGTCTTTCAATTCCAGAGGAAAGGATGTGAAAAGTTTACTCTAGACAAATCAGGATTTTTTACTAATTTATTTGCAAAAAGAGATTAATCTCTGTGAATGTTTTCCCTAGTGGTCATATTCAGTATATCTAATGAATTTTTTTCCAGTTCTGCAAGTATTTCCTATAATGCTTCTTTACCTCTCCTTTTTCAGTTTGTGTCCCTTACCAGAGGTACAGTGGCTTCTAGGGCAGACAACATTGCTCTTGCATTAGTCAGTTCAGAATTAGATGAGACCTGGAGTCTGATGTTTCTGGTGACATTTTGAACGTTTACTGCTAGTCAGTTTGAATTATTCTAACGTTATTGCAGAAGAACTAACATAGCATTAATTACTGTCTCTAAATCTTCAGAGTCTGGCTTGTTGACTCTAAATATGCAGTTACGGTAATAAAAATCAGGCAATAATTCTAGGAGCAGCAGAGCTGATGGAGTCTCTGTCCAGGGTGGAACCTGCAGAGCCTCCCCAGTCTCTGTTCCCAGTTTTTAGTGACATGGGCTGACTCCCTTCTGTTTTACTCTTCCTGGAGCTGTGCTGAACTGCCTTGCTTGTGAACTGAGCAGGAACTACAGCATAAGTGTGCCAGGGATGTGGGACATGGGATAGGACCTCGTTCTTCTGGGGGCCATGAACTGTTCTGCTGCTTCACTACAGCTTTTGGATCAATGCTTTTAGTAAAAAACTTACTAGGTATTCTCTAGATAACTGTTTTGTCCTAGAAGGATACAACTGAAACGAAGATGAATTGCTAATCTCTGAGTATTAAAATTCATAGCCTAGAAAGCTTTGTTGCCTCTTGAAGTTTAAGACCATGCAACTACCTTCTGTTTTCCTTTCATTGGTGTAAATCTACCTTTGTTTCACTGAAAGTCAGCCTCGCATGCAGCTGGAAAGAAAAATTCAGGCTATTTAATGAGATGCAGTTGAAGAAACCCGGTGAGACAAACTAAGATGAATGAGCATGTGGGAAGCAACTACAGTCAAAGTGAGTAATATGCTGCATTTTGAGAAATACAAACAAGTAGGAGGGTAGGAATAAAGTGCTCGCACAGAGTAGGCCAATTGCCTAGAGCTGGGTATCCAACGACAGTTAATTTGGGAGATGAAGCTATTGTCTCATTGCATTGCTTTCCTAAAAGAAATGAGGTAAAACTGGTCTGGCACTTTTGAAAGGCAAGGCAGCAGCTGAATCAGTATCATGAATGACCCTGTTCAGAACTTGTGGCTTTTCCTGAAGCACTTTCTGAGTGTGGAGCGGGAAACAAAACAAAAAAAAGTCAACCAAACAGTGAAAAACCACCTCAAACAAACAAAAAGCAAAACCAAACCAAAACCGACAAACTTGGAGCAGAGTTACTTTTTCTTTTTTATGAATGCTTTCGTTTTTGCTATTATTGTGGAATTTTCTTTTATTGTTTGCATGATTATCTTACAAATGTGTACTCCAGAAAAACATCTGAACTGGTATAGGGCAGTGTATCTTACATCTGTGTCTTCTAAAATGCAAAGTGTGAAGGTCATGTAGGTGCAGTTTTTAAAGTATGTGTTGTTCTTTTTGTATTGCCTAGCATGTTACCAATAATAAGACAATGTGCTTTGTCAGCATATTTCATTTACCATGTCACTATTAGCTTCCACAGAAGTTCTTGAGTCTTCTGAAATAATATGGGCTTTGAATCTGATTGAGGCAAGCCTGGTGCTGGATACTTCCGGAGGACATAGATCCCATTCTACTTCTCCTGATAAGTTAGAGAATTTGTGTTGGGTCATGTTTTTTTACGTCTTACTTTCTAAAGCGGAATGGTTTATTGTCGTAGTTGAATCTCTTAGTAAAATGTGCTGTAGTAGCATAAAAAAGCAGTAAGCATCTCATGATGTAGAATAATTGTCTTTATCTTTAGGGGGGTGGTTAGAACAACTGATCCCTGCAAGTGGGATTCCCACTTACGTTCATCAGGTAAATGCACGTCTGTGGTGGTTAAATATTTTAGTTGCCACAAGTTGACTCTGCATCCTTTTCAGACCCTGACTCCTGCACAGTTATTAGCACAGGGTGTTCACAGAAAAGGAATCTGTCCCCAGGGCTGTGCTGCATTTGTCTGTGGAATATGGGTAATTATTTTCTTGCTCATACACTTGCTCAAAGTGCTATACTATAGTATACTATACTCAAAGTACTCTTGCAGCTGCTTGTACTCCTAAGTGTCACTATTTTTCATCTATCACCATTCTGCTGACATTAATCTATCACCATTCTGTTTCCATTCACTTATCACCGTTTATCTTCGTGATGCATAGCGTGGATAGATGACAAAAAGATTGAAAGTGTATCTTGGGGTTTTAGAAAGAAGAAATTATTTTTTCATTTTGATAAAAACACCACTGACTTACTATGCTTTTACTAGTATATCTGTATATTTCAATTTTTATTTTGGTTTCTTGCTTATTAGCTTTGGTGAGAATCACTCACAGCTCATCCCATCTGTATCTGGTATTGAAGGACTGAGCACTTTTCATTAAACAGCATACATGATTTTGACTTGTGGATGATAGAAAATGAAAGGTGAAATGAAATGGCTACAGAGTTTTTAGAACTGAATAATTCCCCAACCAAGTTATGCAGTTACTTCAAGTGAAAAATTAACAACCTACTGTGCTTGGCATTTCAATAATGTATAGTAAGCTGCTCCCATGTCTGGAGGTTTTGTTTGTTTATTTGCTTTTTGTTCTGTGGGGGATTTGTTGGGTTTTTTTTTTTTTTTTTATGTTTTGGCACATAAAGAATCAAGGACATTTATAGCATAAAGTTTATTTAATGCATATGTAATGGTTCAGTTTTTTTTAAAATAGATGTCTGCATCTCAAACTGCAGTTTTTATGTTCAAGTTGTAGATATCGAGGACTTGATATGCTTTTTAGGTATGGCACTTATGGGGTTTGAACATGAATTTAGAAATACCTGTTCAGTAAATCTACCTCTGTATTAAGTACACAGCAGCTCAGCTCCTGACAGCAATGGGTGTTGGCTTGGGTGTGTATTGCTGTGTGTGTGCAGGGTAGTGCCAGGGGTTTTAACAATGCTATACAGTACAGAAGTGGCTGATTAGTGTTTTAATCACTGTAAATCATACACATCTGTCTTGGTTTCCATTTTTGTTTTTCTTCTCATCACTTTTTGCCTGGGAAGAAAAAAAGGTTGGTTTTGTTTCCTTCATTAATCCTGTTTGCTGAGTCTGGAGGGGAAGTTTCTGTCAGAGGACATGGCAATGATACTTCTTCATTGTGGAGGCAGGAGGGAAGGGGAAAAGGACATAGTTCATTGCACTAGGGAGTTGTTTGAGTTGTTGTGGTATGCAAAATGGGAAAAGACTGTATTCCTTGTAAAGTCCTGAGCTTGAGGCAGTAATACTAAGCTTTGCTCTACCTCTTTGGTCTCCCTGCTGTGTATAAAAGTTGCCAGGGTGAGAAAGGGCACTGACTGAGCTAACCCTGGCAAAGGTTTCCATTCCTGTCCTGTCTGAGAAGGAGAGGAGAATGTGGAAGTAGTTTTTTTGGGTTTCTAGTAAAAATAAAAGCAGGTCTCAGTCCGAGCTATAGTTAGAGAGTCTTTGCTGTGGTTGTTTCCTGTGGATTTTGATGAGTCATTTGAACACATAGAATGTTCTTGCAAGTTGTATTTACCCAGATACTGCAACACCTTGAAAACAAACAAACAAAACTTCGGTATCAGCTCTTAACTCTGATTTGTATGAAATTATTTGGTTCTTTGGCCAAGTGCTCTGCAGATCTAGGATTTTCATACTATGCTGGTTTGGGCTGAGGTAGTTTTCTTCTCAATGATGAGTATGAGGCTGTGTTTTGGATTTGTGCTGAACACACTGATGATGATAGTGATGTTTTTGTTATTGCTGAGCAGGATTTACACAGAGCCAAGGCCTTTTCAGCTTTTTGTACTGCTCTGTTGGTGAGGAGACATAATCTAGCAACATGCAGAAATGTAGGATTGGTTTGTGAATGGTACCACATCTGATACATGAAGGAGTCCTGTGGAGTTGAGTGCTTTGTGTTGCTGCTACTTGTTCTGTACAGAACAGTTTGGATCCAGTTGTAGTGATGCTGAGCCAAACCTAATGAAATTCAGCCACTATTTCTGTGGACTGTTGTTGCTTTTTGAGTTCATCTTCTCACTGTTGGCTTGAAAACAAAACACAGGGTTTGTGTTTAGAATTAATTGTGGTTTATGTAGCAGGACTTTCCTAGTGCTCTGAGTTATGAGCTTAAAAGATACAAATTGTGAGAGAAAATTCAACCTAAGTGGATTTAAAGGTTAGCATTTGTATAACCTCTATTAATTGCTTAGTGTTTCTTATCTAGAATTGTCAAGGCTTATCTCAGCCACTTTAGCTGGGCACTCAATTGTCATAGAATAATTTCAAGTATTAGTGCACATTCTAAATTATTCCCACAACTAAGCAGATATCGCCTGTGGCTCCATTACAAATGTGCTTTAAGGTGTTGAATACTTGAAGGTGACTTCCTATTTCCAGCTTGCACTTCATCAGCAAGGTGATTTGTAACATGTAAATGTAATTGATAGCTCTGCCTGGAATCTGGAGGCTTTGCATAATTCTATTCCTAACTGCTAATTAGTCCACTAGTCAGTTGCTTCTCATATGATCCTTTATATTTTGACAGTCCTGAGAACAGTATTTGTCTTTCACAGACGTTTCTCTAAAACCAGCAGACATTCTGTTAAACTCACAATCTGAAGTGGGATACTGAGTTAAGATGAAACAGAGGTTCACAACCTAAATACTTTTGGCAGATGACTTGACCTCTGTAAGCAGTAAACCTTTTGGTGTTCTTCATCATAGCTGTGCTTTCCAGCACCAATATTTGAGGTGCCCTCATTGGTCTGGCTATTGGATTCCATGAGGCTGCTTTCTAAAACTACTTTAAGAGCAAGGTGCTGTTCTCTGTACTTTCCAGACATTCTGTGGAGGATCAAGACAGTTCTTGAAGAATTCTTAATTAAAATAACTTGCTTAAGAAAAGCAGACTCTTGTTATTTAAGCAGTGTCCTCTCTGGAGAACAGCATGTTCCAAACACTTCATTATTTTAAAAATTCTGTCTCAGAAGATCAAATTCTACATGAGTCTCTGTTACAGTAATCTGTTGATTTGAGATTGGATTTGATTATTACTAGTGTCATGAAAATCTGTTTAAGTAGGACTTTGTGGCATTTCAATGCAAAGAATAATAAGAGGTAGGCATATGCCAGACTTATTTTCATAAAAATGTAGTAGAAAAAAAATTATTTAAAGCTTTCTCTTGCATTGACATATTGTAAATTGAGCCTATGAAGAACTAAAAAAATCAGAGAGAACAGGAATTGGTTAGAGCTAAGCTGGGTTAATTTTGTGCCTGGATTTTTGTGCTGTGCTTCTTAGGTGGTTTCTTTGTTATTTTGAATTCAAAGGATTATATGAAAAAACGTGATTTGCATCTAACAAAAGAAGGGGCTATAACTGATAAAGGTTAGGAAGAAATCCATCTGGTTGCAAGAGTTGACTTGAGCCATCCCTTTGTTTTCTCTACTTGTCATTGATTCTGCCATTGCATATGATAAGGGGAAAATATCCATATTTTACAAAGTGCTTGAGGTTTCCAAAAGTTTTAACTCAGGATGAGGATAGTGGCTTACACAAATCTCTCAGATCCCTGCCATCATTTACTGCTTGAGGAAGTGGCAGACCATCATCCAAAGTACTGCGCCTCTCTCCTCAGTATAAATCTGTCAGCTCTTGAAGAACAACCATGTTCTGAGGGTGTGTCATAGTTATTTCTGTTTTCTGTCCACTAGCTCTTGCAACCGCACAATGTAGAATAATATTTTGGCAATACAAAATGCAAGTTAAACAAGTTTAATGACTATCCCAAAATAGTAGTTTGGGACGTAACTCAAATCTCTGTTTGTTCTGGTCATAGTGGATTAGCCTTATGTCCCATAAGTGAGATTATTGTTTGTGCTGCTTTGCACAGGGATTCAGATGGGTACATGTTTTTTTGATGAAGATTTTCAGGGTGTGTTGTTCTGCTACAGGCTGGAGCCTTCCTCTATACCTCTCTGCTTTTTTTTTTTTTTTTTTTTTGAATACTGATGCTGTTGTTTTTTTCCTAGCAATAAATATGGCTGTCTAACATTCAGTTTTTCGGTACATACTCTGCTGTTAATGAATGTGATCATTTACACAGTGTCACTGTAGTATTGGCATGCTAAATAATTTAGAGAGCTGTGGCAGGTAGATAGCTCTGTGGTGTCTATGTTACTATGGCAATACATTTGCTTAATGTAAATATTAGTCATTCTGACCGTATGAATCTCAGAGCTTCTGACATTATTAGCTGTGTCTGGGAAGTAGGAGTCTGCGTATCTGAAAAGTTGTTCTGGCAATCTGAATAGTTTAAAGATTACTTTCTCTTCCATAATTCCTTCTGCTTTGTGACCGAGCTGCATAATCTATTGATTGTAATGAACAGAGCAGAACATTTCTTGCATTTTTTTATCATGGTTGTAATGCAGCTCTGTTATAAAGAAATATATAACTGTATTCTGACCCTCTAAAAATGCAACTGACTGAAATGATAGGAAATAGGATCTTGAGGGCCATCAGCTTTGCTCCTGATCACACAGTCAAGGCTGTTTAGGAGCACAAGAAATAAAATCAAACTTGGAAGTAAAATTTCAGGGGTATTAGACTGAATTCCCTGACTTGAAGAGGAAGCTAAGCCTAAGAGGCTTTTCCATCCCCTCTATGGGTACCAGCAGTTATAGAATTACTTAAGAAACACATAATTTCTCTGAAAATTAATGCATAAACAATATGTTTGTTTCTTAAATAGTTTTTTAGATTTTTTTTAGTCCATTTTTATGAGCCATATCCAGGGAAAATGAGCCACCTTCTGCAAAATCTTCTCTTTATTGCCAACTTATTCCTGATTGTACAAACTATTCTTTGTTATGATCTGCTAGCACCTTTGAGGCAACAAATAGAAGCGGAAAAAGAATTAGATCACAGCTGATAGTGTATATAAAAGTTTGGTCACTTCAAGCCATGAATACTGAATATACTCCAGTAGTATTTTTAACATTTTATGTACTTTTTGAAATCTTGATGTGTTAAACTTCTAAGCTTAAGATCAGTTTTAAAAAGATTTGTCTGGAATGTGCTGCCCTTTTCCTGTGTTCAGAGTTATCCCCACTCTTCCTGCCAAACATCTGTAATGCAGAAAAAGAAAGCATGGCAAGCAGTGAATGATGTCTTTAATTATTTGTAGATTGTACTGGAGGTTTCTGTGTGCTGCAGTCTGGCATCAATGCTCAGCATCTATCTGTGTTTGGGCCATTATCTCTCAAAGAAGGAAATAATTCAAAAAACAGTGGTAGCCAAACAAAGACTTCTGGTTTCTTTGAATTTCACAGAAGAGATTTTGCTGGACTTGTGTAAGTGTTCTTTACTTTTTCTATCTCTGATATGGTAAAACTTTAGCAGTCAGTGCTTGCATATAAGGCAAAGCTCCTTACTGGACAAGAATACAAACTAGAGTTGTTAGTTGCCTTTCCATGGCACTGATGCTCACAAAAGCTAGACTGGAACTCAAGTTAACCTAGGAGAATTAATTATTTACCACATATCTTTCCTTGACAAGCCTGCCTATGGGAATACTGTGCTGTTGGCTGTCTCTTCTTTAAAAATACAGTATGCTTTAGGTGTATCTGTTGATTATAGATTCAGAATGCCTTGCAAGTATTAGCATAGTTGAAATAGTAATTGGAGGAGCTTCTCTGATTATGCTTTTAGTAAACAAACCATACTCATAAAATGTCTTGGGAAAAGCCACATCCAGCACAATGTGTTGGAGAAAAAAGACTGCAGCGGCACTTTCTACTCTGTGGGAAGAACCTGTGTAGAGAGAGTTGCTCCTGTGGAATCAGGCTGGCAGGGCGTTCCCTTAGGGTAAGAGATGTGATGGTTCTGTTTCCAAAGCCACAAGTATCCATTTTCAAGACACATTGCTGTGAGGGATACTTTGAGCCCTCAACAAACACTTTTTCTAGGTTTGGCTTCAGGACCTGATGTGTGCCATAGGACCCACATGAAGAGCATGGCAGAGTGGGAGGGAGGGGTCAGGGTGTGTGTTCCCTTGGCATAGCTCATACTAAAGGGCTCTGGTGGAGGCTCAGCTGGCTTGGTGAGCTTGTGGCAACTAAAATCTACCACTGAGGTAGACTGCTCTCTTTTTTTTTTTTTTNTACTCACAGCTTCCTACAAGCAGGGATAAAGTGGAGTGCTCTACAGAAAGCCATATACAAATCTTTTCTTTCTGACCTCCACAGCATTTTTTCTTTGCTCCTAATGCTGAAATATGGCATGCCTGTATTTTAAAGCTGGGCAGAAGAAAGTGGAATGGATTGTATTACAAGCTGAATGTTTAAATTGGGTGATAAATTGAAAGGAACAAAAGTGTGTTCAAAAAAGCAGTTGCATTTAATGTTTCACACATGATTTGCTCAGCTAGTTTCTTTTACTGTCACAGTACAAGTGCTTTTCACTTTTGCCCACAGAAGAAAAAAACTAATTGTTCTGCAGTGCCTTTACGTGTATAATGAATGTCTGCTTTTACTCAAAAGCAGACATTCATTATACATGTAAAAGAATTACCTTACAAATAAAAAACTGAGATTTTATCTGTAGTGTTTTTATGCTTTTTGTTGTCATTCTTTATGTTCTACTTTGAAAAGGTAATGATGGCTGTTGTGCAGTCCTGTATATGACTCTCCTAAAGGACGGAGAGCTGGCACCACTCTCATGTTGGGATGGGGAAGTCCCAGAGGAGCTGTGTGTCTCAAGCTTGTGCCGACTCTAAATTGTTTTTGGACTGGTGCGAGTCCTCATCCTGGGTACTGTTGATTCATGGATTGCTGGCACATAATTATCCCATCTTGCCTTCTTTCCGTTGCTGTCACAGGAAAAATACATTGTGGAGATTAAAATGGAAAGAATATTATGACCCTTGTCCTCTTACATTATCCTTAAAAATAATTGTTGTCCATTTAAGTGCTTACATAGACGTGGCATAAAAACACACAGGCTAGTGTAAGATCTCAAGTGCATTTTCAGTATCCTTTCCAGTAAATAGAGATGTTTTTATAGTTATATTTGTAGTTTTGACAGAAGATGGTGAAAAAGGTGAGAAAAAAACAACAGGTATGGTTTTCAGGGTTTTGTTATTAAATTTCTTAGTATCTCAGTGCTTTCTTTTTCTGTTAACGATTAGAGAGTATATGTCAAATGTAATTTAATATATTGTAGATACAAAAATATTTGTCACTTAATCCTTACTGCGGTAAGACAGACAGACACTGTTGAAGTCACAGTAATGAGCGATGTTTACCTGCCTGTTGCACAGTTAGAAGAACATGGCTTTGGGTTCTCAGAAGGATCAGGAAAAAGGCACAGAAGACTCGTGCTCTCTCATACACAGCATGAACTCAACAGGTGTTTATTTCCAGGTGCAGAACACTTAGCTTCAGAGCTACAGTAATACTAAAGGATGTGATTCTAACATCCTGCTTGGTTATTATAGTTTAATGCCACTCATCATTATAATTGGCTTTACTAGACATTAATAAGTGGGTTTAATATTCAAACCATGGTGTTGGAGTTGAGTGTGTCAATGAACCTTATCAGTGGAGCAAAATGTAAATTTTAACTCATTTATCTCATTAGTCTTTAATAAGGCTGTGCTTCACAAATCACGGCTGCATCATCTGCTGATTATACCCTCTGATCTGTTAAGCAAAATAGCAATCTAATAATAGCCATACATTGCATGAGATTCTCCCACTGGTGTTCTGAAACACTTCTTGTATTTATTTTTTTTCATTTAGGGGGGCTTGATTGTGTCTTATCTCTTCTGCACAATGCCGAAGTATAGAAATGAGGTAAGATGAGAATTCATTTCTCGTAGGCCCTGGGTTTAGAAGTGTTTTGCCAAATAGGAGTTTGTGATGGGCTGCAAGTCTAAGTGTATAGTCTGTAAGTCTAAGAGTGTGGTGTATAAGGATTCTGAGAGATTTTGGGACAGGTAAACAGCCAGATAGTCAACTGAATAATGTTGACTTGCTGCATTAATAATAGTCAGAGCTCTCCAAAAGTCTGTGGCTCTTGTATTAAGGGAGAAACTGACCTGAGTGATTGGCCTCAGGCCCATGGAAAAGGGAAGAGAATGTTAGAAGAAAGTCTCATGGCTTGAGCTCTTGTATGCAGGCAGTTACCATTGCAGCTGGTGATGATGATGGTGTGCCCTGTGTGTTATTCAGAGTAAATAAGAGGAAATCGAACACATTTGAAGTAATTCTTCTAGCAAGTCCAGTTTTCATGCTTTTCCCCAGCAAGTTGCTAATACAGTGTTGTCTAAGTCTAAAGAAACTTGTTCAATTCTTCTAGAAATTTTCAAGCTTTGAAGTTTCCCAGTAAATGTTGGTAAGATTCACTGGGAGTGAACAGGGTTGATTATGGTGACCTAGGCAACAAAACTCAGTCATTCCACTTGTAAGCTGATTTGGTTCAGGTTTGCTTCCATGTGGTCTTTCGTTTTGAAAAATTTATATTGGAATTCTATGGTTGAGTTTTTTAATGTTTGCATCTCTTTCTAGAGCAACATTAAAGCAGTATTTCAGATACATGTGGTCTGGCATGACACAGTCTGTTTAAATGGTTGCGAGAGGTGCAAGGGGAATCTCTTTTATTACCATACTGTGTTAAACTGATATTTAAACCCCTTTGTAGTGTGAAATGCGACAGCTGCTACCACTGTATTTTAATAGCAACAGCTACTGCCCTCGCAGGTGCAGAGAGCCTGTTGACTACTTTTGGGGGTAGATGGACTATGCTAGTAGTCATCCATCACAGTGCTGTGTTGTATTTTCTGCACTGATCTTAGTGATGGTCGGGTGGTAGCTAGACACATTGTCACAGAGAAAACTCAGGGATTTTTTCCTATTTAGAGAAAACTGACTAGATTTGGCTCCTAGTCCTACTGAGGTACAGGATGGAGAGGCATTGCCACAACCTCATCTGTACACATGGAATCCAATGGTTTTAATTTTAAAGTTTTGGCAGCTTTGGGGACTGATTCTGTGCAATTAGGCTGATTGTTGTGGTGTCTATAATTGCAGCTGTATGTGCCTTTGGTACTGACACTCTTGAAGAGAGGCTTTCTCAGGATCTTAGAATGGCTTGGGTTGGAAGGAACCTGCAAAATTACCCGGTTTCAGTCCTGCCACCATGGGCAGGGACACCTTTCACTAGATGAGTTTGCTCAGGGCCCCATCTAACCTGGCCTTGAATACTTCAGGGATTGGGCATCCACAACTTCTCTGGGCAACCTGTTCCATTGTCTCCCTACCCTCTGAGTAAAGAACTGCGTCCTAACACCTAATCTAAACCTCTCCTCTTGTAGTTCAAAAACAGTTCCCCATGTCCTATCACTGTCTGTCCATGTAAAAAATTGCTCTCCCTCCTTTTTTAAGCCCCCTTAAAGTCCTGGAAAGCTGCAGTGAGGTATCCCTGGGGCCCTCTCCATGCTGAACAACCCCAGCTCTCTCAGCCTGTCTTTGCAGGAGAGGTGCTCCAGCCTTCAGGTCATCTTTGTGGCCCTCCTCTGGACCTACCCTAGCACGTCTTTCTTGTGCTGCAGACCTGGGTGCAGTATTCCAGGCGCAGTCTCACAAGGGCAGGGTTTTCTTCTATCCTTCATTAATTTGTCATTAGTCATACATATTTGGATTTATGCTGACTTACTAAAACCCCATTTATTTTCAGTTAGTTTTTTCAGCACAGATGCTTGGTTGTATGCGAGTACTTCATAACATTACTGGAGGGCTTCCTGAGACATTCTGTGACTCTCAGGACTGAGGGTAATGTCCTTCAGAGTAAAAGTCTGCTTGAGAACAGCAGGGATGTCTGAACTGCCTAACAGGTCTGAAACAACAGGAAAGGGCTTTATTATGCAGTGGCTGTGGCATGAATTACTGTGCAAGTATAATGTTATCTATGGGGCCAGGGAAGATAAGACAGAAAATGGAGATGGCAGTGTATGTGGTGACAGTAGAAATACTGTAAATTTTTTTCTAGCAGAGAGATAGCTGGTGAATGATGTAACAGTTTTGCCTGTTCTAAAGTACTTTCATAACTGATGCATCTAAACAAAAAATTGGTTTGACATACGCTTTCTACAATTCCGAGGTTGGAAAAATAAATTTTTCAATTCAGTGTCAAGAACCATGTCCTCAGGAATAAAGTCAGAAGTCTCACTTCCAAACGTGCTGTAGTTACAGCTGACAGCTGTTCAAGGCCTGTGCATACAGACAGACTTTCTCATGCCTCTTTGAACTGCTTCTGTCTCCAGCTTGTGCTTTTCTTGTGGAGCTCTGTGATGACTGGTGTGTCAGCTCTGACCGTGGGATACTGTAGCTTCTGCAGCTCTGACAGCCTTACATGGAAGGACAGAAGTGGAGGTGAGAAGCCACAGAGTTCCCCAAGACATACACAGGCAGACACTCCCCACTTTCAGAACTGTGCAGGCAGGAATGAACAACCTGGGTGGAACCTGTGCTTTCCCACGCCGGTGGAAGCCTCCATAGGTGTTACAAAATTAGATGGGAGAGGCTGTGGTTTGACTTTGGTTATCTATGGCGAGAAGCATTCCTGCCAGGGCTGACATCCAACTCTCTTATTTACTAGACTGTCAGTATTGGTCGTTCCAAGTGTTAAAAAGTTTAAATAGTAATTAGATTTTATTTTTACTTGAATCTGATAGTTGCTTCACCTTTTAGTAGATATATTTGTGAGGTTCTGTGTTTTTCACAGCACTCCCTTTATAAGATGAATAATCTTCATTTCCAATTTGTTAGGTTATTTGCCTTCTTTTACTCTCCAGGGTGTGACAGTTGCTAGTTTATCTGCATTCCTTCCTGGACTAGAAAGGTACCTGTATTTCTATTCATGTTTTCTCAAAGGTTCAAAGGCAAGACTGAAAAAAATTTATACAGAATTGTTATCAAAGTGTCAGATTACCTCAATCTTTTTTTTTCTTTTTTCTTTAATTGTTCCTCTGATTGTTTATCAGTGTTTTTTTTTGCATGCTGGCAGCATGACTGAGACAGATGTTGTATAGACTATGTATGTTTCATTTTTGGCCAATGCATTCATCTGTTTCATTATTCAGGGAAAGGCATTCACAGGAATGGGAGATGCTGTAATGATACTCAGTTTTCAGATGCAGGAGACTAGGTGGTGTAAGAGTGTAAAATATTTTCATAGTAGAGTAACATTATGTTAGGAGATCAGAGATGAAGAATTAATTTGCACTCTGCATAATGGAAAATTTAACACTGTTTACATGACACAAATAATTTTAGTCCTAGGAAAGCTGGAGAAGCTTCAAGGGAAAAACGTCTACCACCTGTATAAAATGCAATGTAACTAAATAGAAATGGAAATATAAATAACACGTAGATATTTCTTTGATCAGGCTTTTTGTGCACTAAACATCATAAGAATGCCAACACTCGATTTTGGATTTTCTTGTTAACTACCATATGTATTAAAAGCAAAAAATTTAATCTACATATAGAAAGCTATAGTTTGCCAGAGTCCGCCCAACATGCAAATCTGTACTAATATTTTTAAATAGGAGTGCCACTGCAGGGGTGAGGTTGTTTTTCTGTGGAACTGTGCTCACAGGTGTGTTATTTTATTGAGGTTCTTGACTTTGTTACAGGAATTAATATAACATGAATCTTCAACTTCTGCTTGTGTGCTCTGAGTTGGAATAGAGAGGGAGAACAGTGTTTCTGTGCAGTTTCCTATGAGACGAATACCTGGGGTTTTGTGCATTGGGAATGGAGAGCTGGAGGGGTAGGATTTTGTAAAGAGCATTCATTTTGCTGTTTTTTCTCCCCTTTTATACTTCCACCCCTTTGTTCTTCAGTGTACAGTGAAATATAATAATTTGTGTGTCTCATCTTAAACACTAACGCTTACTCAGTGGTTTTGCACAAGTCTGACAATTGCAAATCGTAAAAAGGATTTTGCAAGGGGCTTTCTCTTTGTCAGACTTGGACATAATTTAGGACAAAGGAAGTTCACTAGCTTCTGGAGCTTTCTCAAAGCTAAATTGGAAGTGGCTGATGCAAACAATACTGGTTCAGAGTTCTGTTGTTTCTATCCTTCTTTTAATCCTTTAAAAGAAGGAAAAAATACCAACAGAAATACATTTATGTTTAAAAGTATCAATCCACTAAATATCATATTTTGCTACAAGGCCCGAACTAATATGAAGAGATAGATGTACATAGGGCAAGGTAAGAAAATAACCTTTCAGATTTTTTTAGCTCATTAGGTTGACTAGGTTTGAGGAGCAATTTGTGATGGGCTTCTGCCACCCTGAAACAGTTGTCCTGAGGCTCTGTAACAAGATGCTTTTGCTCATTCCCTTTGTTCATTAGTTTATCATGTCACTAACATGCTATCATCTCAGAGTGTAGGAAATAATGTTGACTTGGTGGATAAGTAGCTTGGGGTGGTAATTATCTCTAAAATGAGTAGTTTCAGTAACTGTGTGCAGAAGATAAATGACAGATTCAAGTTATCTAGTCAATTATTATAGTCCATGTACTATAATGAGCATATGAGAAGTATAGGAGGGTTTTATTATGTGATAGCTACTTAAATTTAGATAGAGTTATAAACTGATTTTTTCCAGGATAAAGAGAACTTTGTATTATGAATGAAGTTTTGGAAGGAGAAATAAATACACTTATAGATTAAGTAGGTTGACAACTATACAATAACCATTCTATACATAACAGTTTTGATTTTTATGGAATATTCTGGTCTTTTCTGGTGCTTTTAGTTTGAAAGAGAAACATAAAGAGAAGTATCATCTGCATTTGAACAAGAGGGCAATTCCATCTTCAGGGTGGAAGTTCTTTTCTCAGTGCAAACGTGGCAACAATCCTCTTGAGAAGCTTGTTGTTTGGTTTCTTTGTTTATTGGTCAAATAATCAGGGTCGTCTTAATGGTGTTTTACTGCTGACTCTTGTGTTTGAACTATATTTAAAACCTGCAGAATCAACTCAGAGTGTGGAAATAAAAAAAGAAGTTTATGGCTTCTCTATCATGAAACAGGGAATGTTTAGAATATATGTGTATTTGCATTTTATTGTGATTAGTGCTGAAAGCACACGTCTTCTTTAATGTCACTTTGTACGCTTGAGAACATTATTCTTGGACTTCTTATGCTTATTATAATGAGTAATTTGACATGTTGTACAAATCACTTGAAAAATTGTCCTACATATTATTGCTGTAGCCATAAAATATATGGCTTAATCTTGTTTCCTGTAATCTACATATGATAATTACAGGTATATTGATAACATTTTTCTAGACCATCTTTCTCTTGGGAGGGTAGTATTTCCTGTTCTGTATGCTAGTGTTCTGAAAATAGTTTTAAATCTTCAGAGTATAGAGTCTTCTATTGCTTTGCTGGTCTCATTCGTCTTCCTGTCAGGAAGGCTTTCTAGAAAGGCAACTTAATAATTTCCTATGAATTTATTTTATACTTTTAGCAACAGAAACTGTTTTACCTTTCTCAAAAACAATCTAAACAAGAAAAAACATTCCATTACTCCAGCATCACAACTTCAGGAAGCATGTGGTGTCTCTAAATTATGAACATGTTGGGGCCAGGTTTGGGTGTCACACAGGTGTCAGAATTATCTTGGAAAGCAAAATTGATGTGCAGAGTGCATGGATCATTTTGATTTCTTTCTTCCAGTAGCATAATCAGAACACAAAGTAGGTTTTGTCAGATGTCTGCTTTCTGATGTGTTGCTCCCTCCCTCCCGGATAGTGATGAGTTTTGGAATAAACCCTGTACAGATTCTCAGTAAAGATGAGAACTATGGCAACAACTGTTTTTTAGCAATAATTCACTTCAATTATGGCATAAAATTACTGGTCTAGACATAGCATGTGATATTTGTAAATCACCTATAAATGAGGTAATGGAAGGTAGATTCTTTCACTCAGTGACATGTGCTGTGCCCTCTGGGGTTGTTTTGTTTCTCTTTGAAATCTGGTATGGAAAAATTTGCAGTACAAAGTTTTAAACTGAAGTTTGTTTTGCTTGTAATGTCTGTCTCACACAGTACAACACCAAATGCTTTGGTCTGTGAGCCTTGGACATTTTTATGACTTGGTTTTTTGTGCAAGCAGTCTTTTCTGGGGTCATCAATTTTGGTGGTGATGTGGGAATGAACCAGCAAAGCTAAAGCCTTTGAACTGATTTCAGTTCAGTGACGTCTGCATTCTTTAGTGTGTAGGTAGAAAAGAGCTTTTCTGAACTGCTATTTTTAAGGCCTTTTTTTAAAGTTTAGTTTTAATATGCTTTTGTATAGTAGCAGACTAGACACCTCAGTCATACTGTGCCAGAATGCTATTGGGAATAGAGAGGTATCTATCTTGGATTTCAAGAACCCTAACTGCTATTTTATTATTACATTTTTAACCAATGTAATCTGTGTTTTGAACTACTAATTGTTACTGAATTGTTGCCTTTCTGTAGTAGGCTAAATGTGAGGACATCAAGTACAACAGAGAAACAGGTTTATTATATTCCTTATCTCTAAATAAAAAGGATCAAATCCTACCATTAGAATAGCAACCGTATTTTTTTTTCTTTCTCCAGTTTCAGAATTATGACCTAGGGATATGAATATGTAGTTCATTCCTCCTGGGACTTTGCAAACATAGCTTCAGTAATAGTATGCTTTCAAGTTCCAGTGAAATTGCCCATGTGCAAATGAGTGTGGTAGCTGAACATACCCTATGGTGTAACAGGTAAATTGGGCCTTTCCTGAGCAGGTCAAAGTATCTGTCAAGTATTCTATGTTGTTTAATTCCGGTTTTCTTGAGCAGTCAGTGCCATTTCTCTAATTTGATGAAATGACCTTTGATGAACTGTCTTTGCTGTTTACCTTCCTGGATACACTGAGTGTAATTTTAGCCTAACCCGTCAGTGCATTTTGGACCATACTACCTGACCAGCATCTCTGTTCTTTCATTTTGGCTGACCCGTGCAGCAGGAGCCTCTGAGGGCTTGGATGTGGCTTAGCCTGTGTCCCAGTGCATAGGCTGCCAGCAGGAGCTGATCCTGTTGCTTGCCCTGTTTATGCCAGTGTAGCACTGCTGGTCTGGGGCTGCCAGCTGGGCCTTGGGGTGTCACTGCTGCTTGCTTGCTGTGGGGGAATTGCCTGTCCATGTGTCTGGAGAATCATGGAGTTATTTAATGCTGGAACCCAGACCTCCTAATGTATAATACTGTAGGATTATACAGATCACATGAAGAGCTTAGTGGTAGACCGGTTGAGCTAATGTGAATCTACAATAAATATGTGAGTAGTGTAGCTCCCCAGACATTTGATAAAAGATGAATTATGGTTTTTAACTGAAGCAAGCTGACTGTAGATGGGACAGGAAGATTTTTGTCTCATTATAAAATATACTGTGTGTAGTTTCTGTCATGAGAGCGATCATTAGGCACTCTCTGTGGGGACAAGGTGCAAGACATTCTTACTTTCATGTTAGCAGGTTGGATTAAATTGTGCTTGATGAGAAAGGATTGATACTTTGATTAACTACATTGCTTTACAATTTATGGTGACTCTTTCTCTGTTAGGTTTTTAAGCAGATAGCTTTATCAGTGTAAAACATTTTGTCCCACCTACACATGGAAGGCTTAGCATCTTTGCAAATATTGAGTAGAAAAACTGGGTTGAAGAAAGCTGCCTACACATGAAATGCTTACTTGAGGTAGGCAAAGGACAGGACAAATTGGGACTGTAGTACTGAAACATGAAAGGACAAATGAAGAAGGAATTTTAAATGGTTCTTCTAGTAACCCATTTCAGCTTTCTTGCTAGTAGAGCTTCTGAAGGTGAGTAGGACTTAATGAAAATGAGGATTCCTTGATGCAGTGACTTTTAACCACTGACAGTTTCGCAGTTGCCTACAACAGACCTCCTGCTCTCCAGTGAACAACCTGTAATCCTTCTGCACTCTTGTGGTGATTGTATAGGATCATTAAGGGTGGAGATGTGGCTGTTTTCATAGGCTTTGCTTTTGCACCAAAACTTTGCCACAAGCACGATGAATCCTTTTCTTTGAAAGGATTGATGTCTTCCTTTGAAACACTGTCGTTAATAAGATTGAAACCCTCTCCCTGATCATAGTCCCTAAAGAAAATCTGACGAATTCATGCAGAAGGCTTTCTTTTCAATGAAAAGTAAACAAATCCTGAACCAGGTCCTTTTTAAGTTGAAACTAAGTTGAGGCATGCTAAAATTTGCCACTAATTTTTCTCCTACCTTTCCTCATCCACTTATCAGAGACTGCAGAGGTGTGATTGCATAGCTATGAGCAAGACCATATAATTTCCCTCTGCTTCTTTGAAGTGGTCTAATTTCAAGCCCCTTTATGCTACACTGATCCATGAAAAAGTTTTGATATGTGCTGTTTCTTTCGCTGTCATCAAGGTTTCTCTGTTGCCTCTTGTGTACCTGGTCTGACAGGGCAGAAAGCTTTGGCTTGTAGAGAGCAAAAGTGTGCAGTATCTGATAACAGAGATTCACTTGTGTTTGCAAGTTGTTGAGCATGGCATCTAAATGTCTCAACAGAAGACAACCTTGATAAATTGCACAGCCTTGCAGCACATTTTATGCCTTCTTTACTGTGTTCCTGTATTAGGCTTTGTATCTTTTGTCTTTGTTATACATTGTCTGGGAAGCCCCAATCCTGCAAACTTCTGTGCTTTTATTTTTTAATTCAAAAGTGAAACTTTTGAGAAGAGACACTCCAGCAAGAGTCTTGAGAAGACTTGACAAGGGACTCTCTGCTAGGCTGTTCTTCCAGTGTACTTTGCAGTAAAATAAGTACTTCTTTTGATTGGGGTGTTCTGCCCTGTAATCAGCTGTGTGAAAAGAGCTGATGGCTTCCAGGCTTCTGAAGGAAAACTGAACACAGATATCCTGCCGTGAGTCAAATGACTGGGTCTCAATCTCAGCTAAAGCTGCCCAGTGCAGTTGTGAACTGCTGCTTTTCTTCAATTGGAAATAGGCCGAGGTGTACTGAAGCTTTCTGAAATAGCTCGAGAAGGCATATGTAAGTGGGCTTGACCTTGTGATAGGGTTGAACAACTGATAGATAAGGTATGAAAGATTTACCTGCTAAGAAGATTCTGTTGCTGTATGGCAGAGTCAAAATATTAAACTGAGCAGTGGCTTTTGGAAGTATAATTTTGAATGGACTGCATGAGTGGTATATTCACACTTGTCAGGGTTATCAAATGGTAGAGTAATAACTTGATCACGATTTACTAGAGACAAAAGGCTAAATTACTGTAAAATTTTAATCATGAACTGATTAAAATAAATGGTTACTTTTGTTCTTAGTGGCCCCTGAGTTCACCTCTACTTTTTCCTCCATGAATTGGTGTTTTAAAAAATAATTTACTTCCTCACCTTTGGACTCATTATGGTCAGGTTATTTGTCTTATTTAATTTGAGTGAGATTTAATTTGCAGGGAATGATGTGATGTTACATTTAGTGTTGCACATTTGGTCTTGCAACATAATCAAGAAAACCTAATCCAGTAACAAAATCTGCTTACAATGAATGTAGTCTGTCTGCCACTGCTATAACTACAGCATGATAGCCGTTAGATTGAAATCTATCTTACAAGATAGACTCTCTTCCAATTCAATTACCTTTTTTAAATAGGGATGCTGTTTTTAGGATCTACTGTGTGACCACTTAAATTGTCAAAAGCTTTTTGAAACATTAATATAGAGTTTGAAGTCTTTGAAGCCTACTCAGTCTATTAGTGTTTTGTATTACTATGGAAATCCCAGCATCCCAAGACGCTTTTGAAACTGGAAATATTTGCTTCCTTAGGGGAATTGATTTGGACTTAGAAATATTATTGCACATTGCAGTCTGCAGTGCTGTCTTGTTATTTTAGATTAGAGATGATTAGAAAGCCATAGTTGGGCTGCTGTGAGGATAATGTCTGTGTTCTTCAACTGCTCTCAGATTTCTGATCCAGTAGCTGGGCTACAGGCAAGCGAACTAAGCCCTTGTCAACAATGTTTGCTGCAGGCAAGCTGTTTTCCACTAATAATTTAAATTCGCTATTTTTATTCCTCATTTGATGCTCTGTATAGTCTGTTTATGATGACTTTTGTGAAGTAGGAGTAAACATTGAGTGAAACATTATAGATGTTCCTGTTTGTCACCACAGGACAAATTACCTTTTTGGTGATTATTTCTTATTGAAGAGTTAAGTGGCTTTAATGTTGGAATTGTATGTATGTGCCGTGTACTTCTAGGTGCAGGTTTTAGAACATAAATGCTGGAGATGAATTTGCAATTTTACAGTTTGTTGGTCTCGTATTCCCGAAGATCTTTACCAAGCAATGGGTTGGTGTTTGTGTCTGTAATAACAAATACAGTCAAGAGACCAGGTGGGATGCATGAAACATCAGCTTGAGGGGGCCTTCCTAAAAGGTTTCTGTGATTGGCAGCATAGACATTTCTAGAGTTGTCAACACTAAAAGCCCTTGCTGTTCTGATCTGACAAAGATGAATTTGAATCAAAATGCTGGCAGCTTTTGGGGGCTTGTGTGTCTGAGAATTTGCTGTGTTGTCATTTGAGT
Organism: Drymodes brunneopygia; assembly: GCA_013400955.1. Classification (NCBI taxonomy): domain Eukaryota; kingdom Metazoa; phylum Chordata; class Aves; order Passeriformes; family Petroicidae; genus Drymodes; species Drymodes brunneopygia. The sequence continues at coordinate 46,914 of VZTZ01040308.1, forward strand.
GTGCCCAAACCGGGACTTGGAAATAGCAAGAAGCTCTTAAGTATCTTGGATAAATATGACCTTAGGGGTTGTTATGCTGTAGACGAGGGGACACCTACTTGTCTGGAAGGCTTCTTTCAGCAGGGCTGTATCCATGTATATATGTGGTGGCTGGACTTAGAATATCCTTGTGTAAGGAAAAGATGTTCATTCTCCAAGTGCAGGCAGTAGCAGTCGTCTGCCTAGGCAGTAAGCTGTTAGCAAGCACAGGACTTGAATGTTCAGTGCCATAGTGGTGCTTAGAAATTCTTATACAAACGTAACAGTGGCTCTGTCACTGGACCTCTCGGCATCTTGGTGTATTTTGAATGAATGGCAAGATATGTTCCGTTTCTGTTCATTAGAGGTCTTTTCATTGCTGCAGAGAAGCAGGCAGTATTTCGGGAATCTGAAGCATCAGTATGGAACTTCTACCCCAAAGCAGTCTGTTTAGAGAGCTAAAAGGTAGGGTAGCGTCTGTCTGGTGGTGAGGGAAAGAATCCTGTCTTGATGTTTGTGGAGTAGCAGTGGAGGCTGGAATAGGAAAGGTGCATGAAGAAAAAAAAAGAAACAGATAAAGAAGGTAGAAAATTGCCAAGGCTAGGGAAGACAGAGAATTAAAGCAGTTTAGAGGAGAAGGGAGGGTAATGGGTTAAATAGATTCAGGTTGCCTGTGTGTGGTAACATCTTAGAGCTTTGCATGCATCTGGAGAGTCTTACATAACTGAGTTTTATCAGAATTTGTGAAGAAAGTCATAATCTCCCTTACTGTTGTTTATTATCTTAACTACTGGAGGCTGAAGTTTCTCATTCTGTGCTAGCGGAATTTGTCATGTGATAGGTAGATGTGTAATAAATACCAGTTTCTTTTATTTAACTTCTTCAACAATATGCAAAGGCTACATTGAAACAACCTCTAAGTTGTCACATGAAGGAACTCATAAATTCCAGAAAGGAGTTTGCCTCTGCTTTGTTAATTAAAGTCTCTTGCTGCACCTTCTGATACCATCTTTAATTACATAATCATATTAGTTTTTCCAAAGCTGCTTGCTTCATGCACAGGACAGATCTGCTAAAGGGGTGAATTAGGGCTGTAAAATGAAGGACACTTTTGCCTGGAGGAGTCTGCTGGACTTCTACTGATATGGGAAGATTTCTGTTTGCAGGGGAGTGCTGGCAAAGAGGAACTGGCAGGAAGTGGACAGATGCTTTCAAGTAAACGAGCACATGAGCTAATTCTTACTGGTGGTGCACAGTCCTCTCCAGTACATCTGGTTCCAGGTGGTTTATAATCTGGAGAGTAGTTTGCATGGAGTGCCAGCTTCATTCTGGAATTGGTGTTACCCAAACAGATAAAGTGAGCAGGATTTATGCTGGTTATGCTGGCTTTTCCACACATGGAATGTGTTATCTGCAAAAAGGATGGGCTAGATGGTGTTAATTGTATTGTGTGAGAATGCTTAGCAAATGCATAGGAAATGCTGAAAGAAGCAAGGTTAGGATGGAGGGGGGAGGCTGATCATGCAATTGAATCTTGAACATACAAATGTGTGTGTGTATATATATATACATTCCATAATGTATAACCATTTTTTGCTCTTTGTTTGCCTCAGAAATCTTAAAAATTGTATCCTGTATATTTTTGGACTCTTCTAAAACTGCAAAAGTTGCTGCTACTTTTGAGGCAGTCTGGCTGTTTCCTGTGCTAGCAGTTTCAAGAACAGAAACAGAGCACACATACAGGGAGCAGAGATGTCCACTACAGAGCAAAGGTTTTCATCTTTTAAGATATGCACAGAGAAATCCCTTCTATACTGGCAAAAAATTGCTGTATGAAATTTGGCAGCTTATGCTGCAAAAAAATTCTGTTTCTTGTTGGGTGCTTTTGGTTGGGCTTTTTTCACTATGGTCCCAAACTGAAATAAATTAAATACCTAGTTAGTTGGTTTGCAAAAAGGAGAATAAAAATGTAAACTTTATAAAAAGAAAAAGGGGGAGGGGGGAGCGTGTGACTTAGATGTTGTTGCGGGAAGGAATAATATGTTCTCCTAAGGCTCTTAAATATCTGCAATAAGTGTCTTCGTTTCATTTTTAACTTTCCCCTACAGGTGTGCAGCTACTTTGATACTCAGATATCTAGGATATTAAACAATGGATGAAAGGAATGTTTCGATGTTTGATCCTATTCTCATAGGCCTTTAATATGACATCTCAATTTATTTGGCTTTGGATCCAAGAAAGTTTTATCTTTTATGTTGTTTGGTTTTGTTTACTTTGGTATTGATACCGATGCACCCTTCTGTGTGAATATGGTGCTCTACAGATGTTTTCTACTGTTCATGATACAGTTTCTGGCAGAACACTTCTAAGTATTTGTAATTATATCTATTACTGGAAGATTTTTTTTAAAAATAGAGAAATAACCTGTACTTTTTTTTTGCCTGTTCAGTCTATGCAACATTAGTTAGTACGCAACTCTGAAAAGACATGGTCAGATGGCAAAAGTGTCATAATGAGAAACTAAAAATGCAGTGGTATGCATAAAATGTTTATTGCATAAGCTTCTGTTGTGCTTGTTTATTTCAGTAACACCTTATTTCAGTCACTGATCTCCAAAGTTTGAGCCTTATAAGCTATTATTGTGAGGAAAAGCCTAAGATGATCCCATATAACATGCTTTAAGAAATTTTATCCTCAAACTGAATTAAAAGAAGAAAAGTTTGTGTTTTCATTAAGTATGTTCTTTTCTGTTAGATGCTGTAATTTGATGTGCACTGGTATATGTGTGTTTCTTTTTGGTTTTGTTTTCTTTTTAACAGATTTCTGTGGGTACCAAAACTCAGGACACAGTATCAATCTCATCATGATGCTTGAACATCTGTAGCTCACTGGAGGATTTAAAAAAGAAATTCAGCATGGCCTAGTTGGCTTGACCTTTGGAAATTTTATAATGTCCTCTGGAACAAGTATCAACAGAAACAGGCAGGCTCCCAGCCTGCAGGGTGTTGACCCAGAAACATGCATGATAGTGTTTAGAACACACTGGGCACAGGTAATGTTAATTAGTTTTATTGATTGAAGTAAGCTGCATTAATACAAATTTGCTTCATTCTTTCTTTTGGGATAATCCTGAATTGCTTAGGAACAAATGCCTTTCTTGCAGAATGTAATAGATGACACTGAACTATTTTTAAAATGCAAAGGTAATTGAAATTTCAAGGTATGGTTAGCCTTTACTAATCACACTTGGAACTCTGGATTTGCATCTAAATGGGAAGTGGTAGGACATGGTAATATCTTATTGAGGGCCTAGATCTTCTTACTGGCTTTCCTATTGATTCATTGTGACTTGTACCCTTTTGCAAGCTTCTGCGCTTTCTTCCCTTGTGCTGGGTAAGTTTTGCCTATCCTTTGTAAAGTAAATTAGATGCACAGTGCAAAGCTGTATGCACTCTTGTTTATTATGGATAGATGTAGATTATACACTTCAGCATATTCTAAAAATTGTTTGCATGTCATCAGGATTGTAATCGCTTTTAGGCAAAGATATTTTGCTCTGAGCACCATAATATTAGGGTCTTGTTTGCTGCTGTAATATGAATAACCTAACAATTTAGATAAAATTGATTTCTGTGCTGGTGTTTTTGTTGTTCTTTGGCTATCCCAAGTAGTCAGCAGACAAATGTGGTGTTTCTGAGATGTTTCCAGAGTCAGAGGAGTCGTTGTTTAAGAGTCACCTTTACTCACCTCACTAGAGATGTGTCATGTTAGGGGAGCCACTGTTCCTTTATGGTTTTGTGGCAATTATCCTCCACAAAAAGGCTAAAGACAATGGGTTTTTTACAGACAATGAGCTTTATTGTTTGCATGCACAACAGAATGTAATTCAGGGTTAGAAGTGCTAGGATGGCCATTATGACTATATTGAAAGTTGCAAGAGTATGTGGGCATCAGTGGCCACTTGGTATCATGTAAAAGGTGTTAAGCAAAGAGCAGCACTGTGGGCTGCAGCTACTCTTATTACTGCAAATCATCCCATGGTATTGATAGTCCGGGCACAGTTACTCTGACTGGAGGACAGGCCCTTTGATCTCAGTCCTCTGTGACAAACGTGTTTCAAACATCATTGAAACTCAGTTTCTGGACACTTAGGAAACCTAGTTTGTCCCTATTTCAGAGAACCCCTGGTTTTCAGGAAGAGGGCAAATGACAAATTTAGGTGCTTATTTTAAAAAAAAGTGAACAACAGCATTACATTTTTGACTTGTACATGCCAAATGTGAAACTTTCAGGTATTGTCTGTCAAACTTTCTAAATTGGAAAACATAAAAAGGCTTAATGCTTTCTGTGTTAGAGAATTTTGATTAAATTTTTTCCTTGTAGTGATATGTGCATGCTTTTTATAATACGTTCAAGTGCATTAAAACTGATCTGCCTTTGTTTCTCTTTAGGTTTTGAAAATCTTAGAGAAGCATGATCCTTTGAAAAACACTCAGGCAAAGTATGGGGCAATCTCACCTGATGAGGCCAGCACTGTCCAGAATTACGTGGAGCACATGCTTTTCTTATTAATAGAGGAGCAAGCAAAGGATGCCTCAATGGGGCCCATTCTGGAGTTTGTGGTCTCAGAAAACATCATGGAGAAGCTTTTCCTTTGGAGCCTACGGCGAGAGTTCACCGATGAGACAAAAATTGAGCAACTCAAAATGTACGAAATGCTTGTAACCCAGTCTCATCAGCCTTTGCTGCATCACAAGCCCATTTTGAAGCCTTTGATGATGTTGCTGAGTTCCTGCTCAGGAACAACCACTCCAACGGTGGAAACAGAGCTGGTTATCCTCTTGAACCAGCTCTGCTCTATAATAGCCAAAGATCCCTCCATTTTAGAACTGTTTTTCCACACTAGTGAGGACCAAGGAGCTGCCAATTTCCTCATTTTTTCCCTGCTGATCCCGTTCATCCATCGAGAAGGAACAGTAGGCCAGCAGGCCCGGGATGCGCTGCTTTTCATCATGTCTCTGTCTGCAGAAAACAACCTTGTTGCAAACCACATAGCAGAAAACACCTACTTTTGCCCAGTAAGTTGTTCTTATTTTGCGTGGTCTTCAGTGCCAAACTAACTGTCTTTCCTGCTTTCTTTCCTCCTTTTCTGTCACTTTGGTAAAGAAGTGTTGTAACACATTTGTTTCTGCTAACAGCTATTTCACAAATGGTAATGCTGTTTGAACCACCCCCAATGCCAAACACAGTCTTGCTTCTTGTTTCCATACCAGTGTCTTGTGCTTTTTGGCCAGCACAAGTGTTTTTGCAATCACACAGTGAATTGGATCAGGAAACTGATGGAAATTATAGCAGAACTTAGCGGGAGGGAAATCTGCTCTCTGTCACTGTGACGTCCCTTTGAGATTTTGGAGATGAAGGGAGTGGAAAAGGGGAATGAGGTGTCCTGAGGTGGTTGTTTCAGGTGGCAGCACAGGGTTAAGCTGGCTGTTCTTCCCACACTGACATCAGTTGAACAGTTCAGAAAACAAGTGTGAGTATAGTGAGAATGTTACAGAAATGTTATAATTTTTGCAAGACAAAAGGGCGATTTACTCGTCATCACAAAATTGGATGTTTCCCTGGCTGTTTCAGGCTAACAACCATCTTGCTATGTTTTTCTCTGTTACAAAACTTCGTAGCACCATTCCATTGTTACACCTGGCAAATTGATCTCACTACATGAATAGAAAACCTTTACTTACCTTGCTGTTAAGTAAGCAATCTGATTTAACTAACAAAGCTGTGCTACTGCAGTTTTAAAGCTAAAGCAGACTGGAATAACAACACCTGCTTCTTCATGCCTTATCACAGTCTGAGATCTGTAGTAGAGGTGTTCAAACCCAAATATAATTCTGTACAGAAGTTGCTTTTGTGGGTCAGTTTTTGGGCAGATTCTTTTATATTCTTCATGGCTTGCATTTTAATTTAATAAATCCTGGGAAAATGAAGTGGAGGAGAGTCTTACATAGGTACTAAAGCACAAAGCTGTAGAAGAGAGAGCACTAGAATCCCTGCCACTGCTTGACAGCTGCTCCAGCCTTAGGTTTCCATTTATTCTGGGATTGCTTTGAGCAGTGGGGCAGAGTCACATTTGCAGGCTAGGTGAGACCTACAAATTCCAAAACAAAACTTGTAAATGGTTTGTTTTGTCAGTTGTAAATATTGCATCAATTTGAGACTCCAGTTGACCTTGTTTAAGAGATACTGCCAAAGAATACAATACTGATTCTCAAACTGTTCCCAAGACAGATACCGTTATTGGTTCCATGCTGTAACTTCTGTAATCACATTTTCCAATTAACAAAAAAAAAAAAAAAAAAAAAAAAAAAAACCATCCTTACTACACTGAAGATAAAAGCCAGCTTTCAACAGCAGGGAGCCATGACTGACAATCATTCCAATTAGGAAGGCTTCTTGTCAAAATGTGCTAAAATCAGACTTTTCTGAACAGTAATGAGGTTGGCCTAAGTCTATAATAAGACTTTAATGTAACACCATAGATTTAGCTTACTAGCACAATTTCTTTTTTGAATTTGAGTTGTGATGAGCTGAAAACCAGATTTTGTTCTGATGGAGGATTTTGTGGGTGTCAGTGGCATTGCTGCATATCACTGAAATCAGTGCAAATGTCACCTCAGAACAGACTGCAGAACAGTGAATGCAGTCCTGTGTTGATAGCAGAGGCATTTGGGTGGCACTGCGTTGATGTTGTCTCTGTTTCTGGGAATGGGTTGGCATGTAGGGTTTTCTTTACCATGCCTTATTGCATCATATAGACATCCCCTGGGATGGGGTCTGGCCATAAATCTCTGCTGCCTCATGTGCCCAGACCAGTCTTAGATCTGTGCCAATGTGAACCTGAAGGTTTTCTTGATACTGTTTTGACATAACTTTGGTTAACACCTTTTAGAAAAACAAATTTTCCATAGATCCATAGTATTCAAAACTGTAGGTGAAAAAAGCTATAAAGAAGGAAGGAGACAGGTTGCAGTGGGATGCATCACTAACAAATATTTTTAACACAGGATGTGTGGGCAAACTATAGGGTAAAGTTTTCTGATTTTACACCAAATAATTTTTACTATTTTTTGACCTGAAAGTTTAGTGAATCTGATAGAAGATATTATCTGTTCAGCGTTATAATAAGAAAGATAATGTTTCTAAAGAATTTGGAGTAGGGTAGCATCTCAAAGTCCCTCACAAAACTTTGTAAATACTTCGTAGCTGGAGTAAAGTAACTGTTAAAGCAGGAGGAGGGATGTCTCCGCAGTACCCTTGAAAAGTTGAGGCTGAGTAGAGATAGCAAAACTATGGATCTGGGAGGAGAGAGAATTATTAAAAGGAAATAACTGTCCAAATAGCAATTGATTATGCATTAACAACACTTTATAATTACATAATGTGCCTGGAATTACAAATCATGTAGTCAGTGTCTTCTGTGAGTCAAGAGAAAGTAAATAAATCATAGAAACTGGTTTGTAGAGAGACTCGTGACTCAATGGTGAGAAAGAAACTGCTGGAGATGCTTGTAAAAGTACATGAGCATGTAGGGTTGACATGACAAATGTTGAAAGAAGTTTAAAGGGACACTGGTTTGTGTAAAAAAAAAAAATAAAACCAATCTTGCTTTTTCAGGATCTGAATGCATTAATTTCCTTCCCTTTCTGATTATTTTTTTATCAATGTTTCATTACTGATTTAAACTCTGTTCTGTTGGTAATTTCAAAGGGTAACCCTATTTATACCATATACTTCTGTGAACGTTTTAAGTATTTTTATCTAAAGAGATGAAATTGCTTCCAGTGGCTGCTGTCTGCCTCAGTGCTTAAGAAACATAATTTCATAGAGCCATTTGTGTTGTACTTCATAGCAAAAATAAGAGCTTCCTAAACTTTACAGATTTTAGCAGCTGCATCTGTCACTTCTTACTTGAGTAAGTTTGACAAACTAAAGAATTCAAGACATTGACTGATTGTGAGTTCACTGCTCCTTTTAGTGGAGAGTAGTATGTTTTTGTTCAAGGTCAGCTTCTTGTGCTTAAGGGCTAATACCCATGTGAAGGAGAAACGTGATTTGGACATAGCTCTGAGAATCAGATTGCATACTGAGAGGGTGCATTTGTGTTGATGAATAGCAATTAAATTTTAAGCAGACAATGGAAGATGAAGTGTGCATTAATTAAAAGTTCACAAGACAAACAAATCTCAAATTCTCTCATTGTCTGAAGGCTGGGTTTTGTGAGAGTAAGTGTTTGTATAGGTTATGTATAGGTAGTTCTATAGGAGCTTTTTTCTGAGCTCTTCTACTGTGAGAAAGAAAAAAACCCAAAGAGATTCTGCTTATAGAAGAATGGGATTGTACAAATAAAGCTTTGCTCAATAGCTTTAGCTTCTTGGTTTTTTAATGTATGTCCAGCTTTGTTCTTTATCTATCTGTGCATGTAAAACTGTGTTTATGTCACTGCACTAAAGTGGTGAATTTCCACAGTATTCTCCCCTCCCCTTGAATATTTGGCTTACTTACCTATGCCGGAATAAATCATCTTCAAAATTATGTGACTTAGGAATAAAAGGTATTCAGAAAGGCAGCCTTTGACTGTATGAATTAACAGTTACAGTTCCTTGGGCTTGTGTATGATCAATACCTGATCACCTTCTGTGAACCCTTGGTCTTTGATCTGGACATTGTCAGCTGTTTGTTTTCCACTGTTTTCTAGTAGATAAGAGCTGTGTTTCATCTGAGCTTTGACAGTCTAGTCCTGTAGATGCCAAGTAGACATTTGTAAGAGGAAATATTCTTAGAAGAGTCTGCTGAATGAAAATTAAAAAGATTTTCATCAGGCTGAGTTATAATGTTCCCATTAAAATGAGAATCATCTTTAAAAGTTATTGTGAAGCTGTATGAAATCATCTCAGAAGGATCAGAGTCCTAAGTCATATTTAGAAAGTTTCAAAAAACTGGTTTCAAAAAACTTTAATAATTAAAAACTGCATCTGAAAATACCATACTCTAGATACATTCAGCAAAATTTAAAAACCTTTTTGGAAGTATGCTTTCTAAATTGTTATTAAATTGCTTTCTTGTTCGTCAGTGATACATTCTACATAAATCACCAGTAAGGCTTAACATTACTGGAAACATTGTTTAAATAACAACTAATTTCAGACTTTTTTTCTTTTTTTTTGCTTCCCCCTTCCAAATAAATTAGAAAGGAAAAAGAGAAATTATGAACAGTAAAATTTACTTTTTTTTTTAGTGGAGTCAACTGAGTTTAAGTGCCTGGCAATCACAGTAAACATCTATCTGTGTTCTAAGTGGGGCTGAACTTCATTTTTGTTGGTTGGGCATTTTCGCCCTCCATTTCTGATGTTTCATGTTCCTGAGTGAAATGACTTCATGCAGATGTGAGCAGTAACATTTGAATCACCAAAAAAGACAAACTGATGATATACGACACTGCTAGCTGTTTCTAAAAAGGGACTGAAGGAAAGCGCAAAACAATTTTAGAAGAATGTATAAAGAAATTATAACTTTGGATTAAAAATAAAAAGACAAGATAACTTGATTTTCTCTGACACTTTCTCCTAAATACCAGATATTGAAAGAAGCGTATTATATGGAAGGCGCTTTAAAATATTTATACCCTTCTGCCACAGAACTTTTTTGAAAAGAAATTAAATTAATTTTAGCACTCTCATGTTACTGAAACTAATAGGAGAAACCATTTGTGGTACTGCCATTCAAGTAGATGGACAGTTGGAAAGTTAACTTATTTCCTCTTCTGTTTCTGAAATACAGGTGCTAGCAACAGGACTAAGTGGCCTCTATTCATCTTTGCCTACAAAGCTGGAAGAAAAAGGAGAAGAATGGCACTGTCTGATGAAAGATGACTGGCTTTTGTCACCAGCCCTTGTACAGTTCATGAATTCCCTTGAATTTTGCAATGCTGTAATACAGGTAACTGAACTGAGTTAGCCTGTTCTTTAGAAGTAGTAGTAAGTTATATCTCTTGCAGAAGTTTGTATGTTTTAGTGTTTATTTACTTTTAATAATGGCATGAACTATTAAAGTTAGACTAAAACAAGCTGCTTATAAAATGAATGCCTTGTGCTGTTTGTCCTGGTTATAAGGATGAACTAATATATTTGTGATTTTCAGGTGCCAAATGTTTCAAGTGAAAGCTTGATGATATATTATGGAATTGGGAGGATTTTCTGTTAAAAGAAAAAACAAATGTTTAACACTGTTGATCCTAGAAGTAAATTGAATGCCTTTACATGTGGGAAAATGTAGGGCTTGTATCTGTATTTATTTAAGCTCTCATAACGGTGTGCAAAAGAAAATAGTGAAAATAGTCTGTTTTGCCTGTTGCTGAGAGCAACATAAAGAAAATGTTCCAGGCAGAATTATTTAGGTCTCCTCCTAGAAATAGAAATTCATTTTAGACTGGCCTCTTTTGAATCTATTCTGTTCTTCCAGAGTTGTTTTTTTTAAATGGTACTTAGCTGTCTTACTATTTTTATCCGATTAAAATGTAAAATAAAATTTTTGTCTTTATGTGTTGTTTGTAAGGCTTGAATACCCTATAGAACCCAAATCCAGTATTTCATTAAAACATGATATAAATTCTACAGAAACTGTGAATTTGTGTTACCTTAAGAAATGTCCTGGATAGGACTGAAAATTTAGTCACATTTACTGTTAAATAAAAGACATATTTCAATGCAATGTATGCAAAATACAGTAAAGGAACTGATTGACTATTAAAACCTTGAACAAGCAAAAATAATAGTAGCTGTCATTGTTCAAATGTACTATACAAGATTTTTAGCATGCATGTTTAAACATGAAGAGGAGACAATATTTGTTTAGATGTCTAACCAGAGTTATTCGGCAGATCTGCAGAATATCATAATTGATACCTTTATTTTAAAAAATGGATATAAAGGGCACTGCAGAAAAATTAAATAATGAATTATTTTAAAACCACATAGATACAAAATGGTTAAGGGTTTCAGCTGACATGCAGAAAGAGCAGTTTCTGACTGCTGCTTGATTGTGTCTGTATAGTCTTCAGCTGACTTGAAAGCTCAGTTACTGTAGGAATTTTTGCATGGACTGGTCCATGTTGACCCAAAAACTTTGGCCAGAGATTAAAAAGGAACAGTGTAGTCAAGACCTCTTGCCATTAACTACTTTTTCCCTGGACCACAGCATAGGAAGGGCCACCCTTTTTCTTCCTCTTAGCAAATTAATGGTTACAAGTTAAAAGAAGTCTGATAAGAATTGCAGGTTGGAAAATCTATTTGAGGCCATATGTAGGCTGTGACACTTCAGTCTGTGTGAACTTCAAACATAATGTATTGCCTTTGAAAGCTTCTGAATGGAATTTTATTTTGCTTTATATACATGAATTGATGTGTTTTCATTGCAAAGACCAAATGAATGTTTCATTATAAAAGTAAAGTTTTGGTTTCTAATAACAGTATGGGGGTTTTTGGTTGTTTGTTTGTTTATTTTTTAAAGCTCTTAACCATCCCATTGGATGAATTGTGCAGGTTTTATTGTAATTTCTGTTTGTTTTGCAGTGGCTGGGGGAAGGCCATGTGAACAGTGTGTTCTTACCCCATAACTAGAGAGTGCTTTGGTTTACCTGCTGTCGAACTATAGGAAAGCAGCTATTCTGGTTTTCCTTATTGTAAGACAAGTTAACAGTGGCAAATCCACCTTCAAGTGACCCCCAACAAGGTTGTGGGAGCTAAGTGTAGAATTTCAGATCCTGCTTTGATACATAGCTATACACACTTTTGTGTCCATCCATTCATCTTTGTCAGCATGCAGGAAGATTGAAAAGCTATGTCTCTGTTTGGCAGACTTACTGTAATTAAACATGGTGTGTGCATTTCTTTGTAGAAGGAACAGTTGTTAAGAACCTGAATTATATCAAGTGCTGGTGAGAGGGACAAACGAATGTCTTATTAAATGAGAAAGGGTTTTGGTAGTGAATATTAGCATTCTGTGCCCTGTCTTCTTTTAAGTCTCACTGGAAATGTTCTGTGTCTTTCTCTCCCCCACTCTCTTAGGTGGCACATCCCTTGATACGCAACCAGCTTGTGAATTACATTTACAATGGATTTTTGGTGCCAGTAATGGCTCCTGCGCTCCATAAGGTCAGTGACATACATGTGCAAGCATGGCACAAAAGAATAACGGGCAAAAGTATTATGGAAGATCTCTGTGTAAAGATCCTATCAGATGTACTGTCAGTAGTGATTTCCATGCAATTCAATAAATTTCTAGACTAACTTCCCATCTTTTCATTCTATATGCTTTATTAAGCAACATATAGGTATTTCGGAAAATGTTTCATTCTTAAATGTAATGAACCAAAATGTTTGTGTTGTTCTAGACTCACATATCATGAAAAAAGCAGTGACGTTTTAGGCATTTCATCATGGCAGACATGTTTCCATGAGCATTTATTTTTCTAAATGAATGTTTTTCTGAAGGAAGACGCCCACAAGGAAAATGTTTAGTCAAGAAATACTATGCTAGTCTTAGCAAAGTTGCTATTGTTTTGTAGTTCCTTATCATATTTTCCTAGAGTTTAGTATCAATTTTATAATATATTAGTGTGCAATTTATGTTACTTTGAATAAAAGAAAATTCCATTTTTCTTTGAATTTTAGGGTTTATCCTTTGCAAAATATTTCACCAGCATTAGTGAATTATTTATTCACTTTTTTTGGTTAGGCTACAAGAAGGACATTTCCAACTGTTGCAGAATATGTCAATTATGTCAATTCCCCATCTCTGAAAGTGTTCAGGACCAGGTTGGATGGAACTTTAAACAACCTGGTGTCGTGGAATGTGTCCTTGCCACTGGCAGAGGAGTTGGAACTAGATGATCTTTAATGTCCCTTCCAACCCAGGTCATCCTAGGGTTCTGTGATTCTATAAATTAACAGTCTTCATTGCCCTGTGAAAGAGCACCTCTTTCGAGAAGACAATGTAGGAACTGCGGAGAGTAAAAGTCCACAAAAAACTTCCAGAAACTAACTGAAAAATTGCTTTTGGAAGGTCTCCTAATTTTTGCAAAGCCTACCAAGCACAAAGCATTGCAGCTATTCCATTTTTTGAGGACAGTGTAACACTGTACTCTGCTTTCTTGTTCACAGCTTGTTTCAGTAGCACACACAATTCTTCATGGTAATTAGTCACCAATAAAGTCATAAGCAATGTAGGGTCTTTTTCAATGATTTGGCAGACCTCAAACACTTGGGAATTGGGTGAGGGTTGAAATAAAATTTGGCTGTGATCCAGATCAAGGCTGTAGTCTGTCCTCACCTCCTTACCTGGCAGTATTTTTTTCTATTTCTGTGTCTGGACTTAATCCCTTACCAAGACTGGGAATTAGAAGTGAAAAGCCTAACCAGTTTTAGGTCAAGGTTATGGATAACAAGGGACATATTAGAATGGATTCTAGTCTTAGTGAGTACTATTTTATCTCTGAATTATTTGAAACTAATCTTAGATTGTTTTGAATACTACCATGCCTCTGAAAGCCATTCTTATCAGTCAGTATACCTGCTGACCTCCTATTGGGTTGATTACCTCCCTGTTGATGTTACTTAGATAATTTAAAGATGGCTGTTCTGATTCCTTTTTTCATTTAATGAAAATTCTGTTCATATACTCTAAAATTGAGTGAAATCATGTTTCTCTTTAAAATGGGGATGTTGGCTGCCAACCTTGGTGTCTTTCAAAGCCTAGATCTTCCTTGAACTCTGGCATTGTTTGGTGCTTTGTTCTTCCAATAATAAACCTTTCCTTGATTAGCATTAAAATTGGCTGATTTCTCATTAAAAATTAACTTCTTGTGTATTAACTTTAAATGCTTTTAATGGAGAAGATGGATTGCACCATCTAGTGGATCAGATACAAGGCTCTCACATCTGTGAGACCAAAACTCCATAGCAAAAGGAATTAAGTAATCGAGGCACATTTGACGTCTTCAGTCTTTCTGTCTTGCGCTCCATGTTAATTTAACAGAAAATAAATATTTTACCTTCTTGCTTTTGGGACAGATGTCTATGCACTATGATAATTATGCTACAACGGCTCTTTCCTACATTAAAATAATTTCTAGTTGCCATTGAAAACTTTAATGCTAAGTGGAGGAGTGGGCTTTGAAAACAGTATCTCCCATTTGAGGACTTAATGGTGTAATTAACCTTGAGGTTAATAAAATATTGGAAAGGGCCAAAATGAGAGGCCAGATGTGTCATGACAGTTTTTAAAACAGAGGTTCTTTCATTTAACACAATACTAACTAGATCTTGACTTTTTTCTTTTAAGCTCACTGAAGTTGGTTTGGTGTCATAAAGCCTACTTGTGGCTGAGGATTTTAGTTTTAATTCAGTCATTCAGTTTGGATTGTTCTGATTCATTCTGGCTTTAGTTCAAATACAGTGTGCAATGGAGCGTGGTATAAATACCTGATTAGAAAGACAGATCAGTGAAAGGTTAAAGGGTGGTAAGAAGAGATCATGATAATTACTGGTACATCTTCCTAAGGTGTTTCTATAAATCTTATTTCTAGAATTTAACTGGTGTGGAGCAGCTGCTTCTGATAATTCTTGGTGATAGGGAGGAAAACAAGGGAAGGAAGGAAAGAAGAAAGTTGAGGGAGGAAGAAAGTCAGTCTGACCTCATGTGGCATACCGGTCTTAACATTCCACATCCAATCTGGCACTCATGGTTCAATCTTAATGTAAAAATTGAAAGGGAGATGAGCTTCTGGCTCTCTTCTTGAATGGCTGGGGTAGGCAGACTACTACAAACCTGATCTTTCTGTACTATATTCTAGTTTTTCTTCAAGAAGTATGTTCTGAGGAAAAAAATTGCTCTGCAACTAGAGACAGACTTGTATTAATTGTGTTTGCAAAGACAGTTCCAGTCAGGAACGGGATTGGACTAGGTATCTCCAGAGGTTCCTTCCAACCCTAGCTATTCTGTGATTCTGTGATTGAGTACTGTGACATTTTTAATATATTTTGTCACCAGGTCCCCATCTCCATTCAGGAGTGAGCATGCATTTTTCATGATCTTTCTTTTGCTGTTGAAGCTCTTCTTCAGCTCCATCTGGGCTTTGGCCTTCCCAAACCTCTGCATGCCTCTGTCTCTTCATGTTTCAGACCTTTTAGGAGCTCTTAATTCATCCACACAGACCTCTTACCTCCTTTCCTTGACTTCCTTCTCTTCTCCCAACTTAAAACATCTGACTATCAAACAAGACTTTTGGTAAAAGTAGCATAAAAGTTTCAGTAAGTAGAATTCCATTAAAAATTGTTTATAGTTTCAGTATGTGGTTCAAAACTTCAAGATATGCTTTTGTGTGATTATGAAATGTTTGTAACATTTATGGAAGAATGTAGTAAACTCTGCCTTTTTAAATTTTTCGCAGATTGTCTCCCTGTAAATACTTACTATGTACACAGTTCACTGTGTAAATGAAACAGTACAAGACTGTTGAGGATGGAGATGTGTTTCTATGAAAAAGTCGGGGGGGAGACCAATATATTTTTCTTGGTGTGATTTTTCTGGTTTTATCTTGGGAAGCTAGTATGAAGTTGAAAAAAAGAGTTCTCTAGTTCAAGTTTTTTCCAGTTAAGGAAGTTTCAAATTGATTGGGCAAGCTAGCTAGCTTGAAATAACCTGTTTTTCACAGTGAGCTCGGTGAAGGTTATTTATGTAGCAGATTAACTGTGATGTGCTTAAATAACCCAAACATTCTCCAGCTTATGACTCCCTAACTTCATTTCTCAAGGATAAATATCCTAAATATAGCATGTTCTTGTAGCCTAATTTATACCTTGTCTGTCCTAGTCTTGTCACTTTGTGTGGGTTATCCCACCTACACGTGTAATGAGCGATTGACAAGTGTGTTCCTATCTCCAAAGCTGCACATTGCTGAATGGGTAGTCAGAGCCCAGATTTGTATTATGTAGCTGGGGATACACATTAACTGGCTGTGCTGGCGAGCTCTGCCTTGTGCCTTGGTTATCTGGATGTTATTGTACTTTTTACAGAAGAGTTACATCCCTGACTTCTGACACAGGAGTTGCTTGAGACATCAAAAAAAGTGATTCAATGAAATTGTTTGCAGACCAGGGGGGAAGGCATGTCTTTGTGCAAGGTCACAAATTCATTTGAAAACAGAGAAATAAAATGGTTTGTCTGTAAAGATACAGAGCTAAAGAAAATGTTAATTTAGTAGTTTTTCCCGTTATTTAAATTTTTGCCCGAACTGTCTTTTATTCTTTCTGGTTTAAGTGTGTGGGATTTAGAAAAATTAAGACTATCTGACAGAAACTGTTTGTAAATTAAGACTGGTAACTTTTGATGGCGTGTCAGTTACAACTTGATATTATGCATCTCTGTGTGTTCTTCCCTATATTTTGATACGTAGCAAAAAAACCACAAACTTGTGAGGTGGTATAATTCTGTTCAGATTATGGTACAGAGCCATACAATAGAATTCTGTGACATGTTTCATTAGCTATTTCCTGCTGCACTTTCAAAACTAACATGAAGCTCTATCAATAAAATACAAGGTCTTCTGGGGCAAGATTATACAAGGGTGTAAGTAATTGAATAAGACTAATTTTCTCCTCAGTTGAAACCTAAATGAAATCCCGGAGTGAATCTAGAATAACCCTATTGAATTTTTACTGTTTCTGCTAGAGGCTGTATTGCCTTATTTTGGTCTTCATGTATTTGGAAGTAGACTGTGTTTATTTACCTTATTCTTTTAGGTAGTTACAGCACTTCAGTCGAAATATAAGTGAAATCCTTTTCAGAAGGTCTTGAATATATATCTATTTTGCAGTCAAAACCATGTGCTGGATAATTAGGAGTCACATGGTGGTATTTATAAATATTATGTTTTCTTTGATGCAATTCAGATTGGTTATATACATCCTTCCAGTGTAAACGCATGTGATTTCATTCTAGTTTGGCATTCTGAGAATTTGGTTGACAAAGGCAGCTATTCAGAACATCTTGAATGTTTATGTAATTTGTGGTACTTCAATTTATTGAAGAAAGCACTAAAATCTGACAAATTATATGATAAAAGCAAATTTTTCATGTCAGCATTTACTACTCTACTACATGGCATTTAATTGCTAACTATGATCGAATTATTTTTATACTTGGAAGGCTTGTTTTAATCTGAATAGCCTTGGTTTAGTCTGAATAATGGAAAATTGTATGAGCTTTTTGGTGTAAAACATTGCTGTTGGCCAGGTGAACAGAATTGCTCTGCAGAGGTGCTGGCATGATCTTGTCAAATAAGCTCTGTCAAATGGACCTCAAGTCTACTGCACACTAACCCATCCAAACAAAAGCCTCTGACATGGTGTGCTACTGTGATAATTCAATAATACTTGCTTGATGATTACACAGCTGAGCTAGGGGGAAATGACCTGTAAATTATACTCTAGAGATTAGAAGGAGCATCTTTATAAATACCCTACAAGACTGTCAGTTCTCATTTAGGAATAATACCATCCTTCATCTTACTGAAAAGCATTGGGACAGCTGCTGTAAAAATGTGTAAACCAAGTGTCACTGGAAGACTTTGAATAGCCTTGTGCTTTGCAGATGCCCATTAATAGCTACAAAATTTAATTTTACCAGCTGTGGTGTGGATATATGTAAAGATGCCTCTCACTTCTTGCTTCAGACATGCAGTTCAATTGAATTTTAACCTGGTATAAACTGAAGCTGTTTATAAACATAAGCTGGAGGAAGCTGAAGCAGTTTGGGTTTTCTGGTTCCCCTAGTGGGCAAGCGTATTCTGTCCCTGATCCCACTTGTCCCTCTCTTTTGCCAGGACAGCTGTTCATACTTGAAACTGATGGAGGTTAAAACTCACCTTTACTTCTGGACAGTTTTAATCTGATTCAATTTCCTGATCCAATTCTTTGTGCAGTATGAACCCTTCTGCAGGGGACAAGAAGTTGAAAATTAATAGAAGAGACTAGAAATGGTTGGATTTTTTTTATCAGTGAGGTGAACTTATTCAAGTTAAAACTGCTTGTGGATGGATCTAGAGGATAAGTTCAAATAAGAACATTTGTGGTCTTTTCATGGGCAATATGAAGTCCTTGTAAGAAGGGGTATGTGATGGAAAGGAGGAACCATGTAGGCATGTTCCTATAAGTGGATATGAAGCTGTAAATTAGAAAATATATTGTGTGATTCCCAAGGGAAAATGGCCAGCAGTAAAGAATCTATGCAATTGGTCTAACACAGTGAGTGTAATATATTAAACTGAACTCGCATTGACAGTAATTTCAAGCTCTTTGCTATTACTTGGCAGAGTAACTTGTAAAAGCTGGGTCTCTTTACAGTGTTCTGCCTCCCCATCTAATCAGTCATCAGAGGAGGTGAGAAAAGATTTGCTGAAAATTATTACATAATTATAGAAGGGTATTACATGGCTAAAAGTGGCTTTCTCTTTTCAATAATCTCCAGTCAAGTATCTGTCTGGCCATGAAGACTCTCAGCTAGTTCTTTTTGTTGCAGTTTACATCTTAAAAAAAGATTTGTAACAGCTGATTTTGTATAGAAAAACATGTGGATGAGGCTTTTTAATGGTATTTTTAGATAGACACTTTATATGTATATTGAAAAAAAATCCAGCAACTTTTAATTGTTACATTTGTGGATAACCAAAATAAAAATGGTCGAGTAGTGGTCTGATTAATGCAATGGACATGAATTTTTTTGTTGGGTTTTTTTTTTTAATCCTAAAATTTTATTTTAAGACCAGAGATATCCCTGGTCTTTGCCATTAGTAGAAAGGATCTAATGCAAGGGATGCTACTGGTGGGTTTCTATTTTTGCTGTTGAGGAAGTGGTGGATTTTAGTATTGCTGAAACACCTTTATCAAAAAGGTATTATCATAACAGCTTGAAATTTAATCAAAATTTTATCAAAAATTTGATCAAAAACTTAGCGTGAAATTTAATTACTTAGCAAAGGGCTTTTCTAGAAAACTACCATGTCTTGATTTTATTAGTCTCCCTTTGTTATGGTATTTTTCTTGACATTTGAATTATCAAAGGTGAAGAATTTTCAAATTAAATATCATATTTAATTTGAAGTTTTGTAAGTTTTGGCTTGCTATTTATCATCTTCTCAAAGATATTCAATTCTGATACCTAGTAGCTAAAAGCTTAATCAATGTTTATAGTAACAGTTTTTGTAAAAATTCCTCAGGATTTGACTGTAGCGGACATAGTTTACATGGGTAGTACCTGTTTAGTTCTCTGGGAATGTTTGTTCTTTTTTTGTTTATTTGAGTACTGATTTGAATTTATTAGAAATGATTTCCCTCTTCCCCCAAATCTGTCTCACGAGACATTTGTTTAAGAAGAGACAGCCAGCAGGTAGTCTGAATGAAGCTTAATAGCATGGCTTTGGTATTGTAGAGAACAGAGATCTTCAATAATAACTGCACAAATTGAACCAGTCTCACTTTCAACACTCCATGTTTTATGTATGATGCAGTCTGTAGAGAAGGTGTGCAGAGTTAAAAGGATTTTTGCCAGGGCTGGGTTTAGCCTCGTCTCACTGATTTCTCCAGCGTCCTTCTCTAGTTAATTGCAAAAAGAGTCAGTTCTCCAGAGGCTCAATCAGAGCAGACTAATGTATCCCATAGAGTAAAAGGAAAATTAGCCTTGTGGAGTTAAAATTGGCTTTCTTCAATACTTCTCTAGGAAGTTACACTCACCATCAGATATACTAAAAGGGAGAAGCAAACCCAGAATTCAAGGTGGCAAAATAAGATAAAATTGTAAAAGCACAAACATCTGCTTGCCAGGTTAATCGATCTTTTTCCTAAGCTGCATACCTGGCTTGCATATAAGTGCCTCAAAACAATATTTTTGTTTGATTTGCCCTGGCAAGGAATCAGAAGGTTGGCCTCCTTGCTGGTTTGTAGGGACGAGTTGCACACAAAGGCATGCTGAGAGAACACTAGAACTTCTAGAACATGATAGCATTAAAATTGCTTGTGCAACTTTAACTTGCCTGCTTTGAGTGTTGCACAGTGACCCTGCAAAATAGATCCTAGCTTCATTTACTGAGGAAATTTCAAGGAGTGTTATGGATACAGCAATGTGTTTTCACTGAAAAATGAAAAATATTCTGACAAATCCATTTAAATCTTGACAAAACTTAGTCATCTTGTGTCTTTCTTGAAAAATGGTTACTCAGATTCACCACCTTTTTTCACAAGAAGAAATAAATATTAAGTGTAATGTGGTACCCTTCACAAAACCCCCTCATTTCAAAAAATTAAGATTTAACAAGATTAGAAGTAACTCCTTTGTGAACTGTTAGGGCTTCATTAATCATTGGTTGGTTCTTCTAGCTCTGCTTAGTGGCATCAGTGAAGTGTTGGCTATTAAACATGATTTCATTTTTTGTCTAGTGCCCAAGCTGTTAGGAACACTGAACATGCTCTCAGAATGTAACATTTCTTTTCTAAACTGCTCTCCAGCTGGCTTTCTTCTGCTGCTGCTCTTTGTTTCATTCATGATACACACTTTGAAAAACATGTGGGTTTCTCTCACTGATAGAGATGTAGGATGAGTTGTCCAAAGAGTGTGGGTTTTAGAAAAAGGTCACTGCCCTTGTGAATCTGCTGGCTTTTCGTGCTTTCATGTACAACTGCAGTATTTGATACGTGTGCATTCTGTTGGCAAACATTGGTGGAACTTGCAGCTGAGAACGTGCTTCCTTTTCCTCATAAAGGATGAAGAAGTGACAGGGAGACATAACGATGTATTACTTCTGTCTGGCCTTTCCTTGGCAGAGAGTTTAAACTTGTCCATGAACTGTATGGTGTCATAATGATGTCACATGATGGATTTCTTGGGCTTTGCTTTTTACCACTCACTGCTATAAAAAAAAAAAGGAAAAAAAAAAGGTAAAAAAAGGCAAGAAAGGCTGGTCCCTAGGACAACAGACACTAACTTTCACCAGAGAGCTATACCTTTTTACACCACAAGTCCCCATACCTATTGCAAGAAAAAAAGAAAGTTTCTGATTGGAGCTGGGCTGATTCTATTCCCTGATGAAAAATTTGACTGTTGCTACTTCACTGATGCTTTGTCTCTAATGCCAAAATGAGTTAGTATCCCACTGTATTAATGATGGTGTAGCTGAGCATTAGAATAAAGCCTCAGACTGAGAGTGATTTAATGACCTTAGCTTTAGAGCTTCTCTCTCCATAAGGTCTGCAGGCTGTGTACCCCATTCCTATGTTCTGTGTAAACTCCCAGAAGCAGCCTGTGATCTGAAATGCTTTAAAGAGAATGTTTGCATCATGACATTACTGTGTACATGGCTAACATGCAGCATAATGGAACAGGGATTTTAATATTTACAGCATGTTACGTAAATGTTGCCCTTCTGAGTATTTTCTAAATCCTCTTAGGTTTTAAGTGACAGCTTTGATTTTTTTTTTTTAATAAAATCAGTCTTTTCATTTATCCAGCTAAGTTTGGTAAACAAAAGATGTTTAATACTTCTTTTCATATAGAGAGATTCTTGTATTTAAGGGTTTACCTTTGTGCACTTAAGCTTATTAGATTCCTGGGTAACTATTTTAAAAATGCTGACTTTGCAAGAGCAGTACATGGTGCAGAGGTGGGCTTTGGAATTTTCTGTGCTTTGCCAGTGTGAATAGATAATCTCCAAGGGATTGCAATAAGCAGAGCAGCGTGGGTTATGGTATACAAATGTCACATGGATCATGAATTCTATTTTGATTTACTAATAGTCAGTAGTGAAGATTGTGGGTTGGGCTTTATGTGTGAATGTATTTGTATATATACTCCTTTTAAAAATGGAGTAAAACGAGAAATTGTGCTGTGGCAAAATAAAAAGAAGGAAAATTATGACAAAATTCTGGACATCTATGGGGATTTTCTCCTTAAAGCTTCACAACCATGACTTTGTACTGTGCTTTGATGCTGTTCTGACATTTATTTTTAATTAAGTGGTAGATGCAGGCATTCATAACATCTGAAAATGCTTCTGAGGAACAACAGAAGTGTGATGCAAAGGAGGTGACATGGGCAGAAAGGTGGTGGGGATCTTCTGGTATGATTTGGTCCTTTGATTTTCACTACGTGTGAGATCTGGCGTGTCAGTTTGAGGGAGGATGTTTTTTCCTGGGGTTGCAAGACAGGTAAGAAATGTGTTCAAAACGCTTGCGAGGCCAATTCAAGAGTGAAGACTCAGTGTTTTTGTGGCAGTGTTATGGATGGAGAGCTTTGCCAGATATACAGTCGCAGAGGATGGATGGGTGGATGTTTTGTGTGTGCAGTATGTTTGCATTTCCATTACTTTTGCTTACAGGTGACTGTCGAGGAAGTGATGACTACTACTGCATACCTGGATCTCTTCTTGCGCAGTGTTTCGGAACCGGCCCTCCTCAAGATTTTCCTCCGCTTTATTTTGCTGCACCGACATGAGAATGTGCATATCCTGGATACACTCACCAGCAGAATCAACACACCATTCCGGGTAAGACAAGCAGAAAGGAAGTTCAGGACTCAGCAGGGATGTAGGTTCAATATTGAAATGGGAGATCTCATATATTACAGTTGGGTACTCGTTTAACTAGGAATTTTCTCCCCTCCACCCAATGGTGCGATTTCTCCACCTTCTCAATTTTTTGTGTATGCGTTATGACATTTAGCAGCCAATATACAAAGCTGATAAACCTGTGAGATGGTTTCACAAATGCAGGAAATGTAGGTTAATGAGAGCTTCTGGAAGTCTGAATCCTGTTGGAAGATAAAAGGTAAATTTGGAAGCCTTTTTATTCTGAACAGTGCTGGATTAGTGCTATCATATCTAACTCTCCTTGGGACTCATGAATATACCTGTGGTGAGGAGCATTTTTGATCGTTGGAGTTTTGCCAAGCAACAAGCATTTTCAAATGATCCGTCTGCAGAAACAATGGGAGCCCTCTAAGGATGTCTCCAAATGGATCCCAGTTGTTAACTGTGATCTCACTGAAGTATTTCTCAGGAATCTATTGTCTGTATTACTGTAGCATGTTTACTTAACTATGATGTTGCCTGCTTTTTTTGTTTAAAAGAACATACTTTCTTGCTCAAGTGATGAGGCTGCTGCTGCCTTCTCTTTGCCTTCACTCCCTTATGCAGTAGGGTTTATCTCAGGTTTGTGCTGAGCCCTTTCTCAGCCTGGGCACAGTGCAGCACGGTGGCTGGAGAGCTGCCTGCCAGAGAGAGTAGGTACCTTTGCCATCAGTTGGATCTTCTGGATGAGAAAATGACTGCTTGTTGCACTGGACTACTTGAGTGAGCCTTGCTTTACTGGCAGCCTTGGCTGGCTCTTGAGTAATGCACAGCTTCATGGATGAAATCAAGAATACTGTTTTAGTGCAAGTGAATGCTTAGAATGTGCAGTAATGTTTTGGAGAAACCAGAACACCAGCATGTGCATTAAATTTGTGTATTAGGGGCAGTAACTTCATCTGAAAATTGTTTTTAAATGTGAGTGCATGCAAATACCGATATATGCTGCTGTTAGTGCATCTCTAAGATGGATTAACCCTGAAAACTGAAACAGTTCTATCAACAAAAATGCAAATGGTGTTGTCTCTGCTGATCATTAATTACTGTTCCATAGGCAAACGAGATGGGAATTGTAAAGAATTCTGCAGCCCTGAGCAACTCAGGATCTCAGCCAAAGTGATTCTCTGATGCTTAAGGAGTTTCCTGCAGTATAGCTCAGCCAAGCTCAAACATAGCACAAAAGCTGTGTATATTACTGTTGATGAAAATACTGATTAATAAATCACAGAGTTAAACTTACAGACAGGTGCCCAAAAGGACTTCTAGAAATGCTATCCTTTTTGTTTCTTCTGTGTATTTTAAGTCTTATCTTTTTACACAATACAAAAATAGACTTAGATTTATTTATTCAGAAGATTCCAGATTTGCAAATGGTTGCATAGACTAATGATTACTATTTTCCTGTAAAATGAAATTTCTTAAATACGGGATAGATGATTTGAGGCAGCAGCAGGTGTTTTTGAAGTTTCATGTCATGAGGAAAAGTTATACTTGACTCCATGTAAATTTCACAGAGGAAAGGAGATTTCCTGTTTTTCTCTATGTCCCCCAGTTAATACACACCTTTCATGCAAGAATTTGACTTCTTCTAAAGGCTTGTTGTGAAGCTCTTCAACCATTCAGCCTCTTAATTTGCAGAACTCTAATAATTCCTTATACCTAAAGCAACAGAAACCTGAGGTGATCTATAACTTTTCTTTCAGAAAAGACCTTTAGTTGGTTCAAATTCTGTGTCAGAGGTAAAAACTAAAACACTGTATTGGAAGTTACAGGGTTCAGTTCATGCTAGGTCAACTTAAATTAATAAATTCGAATAATGTATAAGACTGCTTTTTTTAATAGCTTATTTGAAGGAAAAATTCTGTTTAGGATTGTATTTTGTTAACATGTATCATATTACATATGTAGCTCTAGACGACTTGAAAACAAAAATCTCATGGAGTGCTGGCTAAATTAAATATTATTCTAAGAGGGTCTTATAAACCTTGATGTTCTGGCAGAGCCATTTTGTAATGTAGTGTGCAGGGAAGATTGGAAAGAGACAATTTCCGGATCAAAAGCTGACAATGTTTATCATTTTCCAGCTCTGTGTGGTATCCTTGGCATTGTTCAGAACACTCATTGGCTTGCATTGTGAAGATGTGATGTTACAGCTAGTTTTGAGGTAAAGCCCAAACTCCTTTTCCCATTCTTCATCCTAACTCTGGGACGTATGGTGTCTGTCTGTGGATGCAGAGCTGGGTGGGAGTTCCCCAAGAGAGCAGAAATCGGAGTAAATACAGAGATAAGAGTATTTACGGTCCCGACAAAAGTCTACCAGACCTGACGAAGTTTGATTTACATCCTGAGATTTCCAGAGCAAGAGATTTTTCTTGTGATTTATTTCTGTAAAAGCGAGAGAAGCTAAGAATATATTTATCACCTCCAAAGTCCTTATTCCCTGCTTCGGAATGCATAATTCTTCTCTCCTGCATGTTTTCTCTAGTGTATTATGCACTGTGATACAGACCTATATGCTTGTTTTGCAGCTTCTACCCTTCTTGTTGTTTTCCACCTCTTTGATTCCTCTCTCAACGAGAATCTTTCAGGCTACTGAACTATTGTAGGTGGATTCTTAAGTGATGTACTAAATGCAGTGGTTATTTTGATTTTTAACTTGTAATTCTATACATTGCTTCAAAATACTTAAAATTTTGGTATGTTTATTAGATGAGAACTGGCTATTTATTTGCAAATATTGGTGTAACTGACTTGGGCTTTTAGCATTGCTAAATTGCTATTCCAGATACTGTCTGTCCCTCCACACACAGGCATTAAGGTGAAATTCCCTATAAATTTGGCAGTTATGCCTGGAAATACTGCTAGGACCTCTATGAACGCAAGTATGTCACCACTCTAGCATTAGAGTGCTGTGGTTGATCTTTTTGTTTATTTAGGGAATCCTTTAGAATTTCTTCGTATTTTAAATGGCAAATCATTGGTCCATTTAACACTGAGGCTCTTGCAAAACTGTTTTTAAAAGGTAAAACAAAAGTGCTCTAAAGAAGTTCAACATGAGATTGTGCTTTCTCTGTTCCTTAGCTTCCTCTGGCTTTTTCCCTCCTCTGCCTAAGAGCTCAGTCTTGATCTACTGCAGTAAAATGCTTGGATAACCCTTCCCTCTTTTTTTCTGGCTGCTTGCCTGGCAAACTGCCTCTCTCTGGATTTCCCAGGAAAACAAATAAATTGAGGATTCTGAGACAGAACCCATTCATAGTCAGACCAAATGATTCTGCTGGCCTTTGACATCTGCCCATCCCACTCTCCCTCCATACCTTCTTACAACAGGTTTGCTCTGACCTGCAAAGGATTCCTTTTCTGAGGCAACTGGTCCCCTGTCTCTACTCGTCTTGACAGCTCCTCATCAAACCAAGCATCCCAATATAAAGAGTCATGGTTTCATGCTCTTGGGAAGTTTAGAAAATGGATCACTGTAAATATTATTTTTACTGTTTCTTTTCATTTGAGAAGGCAGGAAAGTGGGAAGGGAATTTTGTGTATTGTTGCTTTCTCTAACATGAAAGGATGGTTAAGTGATGCTGGGCGCTGCTGTTTCAGGTATCTGATCCCGTGCAACCACATGATGCTGAGCCAGCGACGGGCTGTGAAAGAGAGAGACTGTTACTCTGTATCTGCTGCAAAACTGCTGGCCCTGACGCCGCTCTGCTGCTCCACTGGAATCACTTTGACACTTGAAAGCCAGGGAAAAGACTATATTCTCTGGACAAAAACAGCACAAACTAAAGGTAATTGGTGCTCAGGGGAAGACCAAATCTTTGAGTTTGGTCTGGTAGCACCTTAGGGGAGGAACTGGGAAAGAATAGGAGGGGAAGGGAACGTGGTGGGCAACAATAAACTGGGCAAGCCTGGACTAGAAAGTTTGTTTATTTCCTTCCATATGTCCAGGACTATCAAAACCTTATTTTAACTGCTATCCTTCTTGAATATGCATTCATGAAAATAGTGTACTAATACATGGCAGCAGCTCTGTCTGCTTCAGAGTGGTTGCTGCTTTCAGGTTTGAATGCAGGCTGCTCTCTTAGAAATCTTGAGTTACAGCTCTGTCTTTGCAATAGGAAAAAGCCATGTGTTTATGAGCAAATCTCAATCATTACACTTTGGTCTTCCTGCTTTATTGGATAGTTAGGGTTAAAAACTCTGCCTTCAGTGTCTTTGTGGTTGCCTTGTTGGAGAAAATTTGATATACTACTTGTAATACAAGTCATCTTCTTTACTTCCAGATCCTGGTAGATGCTCTTCTGAATCTGCTTGCATTGTGGAATGTGGAAGGGCTGTGGACATCAGCTACTTGCAGTACCTGGGTGAAGCTCAAGAAGCCATTGTCCAGTGCATGAAGGATTGTAAGGTTTGGTCTGCCTTGTATGATGGAGTAAATCCTGATCCAGACACCTTTATCCAGACGCTTGCAGAGGAGAACAGTACAGATGTGGAACACCCCATGTTTCGGCTCCAGCAAAGGACACCTAGCACATGTAGCTCTGCTCAAGCAACTCTGTGCAGTGAGAAGATGCAGCTGGAGCTAGAATGGGATGATAGCTATGACACAGGGATTTCTCCTGGTTCTAATGTGAGCTCACCACAACCATATGATGATCTGGGAAGCACAGAAATGCAGCCACCTGTGGAGCCACCAAAGCACATTCAAGAAATGAAAAAAAATGCTATTATGCTCATCAAAGGTTCTTACATAGAGGAGTCAGACTTTCAGGATGATGTTATGGTTTACAGGTTATGTGCCCAGAAGGATACTCAAGATGATGACTGCTCCAAGGAGAAAGCTTTAAATGTAGCCAGAGAACACAAGGTACAGAGCCAGACTGTAGTCAATGGGTCTCTTGCAAAGACACAGCTGGAAATGGACTTGGATGAGCACAGTAAGAGAAATTCAAGCTCAACTAAAGGTGTAATGAGAGAACAAATAAACCAGAAAATGACTGAGATTGATCCACAGCCAGACTTGGAGTTGAAGATTTCTTCTCAGGAGGCAGATTGTAACTTAAGTGTAAAACTGCTGAGCACAGATGGTGAGGATTTCATTGCACAGTATGACAGAATTATTAAGGAACTGGATCCAAACAGTGCAAGCTTGGAGGAGCAGAAGTTGGATACTCCTGACCCTGTCTCTCCAGCAGAAGAAGAGGAGGACTTTGAGAATTTCTCAGCAGATACGCCTTCTGCAGAGAGCATATCATCTCCCTTTGGACCAAAGGAGGATATCTCTCCCAAGCACTCTCCAAGGAGCCAGAGTGCTCCATTTACAGGTGCGATGTCCTGTTAATTATATACGTAACAAGTATAGGAAGGCATGGTGATGAAAGGTGGCCAAGTAAGAGGACACTGTGGCACACAACACAAACGTAAACAAGAGTCCTGACACTAAACAGGGTATAGCCCAAATAGCTGAAACCTCTCCATGGAGAGAGTGAGAGATCCAATGTGAAAATACAGCAGAGTCATCAGTGTAGTAAAAACAAATGGTAGTGTTTCAGGGGTCTTTTTCTGGCTGTTTTTTCTTGGTAATTATTTTAAAACATTGGGCAGGGATTATATTGTTTTTATGTGAGAGCTCTGGCATTCCAGAGGAAGCTTTTTTAGTTGAAAGGTGTTCAGAATAGCTGTTTTAATATGCAAAGCCCAGGTAAATTGTTTTTCTGGCGACTTCCATCTTTGATAGGATGGATGCAACATCGTGGTGCCATTTTTCCTCTCTCTGCTATTCCACGTTGTAGCACAAGGTGTCAGCACTGGTGCCATGTCTGTACGTGTCTGTCTCCATGCTCTGCCCTGGCATCCTGTTCTCCAGTGTCAGCTCTGCCCTCGCTGTTGGCATGCTTTTCTGTCTAGTGCCAGGCAGCAATTTAAGATTGGTCTCTGCTGACTGTCCAAGCTATTCAGGAATGACGTTACTGCTGGAGGTCAGAGTGGGCTTTTGATCTGTATTTGTGCAGCTCCTTGCACTGCAAGCTCCTGGTCTTTAATTAGATCTCCTAGATACCTGAGTAATGCAAATAATAAAAAATAGTCCTGTACTAGGTTTCCTCACCCAACACAAGACCTCTGTAAGATGCCTTCTCATTCATTTGGAGGGGGGAAAACATGTGTTCCTTGAAAAGCAGCCCTTTCTGGTCAGCTGTGCTCAGAATGCTTGGCAGTGTTTCTTAATTGAAAAATCCAGTCTGTTTTTCAACTAATTTGCTGTTTTTGCTGTGGTGGCAATTTCCTTGTACCGGAAGCTAATTGCATCCAAATCTGTTTCCCATTATCTGCTGTCAAATGTGGCTCAAAAATGTTCTCTCTCTCTCATTCTTCATCTAGTCCCTCTCTCCGTTTGTTCCTTTTCAAAAAGTCGCCCCTCTCCCAAACCCATGAGAACCCCAAAACTGAAGAAAATGAAGATAAAAAGCTGAACGCAATAAGCCTAGATGTTTGCTACCCATCTACAGTGTGTTTTACTCTTAGACTCCATACCTTGTTTTTATGGATATCTTACAGTTGCGTGTAAGGAGGTACTTGGTAACAACACCTTGGAAATGTTAAAATTGCAGGGCCTTTCAAAGATAGCAACCTGGTCTAATGGAAGGTGTTCCTGACCAGGGCAGGGAGCTTGGAACTAGATGGTCTTTGAGGTCCCTTCCAACCCAAACCATTCTGTGTTTCTGTATCTAATTTGGGCTGCTGTATTTAGTTTGTAGATGCGTTTGATAAAGTTTTGGGATGGCATTAAGAGATGGGGCCTCTCTGTGACAGAAGTTTCCCACAGCCAGTAAGTGTCAGCAATGCAAAGATGCTCTCTTCAGGCCTATGGACCTGTGAAGAAAATGCCCTCTCAGTGCTTACATCCACTGTAAAAGTATTAAACACTTTCATCCCTATTTTCAGCTGTGGTGTTCAGGAACAGAAATTTGTGTTTTTCTCTCTCCCTCTCCATTTATCGGTGCTTGACTTCATGGCCATGAAAGGAGTAATTTTTTTGACTTCTCATCTAGTTACCCTGTTTCTTACAAGGCTTCTAAACTCTGCTTACATCCTCAGATTCTCATTTCAATAAATGCTTGGAGGTAAAAGTCATGCTATCACTTTTTAAAATTTTTTAATGTATTCAGTAACAGCTCTTGCAGTGGCAAGCAGCAGTTGTTACATGTACCTAGCTTCAGCTTTACCTACTCAGCTCTGAAGTGTTACCTAGAGAAGAGAAACAGTGACATGTCTCAGCTCCTTCTGCCATCCCTTTTGATACTGTAGGGGTCCCCTCAGGAGCCCTGTGAAAATATCATCATGAGCAGGATAGGTTATGTTGGCACAGAAGCAACTACATCTCAACAAAAGTGTTTGGGGCTGCTCCACTGGGTATCTGGGCTCTGATGGCTGTTGTGGTGGTTGAAAGGCAGCAGCCACATAAAGCCTTGTCAACACTGGCCCTTCCATGTTTCCTCTTGTGAGTGGAACTGTGCCAGCATTAGTCCTGAGAGATGAGTCTGAAAGGAGTGCTTGCTTTGTACTCAGAGTTGCTGTAAAGCATGACAGATTCCAGCCTTTAGTGGAGCTCTGTTAAGTGGGATGGCAACTGGGGCTCTCCTCATTTGATCCTTCCTGTTGCACTGGCCTAGAAGTGCCTTAGCCTCTGCCATAGTTTCCAGCAGGCACATTGAACTGGGCTGCACTGTGCCCAGCCAGCTCAGATGGCAGCCATGTGCAAGCTGAGGGGAGCTGGAATGGGCTTGGATTATGGCCACCTGCTTGACCCTAGAAATGGGTGGGACAAGGAACATTTCTGACTTTACTTGCGATTAGGTCACTCGTACTGGCTGCCTCAAGCATCTCCCCAGCTGTGTGGTCTAACAGGGTAGTATTTGGGTGAAGTTGTTCTCAGCTTTGCAAAGGTTTCTTGAGCTTGAGCACGAAGAGTTTATGTACTTCATGGTAAATACTTCTGTATTTCAGTGGCTGTCCTTCAGCATGAATACACAAAATAAAGCTATTATTTATAGGTGACATTTATATGATAATGCCTATGTCTACTGGCAATTATGCTTATAAATCTATTTTAGTGTCTTCTCTGCTTTGTGTGACTGTTTGGTGTACTGAAAATGCTTTTTCTTGTGATGGGAACTATCACAGCTTGATTTTTATGTTTAGAATAGCATTTTCACATTTTCTTTAGGACACCAGTTTTTTGACAGGACAAGAAAGCTAGCAATAATTCACTTTGCCCAGTCCTAACATAGAAATAAGGCACAGAAAGAGTAAAAAGAGCAGATTCTACTTGCATTAAAACTAGTAGTATCCTTCTAATTTAGTCAAGGGGAATAGAGTGGTAGACTGTAATGTCCTAGGCTAAATCCTTATTGACACATGCAAGTGGAATGGTCACGCATGTTAAATATGTCATTAATGTAACCTGATTGGCTAGGTAGCAAATGTGCTGCTAACCACAGAAGCTTTTAACACTACTGTTAAGTCTGCTTTCTCTGTTCAAACTCCAGTTTGAGTTTTCTCCCTGCTGTCCTCAATTAGTGTGTGGGAAGGCTAATTTAACCAAATTATGATGGTCAAAATTCCCTTTAAATGCCTTTTTCCTGGATCTTAGGGTTTTTCTTCTGTGAAAACAAAGCATTGATTCCTTCTTATTTTCTTGCAGGACCATTCATCAGCGTAGTATTGTCAAAGCTGGAGAACATGCTGGAGAATTCCTTGCATGTAAATTTGCTGCTTATTGGGATTATTACTCAGCTGGCAAGTTATCCACAGCCGCTTCTTCGCTCCTTTCTGCTCAACACCAACATGGTGTTTCAGCCTAGTGTGCGCTCCCTCTATCAGGTATTTACCACAGGTGTTAGCCATGTCTACTGGAGCAGTGTCTTTAGTGTCTCCTTAAACCTTACATTAGCTCCTTGCAGTTTCACATGTAGCTTTCCTACCTGTCTGAGAGCTTCTTATTTAATTTCCATGTTTTAACTACATTTGTGCAAAGAACTGGAAACTTGGTACAACCATAATTTTTGTCAGAACTCTATTTTAATGCAGGTAGAGAAAGCCTGAATATTCAGTCTGTGGCTGCACTGGAAGCAAAGGAGGAAGAAGTAATTGTTACTGTTGTTTTGGCAGGTGCTGGCATCTGTGAAAAATAAGATTGAACATTTTGCTTCCATTGAAAAAGACTTTCCAGGTCTTCTCTTGGAGGCCCAACAGTACTTGCTTTTTCGTGTGGACGTGTCTGATGCTGCAGAAGAATTGCTCGCCAAAGGTAAATAACCATACTCACAGGAGCTGGGTGGAATGACTTACCAGTTACCCCTCTCCTTTTCTCCAGATGATTAAAAGGTGTGGTGTGTTGTGAATATCATTAGCCAGATGTGTCCTTCTGACTTTAAAGTGATGATGCTCAGTAGACCACAGTGTATGGGTCTGTTAGGGTATTCTTTGCTGTTTAGAAGTTTTTATTTGTTACATAAAATGTCTGTTTAAAGAAGTAACAAAATCAGTTCTTGGCTTGCTGTCAGTAAACAAACTTGCTTTCAAAGCATGAGGTTAGGTGGCATATGTGCATGATTTCATTTTATTTTTAGCCTGACCTTCAGCTAGTCATTGGTTCTTTTTTGAAAATGTTAGAGAGGACAGAAGTCCAGGATGAATTGGTTTCTGCAACAATTGAATAAGGCTTGGTATCATGGTTTGGGCTACCACTGAAGGAGATAAGACACGGAAAGTTTTCTGGCTAGTATCTTTCTTATATGACAAAGCCAAACAAACAGAAAAAAACAAAAGGTGTGTGTCTAAGAGCGGTGAGGAGTTAGACAGGTATCACGCACCAAGCCAGCTTTGCAGGGACTCTGTAACATCTGCTGCCTCTAAAGCACAGTGTGCACTGTACCTGTCGTTACAGTTATCTGTACTTATTTATACCCCTTTGGGGCAAGTTGGTAAAAATAAACAAAATTAAGTCTTAGCTGCCAACCAAGAACCTTCCAGACATAGCCAGGCAATGGGTAGAGCTGAAGCCTTGCCCTGAGGACGTGCTTGTTCTCAGCTTGCTGCTGAGTGGGCAATGCTGGAGGCAGGCTTCCCTTAAAAGCCAACTTGCCACATGATGGGAGTGTGTCAAATTTGGTGAGTCATGAAGAGCTGACTCTGCAAGAGGGTTCAAGAGAAGCTGCATTTACAGGTGTGTGCTTACTCATCATTGGAAGTCATTAATAACCACACACTCTGCCCACGCTTCTGTGAAGATGTTGATGCTTTTCTTGGATTTCCAGAGGTGTTGAAATCAGGACTCTTTATGTGCCATTTTAATTGAGTTTTCATTTTTCAAGGCTCTGAAGAATAATCTACCTAATTTCTAGTCAGCATAGTATGTGTTTCTAAGGTTCGCAGTACATCTAGTCTGTAAAATTATGATCTTGCTAAGGCTGCTTCTCGAAGAATTGGTCTATGGAAGGTGCCTGCTGTAAAAAAGCTGCGTACTGCAAATGTCAGTAGCATTTTAGGCTCTGCATTTTAGTGCCATAGAATAGAAAGCCATACAATTAGATGATTTTGTAGCTAGCGTGTGGGAGATGAGATTAGGAGGCAACATTCGGAGTCCTTTTTTTTCTCAGGCTCTGGCAATAAGAACTTTTGCATAATGCATTCCCAATGCCATTTATTTATGCCTCCTGTTTTACATCAGTTTTCTTCTGTGGGCTTCAGAATTTGCCAGGTTGACTCATGCTGGTCATTATTTAGGAATTTGAAACAAGGCTGCTTAGTCACCCTGTTAGTACACTTTCTTCTGTATAGGGGCATCTCCTGCAAAGAAGGCTTCTCTTGACAAATAAGTGGAGAGTAAATGTCTGGATAACTGCAGATTTGGTTCCCTACAGGACTAGTGATGCAAGTCATCAAACTGTAATCCTGGGGGAGAGTTGGCTCAGTAGCCCATCAACCAGTAGTTCATTATACTGATTAAGAAGTGCAAGGTAGGAACTGCTGCAATAATGGTAAATGAAAAAAAATACGCAAACCTAACAACAAATTAGGAACTCCCCATAGACATCTTTGCATTAGCTTGAACACCACCTCTGACTGTTCCACAAATAGGTTGCTCTCTGAGGGATTTTTCCCCTGATCAGAAGTGGTGAATAACCCCCAGTGTTCTCTGCAGGTCTGAGCATAGCCAGCCTCCTACAGAATTCACATATGAAAACCTGAAGCCACTTAATGGGGAAGACAAATGTAAAACCAAAATATTCTAGAGCCTTTTCTCTCTCTTTACAAAGAGAGATATCTCTGGTCTCTGAAGGTATCTGAGCAGAAATGGTATGATTTGTTCTTTTTTGCTTTCAGTAGCGTGTGGTTTCCTTCCACAGCAGCTTGGGCTCTGGTTACACATCTAGAGCTGTCACGATGTAATTCCATGTGCAAGCTGCCTCTCTTTTAGTGTGTTGGTAACAATCTTCAGAGTACTCATTTGCTCAGTTTTCAATTGTATGACTCAGATTACATCCTGACCCTAGAGAGAAGTGAACAATCCTGATCAAAGAAAAAAAAACCCAAATCTCTAGTTCCTAGGTCAGCTTTCTGTGCTTTTCTGGTGTTTTGGTTTGTTTTTTCCCAAACAAGCAGTTAAATCTAAACCAAAATTATTTTTAGAAATGTATCGATTTCAATGCTTTTTAAAAAGAAAAGTAAAAACAAAAGTGAAGCTTTGACGGTATTCTAGCATTCTGGTTACATTGCCTAAACTATTAAAAAAACTTAAAATATTAATTATGAAATGTTTTGACATTAGAAAATCTGAAAAAAAAATCTTCAGGGGAAGCTTAAAACTTTATCTTTTCATTGTAATCTATAATTTAAGTTGTTTTCCCTCCCACAGTCAGATTTTCCCACAGAATAGAAATTCCTGTACTCTGTCTCTTGTAGATAGAAATTTGTAGAATAACAACATGAATGATTGATAAGTCTGGAGTCAGAAAGGTGTTTTAAACTCAAGAAAAGTACGAGTCTGTTAAATGATTAAGATGAAATTTTTTTTTCAAGTATTTGGAAGAGTAGAGTAATTCCACAGTGCCTTGGGTGAAGTACAGGCAAGGAACAAAAGTGCAGAGCTGTTGAACAGAAGGATTGCTGTGCAACATCGAGTGAGGCCTTCATCTGCAGCTCCCCCTGTTTGCTGCTTGGAGAGGTTTCAGAGCAAGGCTGGCATCACTTGAGACTCTTACTTCCATATAAGCTGTGTGCACTTTAAGGGAAACCCCTTCTGAAGGCAGCAATGCAGTATTGGGCTTGTCTGCAGTATGTGAGTTAACATAACAGCCCTTTTATTTCTCTTTAATGATTTACCTCTACATCTCAGGAGAACATCCTGCTTCTAAGTTAGACAGGATTTTATCTGTCTCCACTGTTGGCCTCAGTGATATTACCTTGTAGCAGTGAGTTCTGTCTTGTAGCAGGGAGTTCTACAGGTTAATTTTTCTTTGTAGAGTATTTATTTCCATCAGCGTTAAATTTTGTCACCTTTTTAGTTTCGCTAAATTAATTATCATCTAATTAAAGGGCAGTTCTGCTTCAGGTTGAAACAAGGAGCAATTGATTGAAATTTAAGTGCTGCTGTCACTGTAATTCCATGCATTCTGATACTTGAGCTCTGATCCTCTGAACTCTGGCAGCAGAGATCATATAGCAGAGCACACAGTGGCTTTCACTTGCTCTCTTTTTAATGCTTAGTTGCTTTACAGGGAAGTAAGTGTAGTTAGTGGGGCCTATAGCTGCAGAAAAATCCAATTTTAAAATTTTTTTCCCTTAGTTTCCAGCTTGCTTCAAACTCATGTAGTGATGTGATAGCTCGGCCTCAAACTCACTGACATGGTGATTCACAGAGAGGATAGAGAAAGTGAAGTAAAATCAAAACAAGAGTTTGATCTGGGGGAGGGATAGAGCACAGTATTGTTGAAACGGAGACAACCATGCAGATGGGTAGATATTGTCTACTGTTTCAGAAGGTAAATCCATATTACTCTTTCCCTTGACTCCTCTTCTGCCCACATATTTCTCTCATCAGAGCTGGAACTGAATAATATATAACCTGGGGAAAGATAGGTAATAAAAAATGCAATAGAACCAGGCCACGTAGAACTTTAAAATGCTGGATTAGTGGAATATCTCCCTGCATGATCTGGGTACTGCAAATTACAGCACTGAACACAATCCTTATAAACTGGGTTTGGACACTGTACAAATAGTCTGTGTGCTTAATGTACAGAGTCTTTTTCTCTCTCTCCCTCTTGTCTTTAGGTAATGTCCAGCACAGCAGCAACACAGGGAAAGGAAGGAGTCTTTCCGAAGCTTACCCGGCTGTACTGCAGCCTTTCCTGGGACAGAAAGGAAAGAAAGGCCTGGCTCATCCCAGCCTTCCAGCACACGTGAGGAATGCAGTACTTGCAGCTGCCCTATTCCCAGAGTTCCTGAAGGAGCTGGCAGCTCTAGCCCAGGAACATTCCATTTTATGTTACAAAATACTGGGGGATTTTGAAGATTATTATTAGCAGGTTTTTTAAATGTGTTTTAAAAAAGCTTTTGGAGTTTAAACAGATTTTTAATGCAAAGCTGCTTTCAAAAGAAGGTTGTACTTCAATATTTCCTGAAAATACTTGATTTGGAGGGGGAAGAAGGAGGCGAAATATTATTCCAGTTAGGCCTTATAATTTCCCTCTGTGCTATGTAACTTATTTGAGGTTTCTGATACTGCTCTTAACGCAGCTTCCTTCTTCATCCCTTCCTCTTTACAGAGCCACCCTTCTTCAGTGTCACTAATTCCTGTTGAATTTCTGCATTAGACACTTGTTGGCTGGCTAAGAGACACATACATGTTAGCTTATTCTGTTCCAGAAATACTCTTGTTAGAAGACAAGTTTGTTTGTTTGAAGAAACATTGCCCCATGGAGAAAGTTCACAGTATGAAAAGACATGCAAAATCTGCACAAACCCCCTTTATGTGAAGGGCTGTGCTTCTTGGTGTCATTGTCCTCTTTGCCTCTTCCCTTGCTTCATCCTGAAGCTAGGTTCTTACCAATCCACATCCAAACCCCCCTTTTTAACTCCTGGCTCAGGTTTTCTGAATTCAAGTGATCTTATGTGTAGTACACCCACGAGTAGCTGAAAGCAGGTGCTGGGCCCTACACATACCATATTGCCTTATGTTGCAGACAGATCTGCAGCTCTCAGCTGTTGGGCTTTGAAGTCCAATGAAGTGTGTAAGTGGATGTGGATTGCAGACTGCCTGGAATTTTCCTTGCGGTTCCTCGGCATTCCTCAGTAACTCCTGCATTGCTACCTAAGCCCGCGAGTATGCCTTATTTAGTAAGATTTGCACAAAGTACAAAACAAAATGTTTCTATGCAAGCTGTTATTAGTGTCTAGTTTATTTGTATGCTTGTTTTAACAAGCTAAAGAAAGATATTCAATATCTTTCTGTAGTGTTAAATGGACAGCAGGCTGTTTTTTGTCTTTTTTTGTCTCTTTTTTATTAAAAAGATGTGCTTGCTCATGAAAGGTGTACTGTTTTATTGTTAATTTCTTCTGGTTAAGGGAAAGTTAAGTAGTGTTTGTTTACTTTTAATTTAGGTGTTGACTTTTCCTAATATTGCACTTTTGGGATGGTGAGGGGAGGACCTGGCTTATTCACCAGCTGCAGAAAAGGAAGGAGTAATGGGGAAAACTGTCTGCTGGTGACTAACTGCTTGAGAAAATTCTCTTCTGTGAGTAATGGGCTTCATTAGAAGAACCCAAACATGATGAATTGGTGCATCACCACTGCATTTTGTCTTATCTTAGCCACATAATTGTGCTTCCAGTGTGTTGTAGTTGGCTACATAAAAAGGGGCTTAGTTCAAGAAAGCCATAAACCCTTTTGTCCAGGATACAAACTAACAGTGACTCCAAAAAATGTGAAGAAACAGAAATCAGAAATAACACTTGCATACATTAGTTCTCCTGCTCATTGTAATTCCATAATGTGGAATTCCAGTGAATCACATCCTGGTTTTGAAACACACTTTCTCAGAGATTTCAAGGGAAAAAAGCAGTTTAGAAACAAAAAGCAAAGACACTCCAAGAGAGTCTAATTAATTGCAGGTCAAATTCCTCTGGAATGTGCAGTGCAATTTAAGCTCCTAAATCCTTTAGATAGTTCTGAAAAGTTCTGCCTGTAATCTACAAGGTATAGATTAAAGTGTCTGCATTCATTGTGTCAGCCTGCTGTAGGCTATTCCAAGGGAAAAAAAAACAATAACCCAAAGTCTACCTCCAGCAAAGTCACCTCCAGAACTTCTCTGGGTCCATCTTTACTTGTTTGCTGCACAGTCTTCACTTCCATGATGGCTGGGGGTCATGTTGCTTCCTAGCTGACTCTCTCGTTTGCTTCCATTTGTAACTTGTTTAGTTTTTTAGGTGCCACTATACTGATCCTGTAAATCACCTACTGACTTCCACATGGCCCCCTTTCACCTCACCAGCTTTCTTGGAAGCTGAAGCCAAAGCTGTGGATTTTTTCTAAAATCTTAGTTACCCAGGCTGAAGAGAACTCTTTCAGTTCCCCCCACCCATGCATTGTTGTCGTAAATGGGTAATGAGGTTGATTGATTGTTTAGTTGTTTTTTTTTTATTATTATTTTTAAACTTGTCCTGGGTGACCCTAGCTCCTTTCCCCACTCCCCCATTTCTGCTGCCTTCCATGGTATACTCACAGGCCTGGCCTGAGGGAGTTTAGTGTGTATGTTGGAAGTGTTTTGGCATTATGGATGTAGGGTCAGTGCTTGCTCTGCTTCTCTTCTCTTCTGCAAGAACTGCATGTGAGCAAAAGGAAAGTGTGATCAGCTGACTTTTAGTGGTTCAGAAACGTGCTAAAATGCAGAAGCAATCTAATCCTTTTTTGAAGGACTTTTTAAAAAGGAATTGTAAAGAATTATTTCACTTTTTAAAAAATAACTCTGCAGACCAGTGCTCAAGGCAGTAAGTTACTACCTGAACACTCCCTTCCTTTGTACTCTAAACTAAAAATCCTTATTTGCTGGGTAGAAAGGATTTCTTTTGAGATTGTTGATTTTAACTGGCGTTTTCAACAAATGTATGAAATCACTGCAGTTTTGTTGCCCTGGTTTTACAGGGCCCCATAAGTTGTAACACTGTAGCTGTAGTTTCCCATGCTTTTCCTGTAAACATGGTCCTTGTTTTTCTTAACCGGCCGGGATTGTTTTGCACTTGTGAAATTGTTTTTCATTCCTTTCCCTGGGGTAGAGAAAGATGATTGACCATGTCTTTGTCCTGTAAACCTTCAGGGGTGTTGACCCTTTTCACCAATCCTTGATTGTCTTTAGAAACATATAAAAATAGGTAAATAAAAAAGGGCAGAGCTTTTGGTCGGTCCTGCCTGGAGGTTCAACTGCTGCTCTGAGACCCGCGTGTTTCTTCTGTTGCCAGCTGTGCAACACAGTTTCATCCCAGCAAGTCTGTTAAATTACATGAGGATTTTAAAATGTGGACTACTCAAAAAAGCACCTGTAAATTTGAGGAAGGAGAAGGAAGTTGTAGTGGAACTTATGTTCTACATCCAGTAGGATAAAGTCAGCTTTGAAATATGGAGCTGTGTGGAAGACTTCTTGCTGAAAGGTCAGAGCTGTGTTTGTGCAGTGTCCCCTCGCAAACAGGAAACGTCTGTCAGCTCCCCAAAAGAAAGAGGTGGATGAGTGCAGTGACTCTGGCTTAGAATGTAAAAATGCAGATCATACGTCTACCTTTGCATTGCTTGGTTTCTCCGTGGGATCAGACTTGCAGCTGTGTCTCAGTTGTGACAGCAGCATAATGTCTGGCAGCCAGCACAAAAAACTGTTGGTGGGAATTGCCTTTCCCTGCCTTCAAAATGCAGAACCTGTGATTTAGCTTGAAAATGCTGATCTTTTGAGATGAATCACACCTGTGTGCATAAGCTCTTCAGCCAAATGCTTCTCTAATAAGCTTCTTCCCTCCAGTTAGATAATGTGTTATCCTGTCTCTCACCAATGATCCATCCTTTCCCAAAAAAGCCCGTGCCTGTGGCCCAGCCTGTAGGTCCCTGGAGGACAGCAGCCTTATGCTGCTCTTTCCAAGAACAAGGAAGTGCTCGATGATCTGGTTTTCCCCACACTCAGGTGGGTGTGTGACTGGAGAAGTCCCTCTTTGGTACATTGGCTCAGCATCAGTCCCAAATGAAGTGCCTTGGCTGATCTATTCCAAAGACTACAGGTGGTGGCTTAGTGATACCAAAGTAAATTTCCAGTCTCCTACTAGATGTTTCAAACTGTGAATGCCACATTTCCAATTATGTAGCCTTGGTTTGTGTTTTTAAGCTGTTCTGCTATTGCAAGAAATCTTTCCAGCATTTCAACCTGCTTTTTTTGTGTGTATGTATGGTTTTGGTTTCGTTTTTGTTTGTTTGTTTTGTTTTTGCAACCTACCTATAAAGTCAGCATTTTGTCTTCAAAAAGCTGTAATCATTCTCTTTTACCTTTGGCCATTTTTGGATGCATTCTGGGTTAGTCTCAGTAAACATACATGGTTTGTGTTAATCAGACTAAAGCACTCAGCAATTTCATTCATGCTTGTGCTGATCTTTGAACATGTATAGTCAGGTGCAGTTCCTGTGTTGCTGGCTGTGCTTACTACCTTTATTGTTATATTCTAGGCATTTTTCTTAAATTTCATCTTTTTCATGTGTGCCCTAAAGAGTATTATGATATTTTGAATGACATCAACTTGTTGGTGTTGCTGTTCTTGGTGTGAAAAATGCATTGTCTTTTTTTTTCCCTCATAACTTCTGACCTTGGTTTGGAAGAACAGAAATGAGAAGTTCTGTTTTCAGCTGTATTCTGCAGAGATGAGAAAATTCCAGTATCAAGCATGGACTGTCTCTCCCACCAGCAGATGTACATGCTTTCAAGCATCCAGTTCATAAATTACTTGTTTCCTCTTTCTTTGGGTTTTGTCACTTTGTAAAAGTCTGAATTCAGTGGTGTCATGCTGTGGTACAGAGCACTTGCCTTTCAGGTATGATTTGGTATTTTTAGTGAGATTGGTAAATTTCCTAGGATGGGAGAAAACAAAGTGTGATTGAGGTGGACCTTAGACAGCAGGGGCCATGCTTTGGAATGGGAGCAGGACTGGATAGACAGAAAGCCTGAGCAGCATTCATGCCACCAACACTGCTCTTTGGCCAGTGCACAAAGTTCAGTCCTTCAGAGAAAAACATTTGCAAACAAACTTGCAGCATCCTGCAGAGTCCAAGGGTTTAAGTTCAAGAGGTTAAGTTCTATTTACCAAGAGAAGTTCACCATCCAGCACGGCGTGTACACACTCACTACCCTTTTGTGCACTCTGCTTAAGCCTCTCAGAAGGTTTTGTGCTCCAGGAAGGTTTTTTATCACCCCTAAGATGCTCTAAAATATCAGGGTTG
The DNA here is from genome assembly GCA_013400955.1 of Drymodes brunneopygia. NCBI lineage: Eukaryota > Metazoa > Chordata > Aves > Passeriformes > Petroicidae > Drymodes > Drymodes brunneopygia. The sequence goes on from VZTZ01040308.1 coordinate 88,187, forward strand.
GAAAGAAAAGGATGGGAGCAGTGTGATTTGTTGCAGTTAAATTATGTCATTGTATCATTTGAATTTGTAGCCACAGCTCCTGTTTGAGGATGGCTTGATTTAATAAGCAATTTACTCTGCTGTATTTACTGAAATTGCTATGTCATGCCTGCAGTTCTTATGACAGCTCCCATTACATTTGTAACATTTAAATTGCATCTGTGTTTATGAGTAGAATATTGGGATTTTCCTCTTTCTTTTCTTTTAACTCAGATAGCTCTGGCACTATACAGTAAATACTGCTGTGCCCAGATCTGATTTAGATAAGTAGAGTATGTTCCTCCTTGCATTCTTTGAGCATTATCAGCAAAAATTGAGGATACATGGCACTTGGGCTGCTTACATTAATGAGCAAAGCTAAGGTAAAACACCACAGATTAGCAGGGGGCACTTCCCTCTGTGTGAAATGCAGAATTTACTTTTGTGTTGCTCTGATTTATCAGGGACCAGAAAGAAAAAGCTCAAACTTGAAAAATGAATATGACCATGTCCTACAGTACCTGTCCAAGTGGACAGCACTGCTATGTGATGTTTTGAGACAGAAATGTGCAAAGGAGGGTAAAAACTGCTCCTTGTGAAGGTGGTGTGAGACTTGCATAAATAGATATATGGGTAAGATGATGGTGGTGCCAGCTGTCTGGCCGCAGACAGCCACAGAATGCAATGCTATTTCTGTGACTTGGTTGGCGGTCAAAGCCCTGCTCTGACTAAATGCACTTTATTTTTTAGTGGCCCCCAGCTTTTCTAAACATGTGGCCCAGCATCAATGTACTTCATTTGTTACATGCTCAGTTGGAAAGCCTCTTATTTATGAAAAGGAGCATTACTTGGATTCTCAAATATGTCGGTGCTTAAAGTGGCGTTTTGTTGCTGACTGTGCAAATCTTCCTTTAGTTCATTGATTATAATAGTTCTTGTGTGGCAGCTGGATTAAATTAAGACTGAAGTCTCTGGGCTAAAAGCCCTGATGGAACTTTTGTGCAAAGGCTGCATTTCTCAACTTTGGCACTTCAGCAGACTGCCCGCATACAATTACGTATTGTGGACTAAATACCTGCAAATCTACGTCTCTGATGAAGCCAATTCCACAGCAGCTGTGTTTTATTGCAGTCTACTTTAAAAATAAATAGCTTGGATTTAGACCAAAAAATAACATGGATGAGTAAAATCCAAGACAACTAAACTGTGTCCAGCTCAGTGCTGCTATCAGTTTGGCCAGGGCTCAGACGAAATGCCAGCTCATCCTCAAAGGAGAGGGAGTGGCTCTGGGTCTCAGTATCCTTGCTGCAGCTTGAGCCAACAACTCATGTCTTTTGGTGTCCAAGCACAGCCTGGTGTTTAGAAACACTGATCAGTGTCTTTTGTGAATCTCCAGGGTCATAACATTGGTTTCTGAGCTTCAGTGTGAAAAAATCCAGCAGCTTCTAAGACCAGCCTGAAAGTGGCCTCTTGAGCATTGAAAATATAACTTGCTGATGGTTATGCTAGCTTACTGGGTTAGACAATTACAGCTGTGGCTGATGCAACCATATGTTGGAAGAACTTTTGCTCCGTGCATGGATCACTTTGCTGCCTGTGTATGAGGTGGGATAACATGGGATCTGGCACAGGTGTCACCAGTATTTTTCTTGGGCAAAACCAGCAGGAAAGATGGGAATCATTTACCAGGTCATGAATTGGATGGCCCTCCCACACACATAAAGGGGAGAAACCAGAGATCAGGATCCCTCACCACTTTTATCTGCAGCTGGTCAGCAAATGCTGCAGGCAGTTGTGAAATGCCTGTACAGCCTACGGGAGATCTTCAGGATCTGGGACTAGAATGGCCCTAGAGGGAAGGCTCAGTTCTGCTGGGAGCATGCACAGCTGCACTGCTCACTAAACTGCTTCCTTCCGCAGCTTTGTTCCCTGAGCATTTCTGCAGTTTGCTTTATTGCAGTTAAAATTCAGGCTATACAGCCTAAAGTGGGATGTGTGCTGGAGCAGTCAGGAGAGAAGGAACATTCCCAGTGGTTGTGTGTTCCCACTGCAGTCGTCCCTAGTTACTGGTGTGGCTTGGCCCAGGGGCTTTTGAAGATGGAGTCTAAATACACAATGGGCAGAAAAATGTGCAGTAAATTACAGGACAGCTTAAAATTTTGTATTTTATTGCATTCCTCACGCCGTTTAGCAATAGAATCCTCTCTCTGTCTGTGTATTATGTGCACATATGCAGCTTCTGAAGGGACGGGACAACCTGCACTTGAAGCCAATGCAGTGCAGGGAAGTTTCTGAGCATTTGGGTTGATAAATGTAGACCTGTCAGCCGTAACTTGGTTTTAAGTGGCTACTGCCTGATTCAGAATCCAGTGTGTGTGTACGAGTATGTGTAAATAGCATTGCAAGGAAGATGCCAGCAGCGAGGGCAAACCAACCAGGAGCATGCTATTCCTTCTCCATCATTCAGTTTGAGAAAAGAGTGCTGACTGAGAACCCAATTTGTTTTTCTTTATTTGTGGAAAAACAAACACTCTCCAGGTTGAGCATGCACACAAGGCCGTAAATCCCTGGGAAGGTGCTGCTGAGGTCAGTGGTTGTGCAAGTGTGGGTGGAGGGTGCTTGGCAGAGACACAAGAGCATCCCAGAACGTCGACGCCACACCACAGAGCCGGGTGGAAAGGGGCCACACTGAAATTGCAGCTGAATGCTCTGCTGTAATTTTTTAGTCAAGGTTCCTATCGTATGCTTCTATTTTTAACACAGTTAAAATTAAACTCTGCAGCCAAGGCTGAGTGCTAGAAATTCTTTCTTCACTACTAACAGCATTGCCAGCATCTTTTTAGATAACTTTCTTCTCTTCTTCTGCAGCCTCAGATATAGGATACTTCAGCTATATGGGACACTAAGTATCAGCTCTCCACCCTCAGGCCTGACCTCCTAAAAGACTTCCAGCAATGAGCAGATGAGATGATCGTGACAGTGTCTGGTGTCAGCTTTTAATTTGTGGGCATTTTCCTTGGTCCTCTGTTCGTGGATGGTAACTGCTGAAAATCTGCATGGAACTGTCCTTAATTCACCCTGCCCTGATGCTGTTGCACAGATGGCATCTGCAATCATTAGATCAGAGAGCACTGGAGTAGCTAAATGAGACTTCCAAGTTGGGGTCAAAGCCTCAATCTTCATTCCAGAGTTCCAGCCTAGAAACAATCACACTTGGAACAGCCTCCTGGTCTGCAGGATGTTCTACATTCAACACTTCACAGTCAGGCTCTGCCTTCTATCCTGCAGACCCACCTGTCCTGTAGGGTTGTTTTATTTGTCTTTACAATAGCAGACACTAAATTCCTTGAGGCTGCTGCTTCTGCTTTTTTTATGTGCTCATCAACTATTCCTAAGCAGATATAAACCAAAGCTGTTTTGCTCTTTTACAGTGCAGCATTCACTTGTTAAGTATTTAGAATTTGCCTTGAGCTCCATTTAGGGGAATGGGAAGGTTGTGGTTGTATTTAGGCTGCTGTATCAGGTCCTTGGCAAGCAAAAAGGATCCCATGCTTTGGTTGTATTGGTTCAGTCCAAAGGGTGTGAGGTGACTGATGAGCCCCTTAATGCAGGCTGGGATAGTGGGAGCAATGTGAGCTGGCCCTACTGAGCCTTCCCGTCACTAGGTCTGAGCTCTGCCAGTTACCACTGCTTTGAAGTTGGTAGCTGATATCTCCACAAATGTTAAAAAGCTTCATTATCTTGATCTCAGTTGGCTCAAACCACATTTTTTTTCCTATCAAAAAGAAATTTACATTTTGTGTGTGTCTGCAAAAGAGTTCTTAAAAAATTTCAGAAGTGACTGTTTCATAATATAGTGCAAAATTTATAGACTATGGCTGCTCTTTCCCTTCCCTGGAAGGGAAGAATATTACAATTATCCCTTTTTAATCTTTCTTGCTGTCCACTGTGTCTGGCAAGTGGAGGTGAAAATACATTGAGACTTAACAGTAAATCACAGAATGGTTGGTTAATCTAGTTCTAACCCTCCCACCATGGGCAGGGACACCTTCCACAAGGCCAGGCTGTCCAAAATCCCACTCGACCTGGCCTTGAACACTTCTAATGATGAGGCATCTACAGCGTTCATGGGCAACCTGTTCCAGTGCTTCACAGTAGAGACTTTTTTCCTACTATCCAATCTAAACCTGCCCACTCTCATCTCAGAGCCATTCTCTCTCATCCTACCACTACATGCCCTTGCTCTTCTCCGGCTATCTTGTTGGCCCCCTTGAGGTGCTGGAAGGTGCTATGAGGTCTCTCCAGAGCCTTCTCTTCTCCAGGCTGAACAGCCCCAACTGTCCCAGTCTGTCCTCACAGGTGAGATGTTCCAGCCCTCCGATCATCTTTGTGGTCTCCTCTGGATGTGCTCCAACAGATCCCTCCTTCCTGTCCTTCCTGTGCTGGGACCCCAGAGCTGGATGCTGTGTTCCAGGTGGGGTCTCACCAGAGCAGAGCAGAGGGGCGGCCCTCACCCTGCTGCCCACACTGCTTTGGATGCAGCCCAGGACACGTTTGACTCTCTGGGCTGCAAGTGCACATGGCCAGGTCATGTCAAGTTTGTCATCGCCCAGCACCCCTAAATCCCACTTCTTTGCACAGCCCCACTTCTTGAGCCAGTCCAAATCTCTCTGGATGTATCCCTGTCCTGCAGTGTGTCAACTACACCACAAAGCTTGGTGTCACCAGAGAACTTGCTGATGAGGGAGCACTCAATCCTACTGTCCTTGTCACCAACAAAGATGTGAAACAGGGCCAGGCCCAGTGACAATCCCCAGACCACCCCACTCATCACTGGCCTCCACCTGGACATCAAGATACTGACTGCAGCTCTTTGAGTGCAACCAGCCAGCCAATTCTTATCCCTTGAGTGCTCCACCCATCAAATCCATGTCTGTCCAGTTGAGAGATAAGGATGCAGAGAGATAAGCAGGACAGTGTCCAGTGCTTTGCACAGCCCCAGGTTCATGATCTACTGACACAGACTCAGAGAGATGATGATTTTTAACAGGTTTTGCACCATATTAGCAAAGTATAATTCTATAGTACAAGAGTGGCTAAGAAGAAGTAGCCCACAGAGAAAATTATCAGCAGTAGTCTTGCTACATTAGTTGACATCCTTCCTTCTTTTAAATCAGCTTAACTATTACTCTTCCAAATATATTGTTTTGATTTCTCTTTTTAAAAGGCACCCACTGCAGTAGCGGGGAACTCGGCACAGCAGCATCCAGCTGTGCCACAACAAGCACTAATTTTGGAGGATCACCTCTGGGAAACAACTGTTTTTTTCTAAACTGAGGGAGTATCTCTAAGATTCAAGATTTCATGCAGAAACTCTGGTGCCTTCTTGTTTCTTGCTGCCATGGCAAGAATTGAACAGAATTCCAATAGTTTGTTGTATGACCTAAACCTTTATTGACCACTTACCTGAAAACTCACACCATTCTAAATAAAAAAAAGTTTTTGCTCATGATGTGAAAAGTGATAGTAGAAGTCTTAGTGTGAAGGGCAAATTACATTAAAATTTTGGGCACAGTGTGATTTGGGGAGTTTTCAGAGGTTTAGGCTTTTTGTTTGGTTGATTGGCTTTTGAAGGGTCACAGTTTTTGACTGCAGTCATGTTACTGCTTTTTGTAACCTGTATAATGATGTTAGAATTGTAAAAGTACTTTTTTTGTGAGTAATGGGTATACATTTTATTCATTAAATGTATTGAAAACCAAAGGGGTTTTTTCCTTCTAATGAAGGAGTTTGCACTTGAACCTCAGCCAGTCTGTACAGCAACATCCTCCTCAAGACATACATCAGTCCTGCCACTCGGGAGGAGGAAGTGCCATCAGCCTACTTTGAACTAGTGCTGCAAGCACCACATTTGCCAAAGGTGACTGAAGTCCCAGGGCCACACCTACTGCACTCCTGTGACAATGTCTGCCCTGCAGGCACATCCTAAAGAACAATTCTCAAGAAGCAGCTACAGGGCCTCAGCTAGATGTGATCTTTAAAAAGTATGGCTTAGCAGTCTCCAGGAGGGATTTAAGAACTTCAAGCATCTGGTAGTAAATAGGATTTTCTCTTTACTACATGCAAATTTGACAGGCTCCTTGTTCCATTTCCTGTTAATGGCTCGATCACCTGAAGTTGGTTGGGATGGGGAAGTTATTCCAGATCGCTGCATTTCAGTGAGTACTGAAAGCCAGGAACTGAAAAACAAAGATATAAAAAATCCAACATAAAAACCACCAGCTCAAAATACCCTTAGGATTAAGTAGTAGAGCAGGACTGGACCCCAGCTGAATCCAGCTCAGTTTTGGTAAGCCAACTGCATATTCCACTCATCCCCCAAAGCAGTGCAGTTCCAGGTGATAGCAGAAAACCATGTGCCAGAGCAGCAGCAGCCCTGGGCCTTGGGCATTTGTAACACAAGACCAAGTTCATGCCTGCAGAGAAAAAAAACCAAACTGGAGCAAGTGGCCTCTTTACTGAACTACTGCATCAGAAAAGGACACTACTTTCTCAGGCACATGGTGTGAGGCCTGGAGCTGTCCTGTGCAGGGCCAGGAGCTGGACTCCAGTGATCCCTGTGGGTCCCTTCCAACTCCAGCTATTCCATGATTCTACTTGTTCTGCTGTAGATTGTGCAGGGCTGGCAAAAGCACATCTGCTGTTCTGAACCTCTGCAGCCACAATGGGATGTGAGCCTCAGAAGGGCTCAGGCACACACCCCTCAGGCACTCCTCAGAACTGAGAGCAGGCACAGCAGGTATGTGGGTGCAGAACTGGGAGAAGGCGAGCAAACAATCTGACATGGTGATACGCCGGCACTTCTGTCTGTGGCACTACCCTCAGGCACACAGTTAAGCAGCTCGTGACTTCATCCTTTCCCCTTTCCTCAGAAACCAGGAAGAATGATAGCAGTGAACCTTTTTATTCCTTCTGTAAGGCATCAAGGCACACATGGTCTCCTCAATTACTTCAGGGTGTTTTAATCCTTGTTACTGTTGTGCTCACACTGACAGTGAGTTACAGTGTGCACCTCCAGACTGAGTGTTAGAGATTGTGAATCTCCCTTCTCACAAACAGGCAGACAGAAAAGCTGAGTTTGTACCTGCTTTATTAGAAAACTAACCCATGCAGTTTCAGCTCTCTGCATCCTCACAGACACCTCTGGGAGCTTGTTTCCCAGGGCTGTGTGGAAATCACATTTCTAAGTGCCACATCAAAGTGAGAAAGATGCAAATGGCTGTATCCTGCTCTTCTCTGGCCCATCTGCCTTTGGCTGACGCATTCAGGGAAGGCTGGGACTCCAAGCTGCTTGAAGTATAACCAACAAGCCTGATGCTGCACAAAGAGACTCCAAAGTTCATTTGCAGGCAGAACGAAGCACATGCTTCTGTAGTTGCTTGTGTGCTTTTCTCTTGTGGCTACTCTGATAGCTTCTTCTCTAATAATTGCTTCACCAGAACAGGATTGGACCGTCCTTGTGTTTTCCTTTGTACCAGACCAATTAATTTATTTAGAACTTTTCGATTGCCTGCTTTTATCGCCATAACCTTTAAAGAAAAAAAAATGCAACAGACACCATTGTTACAGGAAAACCGAACATCTTCACTCATTCCCAACCAAGGTATGAATATTTTTGTCCTTTGGACTATTGTGATAGAAGACTGCATTTTGGGATAAAATGTTATTTATAAAACCTGCCTTCAGCCTTGCAATAAGCTTCTGCTCTGCTCCCATGAGAGAACAGCACGTCCCTACAGCAGCAGGGCCTTACAACTAATAGAAAGAGCTCCTCTTATTGAAAGAGTCAGAAAACACTTTCGGATTTTACAGTGTCTGCAACTTGAACAGGAACTTCCTGGAAAAGAGCCAGAGAAGTGAGATGGACTTTCCTTGCTAACAGGATCTACCATTTTACTGAATATAATGTCCCATTATAACAGGTAATTTGCATTGAATCAAAATCTGTTTGATAATTGATAATATTGGTGAGGTCCTTCAAGCACAGACGTAGGTGTTTTTTATTTCCTTCAGGCATGTAATCCTTTGCAACCTGATGATTAATTAATTGGTCAAATATGACCTCCTGTCAGACAGCCTTTGATGCACAATCAGCTGCTACCTTGCAAGGGCCATGTTTAAAAGCTGAAAGGATCAGAAATTTCACCCTTGGGCCTTCCTAAAGGAGATGGTACTGCTGCAAGACAAGTATCTGGCCTTCCTACTGTTTGTGTCACAGGGAAGGCATTCTCTACATTGTCAGAGTGACTGGGCAGAACACAATAGGTGCAAAGAAACAGGAGAAACCTATTTGCGGATATTAAGGGAAAGGTTGTAAACATAGGAGCCACGCACTGTGCCAATACCAAATTCAGATGCAAATACTGCTTTTCACTACAGTATCTGAATTATTGTCAGCCTAAAGTCTTCTCTGTTATGTTGCACTGTGGAAAGGACTCATTACTCTGGATCTGCTAGAAATTACCTATGTGGGGCAAACTGTGGTATAGTCCTGGTCCTGCACTGTTATAAAGTTCTCAGTGTTGGTTTGAGCAGCTGTTTAGAAGCTATTTCATTCTGAAAAAGTAACTCTCAAAACACATTGAAATGGAAGTGGGGGTTATGGACCTCCAGTTCCTGCACTTCCCAGTCAGTTCTAACATTCCCTCCCTCCCTGCCTATGCTTTCATACCAGCCTGGAAATACAGCAGCACTTTTATCAGGCTCTGCAAATGAGTCAAATCAGATGGAGGTCATGCCGATCTACTGCAAGCTCATTTTATCAAAAGCTCTTGCAGAGCTGTTAGCATCCCCCAATGAGATCTAGAGTGGGTGGTATTGTTCTCAAAAGATGTTAATGTTTTTTTCCAAATGGCAAATGGAGCTAGACATTGTTTATATTAGAAGTAAGCTATTCACTTCTGCTTTTACATTTTTGCTCCAGAGAACATATAAGCACTTGTTTTCATTTTGCTTTTTATAAAGCAGATTATATAGACTCTGTCAAGATCCCTTCCCACTCCTCCCCTTCATGATCAACAAGGGTTTTTTCCCTTTCTTCCCAGCTCAGACCATGTTAGACTGAGCCACACTGGCTGCTGTGTGTCTTTCCAAGGAGATGGGGAAGAGCCAATCATCCCCCACAGGGGAGCGTTTGCATTGCTGCCACAGTGCAGCAGAGTGGGCAGCAGCTCTGGAGCCGCAGCTGCTGCTGCCACAGGGCTCTGGCTCTTCCCCACTCCACAGCCACTGTCAGGCAGGAGAGCCAGCGAAGATCCTCTCTTTGGCAGTGGATGGAGATAGGGATATAGCAAAAAGTCAGATGCAAGCAAAATTTTTGCCTTTCCAGCTCTGATACAGTCTGTAATTCCATAACTAATATATACCTTGCTAGCAGGTAGCTTCAGTCTCCAGCTTCAGAACAGTTTAGCAGTGTTGCCCCAATATCACAACAGATGACATAAAAATCAGAGTTATGTGTCTGGATGGCAGGTTCAGGTTAATGGCAGTACAGCTGGAGAGGAACAGGGCCCTGCAGTTTTGCTTTCTTGCATTAAAGTTTTATGGGCTCTCAGAATGACTTAACACATTAGCCAGGCTGGTAATTTCTTTTGCTGATCATTTTGTGTAAGCATTAGTTTCAAAAAAACCCACTTAGTAAAATAAGAAAGCAGAAGAAAAGCCTGATAATATCTTGGCAGCAGCTTTACTGCGCTGGCTCTAGAGCTCAAATGCCATCAAAAGGGAAAAAAAAGAGAGGCTATTTTAACCCCCTTTCAGTGCCACAGTGCATAAGGTTCCGGCACCATCATAATCACCTCATTTTCTTGTCCATCAATCACTGCCTGGCAGATCTGCTCAAGCTCTTTTTGATCCTGTAACAAGTCAAGTTTCTGTTCTTTAACAATTTCAAGGGGAGTCTTCCCTTCTCCCTTCCACAATTCCGCAAACACCTGAAAAATCACAAGAAAAGCAGCAAAGGTCAGTGACTTGACTTACCAACATTGTTTACATGCAGTATTTTGGTTATGGACCCAAGAAGTCCTATTTTTGCGAAGAGCAGACTGTCGGAACGTGAACAAGCCCAAGATTTAATCATATGCCTCTCTGACAGAGCCCTGGAACCTCTCTCCTTTTCTGCCCCACTTCCTGCACGAGTCCAGGTTAATGGTTCACAGCTGGGGCTGTGCAGCCTCCCATAGCCTGGGCCCTGCCCACTGCCCCACGGCCGGAGTCTCTCCAGGGGGTTTGCTGAGCTCAGCCCCCTGTTCCTCATGCCTGGAGCTGCTGCTCCCTGGCTGGGAGAGGAGCCACCATAGCAGGGATGGCTGCAAGGCTGCTCCTCCACCAGTACTCCAGCTCTTCTCACATCATTCACAGACCTGCCCGGGAGCAGCAAGGAAATGCATCTCCATGAGCAATGGCTCTGCCCGGGAACTGACGATTAGCTGACTATTGTACCAAGTCCAATCCCAGGTAACTCATCCCATTACCAGGCCTCGCCAGCAGGCTGTAATGAGGATACGTATGACAAAGCAGAAGAAAAATGGTGCCAAGCAGAATGAATGCAGCAGCTCCAGCCCACCTATGCATCATCTCCAAGTACTGGACTGCTGGGCAAACCCAAGCCTGTGGAATAATCACTTGTTAATGCCAGTGTTTTCCTACACTGCAGCAGGGCTATTGCCCTGGAATACACTTGAGAGGAGAGAACATTTATAAAAAACCAATTTCCTTGGGCAGTCATTTTCTGTATTCCCTTTGCTTTTATTTCAAGGCCGTGGGAGGAGAGTAAGAAAACCCTTATTTAAATAGCTCGTTGTGCTGCATCCTGAGCTGAAGATATAATTGTATGTTTGGGCCATTGCTATGTCCCAATAAGGAAATGAATGTCATGTCAAAATTTCAGCATTAAATATTCCCTGTAGGATGAAGATGAGGCTGGGATGGGAAGACAAGGAGGGGCATTCAAACTGCAAGTTAAATGATTTGCAGGGCAGCAAGAGAACTCAGGTAGAATGAAGCACATGGGATGGGATCTTAACTACCCCAGCAATTTTCTTCAGCATGACAAATTTTTGGGTGCAAAAGACCTTTGGTTAAAGAGTTCTGTATCCATAGCAAGCATTTTAGAACCATGCATTCATACAATTGCTGCAAGAGGATATTTGTTTGCCAGTGGCACTCCAAAGCTTTTTATGGGATCTTTTCAACTCTTCTGGAGACCTTGTGTGAGGGTAATGACACATGGCTGTATTGTGGCAGCTACATCTTAATTTTTCCTTGTGAGAGGGCCAAAGGCAGATCACAATACTGAAGTTACTGATAAGCAGCCAGAGTTACAACTATAAGTAAAACTTCCAGATCTTTATACTGAATAAATCAGTGCTGTATATGATGTCTTCTACAACATCTTCCTTCCAGTGTGATATTTAAAAATCATCATGCCAGTGCTACCTGAAATAACCCTAGAAATAAATATATCCAACAGAGACTCAGCCTTGTCTGCAGCTGCTTGCCTTTTTTTTGTTGTGGTGTTTTTTTATATTTTTATTTTGGTTTTGTGTTTTTTTTGTTATTGCACTCCATTGCTACCCCAGGCAGCCCTTCTGCTTCTTCCCTGAGGGATGGAGCAGGAAGGTTTCTGTCCTGGAGGCCTCCCAAGGCACCCATACTGCGTGTCACCCCTCAGAATGAGGCCTGTCCTCACACAGTGCAGCCTCTAGCAAAACACCCTGGACAGTTTAAAGTGCTGCACAAATCAGAGTGGACAATGAATAAGCCCTTTCGCTCTCCTGGAAAAAGGCAGATGGGATTTTTAGGACTGATACGTATCCAAGCAGGATGCCATGGGCTGCAGGAAGGGGAAATATGCAACAAACAAAATCTCTGCAGCTAACCATGGCAGAGTTAACCAGGAGCAACACGTACATCAGGCTGACTTAGATCAGGGGCAGGACAGCTTGACAGTCAGAGATCCAGCTCTGATTCCCTGTTATGCGTATGCCAAATATTTCCTGGCACTGAGGAGAGCTTGCCCATTAGAAACCTTCAAGGCACCAGATTTTCCCTGTTACAGCTGTATCATGTGTCCCTTCCCATTTGGTAACAAGCATCTCTACTTAGTAGAGCAACAATGTTATCAAGGCCCTTGCTTGTTTACAGGTATGTAGGAAAGCAGAGAGAGATGTGGCCAAGACCTGTCAAAGATGCACTTTTAAAAAATGTGTTTCTCCACTTGGCAAGGAGTACAAATCTAAAGAAAGCAGTTTAAAAAGCGATTTCAACTCATTTACACAAACTGCGTGCACCAGCACAGGAGGATCAAATTATGAAGTCTCCAGAGCCAAAATGTGAATCTCAGGCCTCATTTCCATTACTGAAATCTCAGTAGCTTCTTCTATTGATTCTTGCCTGAGCGTGATTAGATTTTAATGATGTTCTGTGGTCTCCACCTATGCAGGCATAGCGGCATTGGTCAGGATGAATTAATCAGGACTTGCACGTCTGGCTGTCATGGGCATCATATCAAACATTTTGCAACTGGTGACCGTGCCAGCTGACTGCTGTGCCTAAGAATGCTCCAACTGGAAACCCTATCTGCAGTGATTTGCTGCCAAGGGCGGGAGGAAAGCAGCAGGCAGCACCATTCCAGCAAGTCCTGTGGGCACCTCTCCTTTCCAGTGATGGAAGCCTTCATGTCTGGCAGGTGTCCCTCAGCCTCTCAGAGAAGCAGGGGGCAGCTTGGGTCCAGTTCTCCAGATGGTGTAGTCATAATTGTCAAAGCAGATGGTTCTGTTTAGCTGTGGGTACTGTACTCATTTCTCTGCTATCTACTTTAAAGTAGGGGTGCCAAGCAGGTCTCTTGAAGGTACTCCTATGTGGGTGACCTATGCAACTGCAGAAGCCAGCAAAACCCAGGGTCTGCTCTGCTCCATGGCCTGCTGGGCATGGATCCCCCATGAACCAGTGACAAGGGTGTCCACACGGAGTTGCTCCAGCATGGCTGTTGGCAGCAGGGACAAGTTCCCACTTCCCTGGCCCAGGAACCAGCCGCGTCCCATAATGCCATAACTCACAGGCAGGTCTGTTACGCCAGACATGGACCTGCTGCCAGCCTGGCAACGTGAGGAGCAAGGCCCCATGGCAGGGACACTCCCCATCGGACTGGTTTCAGCCCTGCGTGAGCAGCACCGACTCCTCCCACTGCGGGCTACAAAATGGTACCTCTGGGCAGTGTGTATCCATCCAATCCAGGACACGCTCACCCACAGCCCTGCAAACCAGCAGAGCTGGAAGCTGCTCCTCCCTTTGCACAGGCATGCCAGCCTGGAACTGCTTCGGAGACCTCTGGAGTGGGATGCTGTTTGATGGCAAGTTGGGCATGAGCTCTGTAATTACCTACACGGTAATTATGTGAGCACACAGTGCCCTTAGCTTGGCACTGCATCCCATCACACAATGCTCTGTGTGCACAGCCAGTGCTCACGGCTTTTATCTGCCTGTTTTACTGCCTTAGACAGCAGAGCCCGAACACAAAACCTTTAAAATAATTTAAGTGGTTAACAGCTTCCTGCAGCAAGCACGTATATGTACACGTCTGTGTGCTCACCCCATGGAACCCTTCCATCCCTCCCCATTGGATCAGTGTCTGGCACGGCAGATCCCGCTCCCCTCCCCAAGAGCTGCAATTCATCTGCTGGTGTGTATATATAGCCCTTTCTGCCCTCAGGCCATCCAGCGCCTCTGCCTACTGCTGAGAATTGTTATAAACATTTGTTACTCTTCTGACATCCAGGCAACCAAAATACTTTTCTAAATGTGGTGAGGTTTCTGCAGTTTGATAGCATCATCACTCGGTGAGGGCAAACAGTACTGCGATTTCTGGGTCCAGTTTCAGAACACTGAGGAGAACATGCACATTACAAGGAGTTGGTAATAAAACAAATGCATTTCTGAAATTCTTGACATTTCACAACCTGACAGAAGTGCCTGGCACACAAATATGTTACAAAGCAGAAAATCCCCTAGAAGAGTATTAGTACTCTGTCCCTACCTTCACTAGGAAGAGACTTCAGACTGGAGTTCTGAGGCTTCCCTTTCAAATGCAGACACCAAACTGATGGGTGTGCCACAACCCCGCAGGCACAGAACTGCTCTGCATTCCAGTGCTTTTCCTATTAATACTTTATCTCCTTTTTGAAGCTTTTACTTTTCCAATACAGAATTTCCAAATACACATGCCTGAAGCCAGGCACTTAAATCCCTATTTATGACGCCTGTCTTATGCAGTTGGCTATCCACAGACACAGACCAACTTAATTAAGAACCACAAGCATCTCCAAAAAAAGAAAACAAACCAGAAAGTTCATTCACAGTTCATTAACCGTTTCACTGATAAACACTGAAACAGTCACCTAATGCACTTATCTAGAGCATAATAATTAATCTGAAAAGACAAATCATTCCATATAAATGAGCTTGCAGCAATTTAAGGTGAATGACTGATTATGGCCCATCACAAAAAAGCCTCTAAATTTTGTCTACAGACACAGCAGTACCATTCCCATCATAACCAGTTCACAATTTTAGATATAAATCATCAAGAGCTGATTTTTCAGACTGTCTTACACAAGATGATATTTTAAAAAACCCTAGCTTTACTTGCTTGAGAGCTTCCTGATAGCACTTGCTCAAAGAAGCAAGGATAAAAGAAAGGCCAGACCTCTCCCACTTTTGTCTCAGGTACAGCAAAGCAGAACTCTTTTTGTGACTACACTTGGATGAATTCTATCCTTTCCCAAGTGCTAATGCTTGGGAACATAGACCTTACTGTCCCTAGGAATCCAGTAACTGATATTCTCGTCTTAACTGCAAGCCATGGATTAGCTCCCACTGACCTTTCACGCAGGCCTGACTGGAATAGTGAAACTGAGATGTACTGTCTGCTCTGTTCAGAAGCAGCATTTATTTGAGTCCAGTTCACATTGTTTAAGTCTAATATTTGGATTCTGTGCCTTCTAACAGTGGATATGCAGATATATCTCTAAGCTATATACACACATAAGGCATTTGCATCTAATATGTGTATATAGTATTGATACAGAAGTTGTCCTTTATCAACACTCTAATTTCCCTTTAAAGCAACCATTGTACTGGTACACAGTAATTATAAAAGTGCAACACAACTGAAGCAGCCACAGATTCAGAGTACAGCAAAATCAAAAAAGTACTTACCTGTTTTGCTGCTGTAGAAGAAATTTCTTTTTTTTCTAGAAGGTTCAAGAGGTCAGCCAGGAGAAAAGAACTGACTGGGCTAGGGAAAAAGTGAGCAGAAGTCATCTCAGAGAATAAGGTGGTGTAACGTATCAATGCTACTGCTGCTTGCCTAAAGATCACATAGTTCAATATGAAAAGCTATTTTTCCCATGTTTGGTACTAATGGCCTGACTATGCCTTACCATCATCACACTCTAAAGACTGCAGACTGACTGCTACTCTTAACCACATGATCCTCTTCTCTGCCATGTATTTGTCTTAACTCCACTCAGCAGCACAGAGCCAAGGCCTGTGCGGGACTGTCTGGAGAAACAAACTTCACAGCTGTGAGCAATGGAGTGACACGGTACCAGTCATGAGAAGAAGGATCACTTTGTCTCACTACTGCAGCAGTGAAGAAGACTGACCTTTCCTTTACTTCAAGGGAATGTTGTTTCAAGTAACTGAGCAGGTCATTCAGAATCCAGCCGATCACCTTCTTTGGCTTCATTTGGGTGTGCTTTACCACATTTTCAAAGAATTCTGCCAGTCCATCTTCATTCTGTTTAAGTAAAGTTAAATGTACCAAAGGGATACTGGAGTGCAAACAAGATTAGAGAATTGTTAGGGTTGGAAGGGCCCTCTGGAGATCATCCAGTCCAACCCCTCTGCCAAGCAGGGTCACCTGGGGCAGGTGACAAAGGTTACAGGTTACAATTAATTATACAATTACACTAAGCATATAAATACTCAGCCCTAAAGTAAACTTCAGTTGTGAATTCATTGCAAAGTCGCGAGACTTTGGAGTAATTTTATTAACATAACAGCACAGAATCTTACGCCTAGAACAGGAACATTGAGTTTATCTGTCAGCCGGCCTGTTCAGTGGAACTTCCAACAAATGAGCGATCATTTTTCTCTTAATGCCTCCCTAAAATTAGCATTTGGAGAGAAGCTTTCTCATCTTTGCAAGTTTTTTATGTATAATGCTAGAAAATACAATGCTGCCATCTGACAGGCTGTCATGCTGCCTTTTACCAAGAAGAGCCTTTTCCTGAAACTGTCTACAGCTACTTCACTCTTGATCTTGCAATCACTTCTATTTATTTTGGATTGAATGAGTAAGTTTAGCTTGCATTTACCCTTCAGTGATATGGAAAGGTCATATGTAAGAAGCAGGGTTTTATTTTTCCAGTTTTATTCTGAGAAGTTATGGTAAGCTTTTACACAGCACACTATATGCTTAGAAGATATGACAGTGGGGGATTCAATTTATAGCCTAAGTGAAATCTGAGATTGTTTTTAGAAGAGTAGATACTGCACAGTCTGTTGAATGCTGTGGTGTTTGTCATCAAGGCAGTGATGGACCTTTAAATGCAGCACAGAACTCATTAGGTTTACTGGAGGCTGAAGAGGTATGAAGTGGCAGCTCCTACCTTTTAAAGGAGGAATCCAAATCCAGCATGCCACTGGACTTCTGCAGTATGTGGCATAAACACACAGGAGGACAAGCCAGCTCTCAGAAGTCAGGAGATAACAGCTTAGAGATAGCCAAGGAGCTATTCTAAGTATACAGTCATCACAGCGAAAACATTTCTCAGGCACATACTGACTGCAGCCAGATCTCTGAACAGTTATGAGCAAATAAAGAGTAGAGTAACCAAAAAACAAAGCCTGAGTTCTCCACTCATATCCCATCAAAACAGTCTCATTTGCCCTTGTTTTTAAAGACCATTTACTGCCATAGCAATACAGAATTTTAGACCTTCCTTCTCCAAACATTCACAGCACAAACTTCCAAAAGCTGTGGATACTATGTTTTTCATTGGTTATGATGTATGGCTTTTGAGAAGACTGCAAACTACTGATCTCTATTCTGTGAAAGAGAACAAAATGTACCTAGATTAATGTCTGATGTGCTGTAAAACTGGTGTAACAAAAATCAGACCCATGCCCCTCACCTTGAGACCAAGACCAAAGAAACCAAGTTCACAGCCTAGGAAACCGCTGAGGCCTTTTGTGAACCAAAGTAAACCTTCTAACTCCCACTAGTTATCTACCTAAAACATAGACATAATTCTCTTCTCCAGCATTCTAATTTAAGTAGTAGTTACTCTCTAATCAAATTATGCAAAACTAAGGCTAAACAGACTAGAGGAACAAATTCGACTTTAAAAAAACAGTAAAGGTATGACACGATTACCAAAGCACAGTAAAGTTGATTAAAAACTGTGTGTGTTAAGCAGAATTCCAAGAATGATGCATTACCAAGTACTGTACTCTTTCTAATTCACCTCAGGATTCAATAGCACAAACACATACTCATTTAAACAGTGGGTTCCTTTACACAGCAACAGTTGTCCAATCTAGGTAGGAAAAAGTGAGCATGTCTGAATGCTGGTTTCTTTACACATGCTGCAGAAGGTTTTACAAACATTCCAGGCAGAGTAGGTCTAGCTACAACATTATGCACAGGCAAATAATGTCTGCAGATGCCACATGTCTGAATGCAGCTACACAGCTCAGATGCAGCACATCCAGCACTTCCATCATGTATACGCTACAAAGCACATCCCTAGCAGTGGGCACATCCAGATTTCTGGATACTTACAGCCTGGCTGGAGTTACAGTTCTGATCCTGCTGCCAGACCTTTGAAAAACCAAGGACAAACATACGCAGCCTTCGCATTTTAATCAGATGATTTCCAGGCAGCAAGTGCAGAAAAACCCAGGAAAACTCAGGGAGACAGACCTGCATATGCTACCAAGTCTCTGAACCCTATACTCACTACTTGTGCACACATAACTAGACACATTCCCCAAAATTCCCTTGCATTTCATTTTGCGCTTTTTAAAGTGACTGTCATTTTCTGTAGCCAAAGAGAAGGAAAACCCAGTAATGCTAAACTGAAATGAGTAAGGCAGAATGTCAAAACATTAGAATGACTGACAGAAATGAAACATTTTCCTTATTTTCTTGTCATATTAAAAAAATGTAGGCATAACTTGATTAGCTTCAATTTCTAGATACTGCACTACTTGACTTTAATTTGGTTTACATTTTGGTAAACTTTCTTCCTGCCAAATTCACTCCAACTACCAACACACTCACAGACCTGTCCCTTGTGGCAAATCTGAGCTGAAAACCACTACATGCTCCAACATGCTGGATTTACAGGAATGCTGACTGCCTGTTCTCTCTTCATTCTGAATACTCTACTCTAAACTTCACTGAAAGAAAACCAGAAATCTGGAATAGCAGCACCATGTTTGTGATCCAGGCCACTCAGTGCTCCCATTACATACCAAATGTGCTGTAATTTATTCATGCGAGTCTCACTGGCATGAAACCTGACATACCCCAATGTTTCAATCAGATGCAAATTTCTTTCTTAAACATGGTTTAAAATGATCATTTCCCGGTACTGAGATGTAAAAAACCCTAGTGGTGTAGTGATTTCAGGTACCTTTTAAACAAGTTTAAAACAATACTTTATTTTACAGAATACCATGGATACAATCTTTAGGGACATTGGGACTGTAATGCAGACTTATTCTTTTAAAGACTGGTAATGTTTCCCAAAGAACTAAAGAAGAAAACTACTAATGTTCACAAATAAAATGTAATTTGCTGCTTTGTTGTTCCCATTTTCACCATCACAGTTCCTACAATAACTGTGAGGTAACAACTGCTGCAAAAATGTACAAGACTGTCAGGAGAAAAAACCCCAGAACATCCAGGACACAGCAGACCAGTCAAAGAAAGTTCAAACTTTTTCCTGAAGTTTCCTGTAAAATGATTTGAATTCTAAAAATAAGCACAAGTTCACCTGCACACTAACATGTATGAGGATGGCACGGCATAAAACAAAATGGTCAAAACCAATTTCTCCAGCAACCCACTTCTGACTGTTTGAAGGAGTCAACAATTTGATTGTTCTACCAGGACAATCAGCCCAAGTGGAACAGCCACTTTTATCTGAGTAAGCAGAAGAACAGTAGATGCACAGGAAGATTTGGAATTCACACGACAAAAGAAGTCATCAAACTGGGGTTTTTTTCATGCTGTACTGTGACAATTCATGTATTTTCTGGTTGGACCTCCCTGGACCTCAGCACACATTTTGAAAATGAAACATCCCATTAACACATTGGTACATTAATGTCTGCAATAATACATTAATGTCTATGCCAATGTATCTTATTTCTTTACTCAACAGATAGCAAGATGAAAATACTGTAATACCATAACTGGTAAAGTTTTTGGAGTTCCTTCCTGACTGATGTATTTGCCAGCTTACCAGTTTACAGAGCAAGGTAGAAATTGCATGTACCCAAATTAAGAAATTAAGTATCCAAGTACCATGGAGTCTACATGGCCCGAAGAATTATATCCTTATGAGTAAGAATAATTCTGCACGAAGAAAAATCAGAGACATCATTTATTTTTGTAATTTATATAAAACGGCCAAAAATGTAGCTGTTTACACTTAAGGCATTTCAGATATGAAGATATTAATAGGGTACTCCTTCCCTTTCAGTACATCCTGTAATTAGGCAAAGGAGCAATCTCAGTTTCTCAGCACCAGGGTACAGGCAGGTCCTGTGTACGAGGACAAAGCTCTGAAAGTGAGCTCAGAAGCTAACCTGCATGCTGGAGTACGTATGTTTTTTTGTAACTTTGGCACAAAATGCTTTCTCTATCAAGTTGGTGCAGAACAGACTTTGCATTTGAGAGCCATCCCCCTACAACTGCCATTTATTTAACGAGCACTCCTGGGTGCTCTAACCTGAAAGAATGCTCATTAGATGCATGCATCTGGCCCTATCAGCAATCCTGTGCAGCTTCTGATGCAGCTGATGCAGCAACGGACACGGCGCTTCCCCATGAATTCAGGTTAACGCGTCTCCCAGTGCAGCTCTGGTGGGGAGTGCACGGGCTGACATTCTAATGCACTATAAAAGCTGATCTACAACGGAGAACGTGCTCACTTCATGCATTCAAATGGATGCATTAGCTTATTACAAGCTGAATCCCAAATTTCAGCTTTGAGCTTATTAATTGTCTTACACATTGCAAAAAGGAAAAAAAGGAAAAGGGGAAAAGCAAAGGCAATAAAGGATTTCAGAGAACAGCTGAAAGAAAGGGCAGTTGACAAGGCAAATATATAAGGCAAGTTGGCAGAGATGACAGAAGCCACCCATACCAGCAACTTGATATGCACAAAAGGTGGGCTGATGCCAAGTGAAAGGAGTGGGTGCCCTGGGCGTGGCTGCCACGGAGTTTATGTTCTAAAGAGGGTGCATTGGTTTGGATTTGTGACCACAGCAATGCTGACAACACACAGGTGCTTTGTCTACTGTTGAGCAGCACTTTTTTTCTCCACTCTGTCCCCCGCAGCAAATAGGCCAAGGATGGGCACAAAGCCAGGTGGGGACAGTCAAACAGCTAACCCAAACTGGTTATATTCCATGCCCTGCTCAACAAGGAAAACTGAGGGAAGGGCATTTTGCGGGATGCAGTCAGTGTCACTGGCTGCAGACTGGCAGCACATCAGTCTACTTGTGAGAGTGGTGAATGATTGTATTTGCATCATTTTTAGGTTTTCCCCTACTCTGTTCCTTCAGTGTTTCTCTCAAACCATGAGTCTTACTTTTGCTTTTCCTAATCTCTTCCCTGTACTACTGGCTTGGAAAAAGAGCAAGCAGTTGTGGTACTTAGCAGCTGGCAGGCCTAACCTACCACAGAGAGAAGGAAGTAGAAAAATTCAGAAAAAAAGGATGTAGGACCTATCTACCCTTTCTACTCCTATGTTTATTTTAATATGTGAGAAATATGTTAATGAGAAAAAATGCATGAATGAACCAGAATACTGGCTGTAAAATCATATTTTGCAGCTTATACTATGAAATAGAAAGGTAAGAACTGCTGACATCTCTCAGTACTATGACTGCAATCTTGTGATGTTGATAAGACTTATGACTCACCTGCCCACCAAACAGTCTGCAACTCACTAAAATGGCACAGCAGCACAAAAGCAGTTTTCCTAACAGCTTTCCTCAGAACACAGAATCATTTTCTTTCTGTAGAATCAGTCTCTGTACAAGTGTATTAAATTACAGACATACAAAGAAGGGATACGAGGTAGTTATGTGCACTGCTCTCCCTTCATTTATAGTCAAAGGAAAGGATCTTCTCCAGAGGGCAATTTAAAGTACTTACAGTTCTGCTCTGAATCTCACTCTGAAAAAGTCCTTTTCCTTCTGTCTCCACTAATGACAGTGGTAACCAAAGCAGGACATTCTCCTAGCTCAGCTGGGTATGTGAAATGTCTAACCTAGGGTGAGTATACCAGCTCCCTCCCCAGAGTTATCACTGGCAAAGAGAGATGACAGTTTGCATTTAAGAAGCTCAAAATTTCAGGAGTTAGGAGATTTTGCTGTCACTTCCTTATTTATAACTGTGTTTGCCACACTGTTTCCCTTCTCATCCCCTCTTCTGAACCTACCCCTGGTAAATTGCACTATGAGGTCAAAGTTGATACTGTGCAATATTTGGCATATTTCCCTAAGAATAAATCTGGGGGGAAGGAGGGGGAGTGTTTCCACTAATGTGGAAGGTAGGTCAAGGAGCACATGAAGCTAAAAGACTTAGACTTCAGGTTTTGATTCGTGTTCATTGAATACGGTCAATGTGCCCAGCCTTGCAGCAGGCCCAAAGCTCAAGAGCAGGCACTTGCAGACAAGGGTCTGTATCCAGAAGCTGTACATTTGTTGCAGTCAGTCAGGGGTGCATCAATGTCTAGACAGACAAGATCAATATTAAGTAACAGTTATTTGACTGCACTTTGCGTGAGAAACACTTCTTGGCACACTGTGCCTGGTTCATTTTTTCCACCATTCTGTGTGCATGATACAAAATATGCATTGGACACACTTCCAAGTTAGAACATTCATAAGGACTGACAGCTGGTTAATATGACATTTGTAAATCCTTTCAAGAACTGGACAACTTTGAAGTTTCTAGGCTTATTTTAGCACCTGATCAATAGACCTACCAATAAGGTGAAGCTGTGTTCAGGAAGAATCCCATACTGTTCAACAAGTTTTTCTCTCTTCACACTGGGGAGGTCAGGAAGCCTCTCATGAATCCAATCAATATTTATCACTTGCTGATGGTCCATATTAGCTGGCAAAGATTTTGCATCGTACAGAATCAATGGGGGAAGGTTTGGCTCTGGCATGAACCTAGTAAAAATGAAGAAAAACTCCTTTATAATTATTTTCCCTCAGAATCTAAACACAAGGAATAAAATTTATATCACAAGTTTATACTTCTCTGAAAGTTGTATCACCCTTTCAACTAAACAAAATATTAAAAATTATTGATTTAGTATATCACTGGTAAGTAGAAAGAGACCAGGCCCCAAACTGTTGCAAAGCCTCTATTTTTTTTCTTCAGGTATTTTCCACCAATTATCAGAGTTCATAACACAAAAGAGGTAATTCAAACACTTCTGCATCAAAAATAATAATAAAAATCCCAATAGTATCAGTAAGAATATGGAAACAGCCCACTTTTTCTGGCATCAAGCATGAATTACAGATCTGGACAAAAATGGGAGTGGGCTGGCAGGGAAGAACTTGGATTGACAGCCAACTGCCAAGAGTGATCTGGGCAGGCTGTAACCTTTTCCAGCCAAACTTCAAAAATCTTGATGCAATCTCATGCTGCTAAAAGCAAAGTTACTGTGCTCAGCAGGGTGCCATCACAGAACAAAAGGCTCCCTTAAAGAGAAGGCCAATTCAAATGACTCAAATAACTGTGACTGAAACAGAAACTTCCCTCTTACATGATCAAATGAGGGGTTGAAAACCACTAGAATAAAGGGCACTGGGCTATAATGATTTCTATTTAAACTTGGCCTAAACACAGATTTTAAGTTTAATGTATTATGTGCAACACTAAGTGACAAAAAGCCATAAAAAACATAGTTTACAGTTCAATACTGTTCATAATCTTAGTATTAGCAATAATCTTTATGGTCTTTATTTGAAATATCTTAGACTCATCAGTTTTGTCTAGGTTTTAATGAGTCTTCTGCATTTTTTCAAATTAGTCTTTTTAAATAAGCCTCATGCCTGCCCCTATCATAACAAGGAATTCACAAAATGATCACTGCTGCATTTCTACAAAAACATAATCTAAAAAGTAGATTTAAATTCAAATTTTGTGGGATGTTTTCAAAATCGTTGCTCTGCTGCAGCAAGATCAGTGCTAGAATATAAGATCTAACAGGAACACAGAGCTGACAAAGCTAAGAGGCTCTGAAAGTTCTCCTGCAGAACTACAATTCTCCTGCTGGAAAGTGAACTCTGGGAGTAACAGGAAGCTCTCTCTGGGATGCAAAGCTAGGGGACTACTAGGAGGATCAGCACACTGACGGCCCTAAGCAGTTGTGCTGCCTTGCAGTGTGGTCTCAGAACCCATTCCCAGCAGCATTGCTTTTCATGCCTTGTCCCCTCAGCCTTATAGATAAGTCCTGCCTGGGTGACTTTATGGCTCGGTGGCTGTCATCTCACACTTATGGAAGGCAAAGTACTTAGCAAGGGAACACCTTCAATAGGTCTACAAAGAACTTCAAGGTAGAAACCTGCCCATGAAATGCTGACACCTTTCAATAGCAGCTAGGGCTTTCAAACAGTGTTTGTGGTCTGTGATCACAGAATCTAAGCACGGAGAGGCAGGGTCTGGTAGCTGAAAACCATTTCTCTCTGTATTTACTTAACGCAGGAGCAATGCTGAACTCAGAATATTCTGATGTTTTATGTCAGGCATTCTTAAGAATACACTTACACTGGCCATACAGTAAACCTTCAACTTTCCCACTTAAGAGCTGAAGTACTCCCAGCCTAGTCTTTGGGAAAGGTCTGAGGGTTTTACCAGAAATGAGACACAAATCCAGATCTGAACTGCTCAGACTAGCACTGATTTTGATAGGTCTCTGCTCCTTCCAGTGGAAGGTAAACTTCCAGTACACACCCACTGTACTGACTAACTTTACATCCTTGTAATCATTGGCTACACTTCAGAAATTTAATAAATTCTCTGTTTGTGAAATGTTAAGTCTATAAAAAAAATTACCGATAATCCTGTTTTCCTTCTTTGTCTCTCATTGGTACTGTGCATCTAAAATAAAAACAAAACAAGAGGTGGTAAGAGGTACACCACAGAATTAGCTTTATGGCAAAACCACAACCCAAAACCTGTGCCTCACAAAGATTAGGAGAGCCTCTTAAAACCACTTCAAAGAATAAGTACATGTAAGAGGGCAGTCGTTTTCACAGACACTGCTTGATGCAGCACATAATCTGTTGTGAAAAAGCTTCAGCTTTAAATTATTCCCTGTGAGGAGACTATACTTGTGAACATTAGCTTTAGAAGACACAAGTTGAGCAACATTATATTACAGCTCCTGATTGTGTCACTAGGTATATGTGGGGCAGTCTAAAGCACCTATTCTATGTTCCTCCAAAATAAAAACTCACCCAAGCTTGGAATCAAACGCTCTTGTTTCATTCAAAATTGTCCCTCCATTTTCAAGTTCTTCAATTTGCCTCTGTATTTCATAGTCTGACAGTAATAAAAGAAAAAAGAGTAAGCTTGTTAGACTATGCTATTAGCTTTAGTGCACTCCACTATTTCATTTTTCACTGCTATGCCATAATGGAAGACTTTGTTGTTTTAACCTTAATGAAATCAACAGCAGTAGTTAGAGGCAGAATTATCAGTCACTGTCTCTCTCTCCAGCACTGTTTCTTTCTTTGTGTGTTTTTCTCATCTGCTTTCATTTCCTTTAAATGGAAGCCATTTTCTCCCAGGCACTGCAGTCAGGTCATATGTTCCTGGTGACCTTGCAGTCACCCAGTTCAGTTTTCTTTTGGAGATGTAACAATCAGTGGTTTTTTCCTCATACCCAAGCTGCATCTGAACTTCACACACATCATGCACCATACTCAGTGGAAAGCAATCATCTCCACTGGAGGACACTGCTGCCATATTTCAGTACACGCTAGGCACTGAGCCACCTGCTTCATTCTTCTTTTAGGAGACATTCTACTGCAAAAAATCTGCAGACTAACATGCCTGCTCTTCCCAGAGTATCCCATACTAAGATTTATTCTGTCAGGGAGCAGCAAAAGTGGGGCTGCTCCATAAAGAGGGATAAGGCAGGAGTGAAGGGTGCCCAGAGCCCAGGCCATGCCCTTGTGGTCTGATGCAGTCTCACCAGTCTGAACAGCATGAGCAGGGGCAAGTGCTACTAACAGAGTCCTCTGACAGTGTCAGTCTAGGTGAGGGGATGAGCAGAGTCCAGGGAGCTCAGGGAGAAGCAGAAGGAACTGAGTCCTGAGACAGGACTGGGAACAAGACTACAGGACAGGTCCAAGGTCCTTTAGGAGACAGGACTGCAAATTGGCCCACCTGTCACACAGCCACTCAGGCAAGGTCTGAAGGCCCCAGCCTGAGCCCAAATGGGACTCCTGTATCCACAGGGAAGGCACATGGAAGAGACACCCAGGCAAAGCTCGTCAGGGCATTTAAGGTCAATTACTGCACTCAGGAGCCTGACATATTTTATCTCAGATCACATAAAATATCCACAATGGTCTTATAATGAAGCAACCACCCTTTACCTACTGCTTTTGCCAGAAATCGTATGCTATTGATATTCTTCACTTCAGTCCTCACTCCATAAGGCTCTCCAGGGTGATGCACAGAAACATTGGCATCCACTCTCAGCTGACCCTCTGTAAAAGGAAATTTTATTAACAGAACAGTCTGCCCTGTACACTACAGTTAGAAACCTTGGCATGCATTAATAAACTGCATGTTATGTGCAGAGCATTAATAGCAGACTTCTCTATGTTCAGAAAGGAGGAACAACCACTTCATCATAGCTTTGTCTGTGATTCCATCTCAAGGCACTGCCTTGAATCACTCAAAATAGTTTTAAATCATTGCTCATAATTCCTCTCAGAAAACTGCATGGTGCAGTGCAGCACAGATCCTCTAAGCCATACAGTGAAAAGAGCTTCTGATTCACAGCTCTTAAATAAAGGGCAGAATTAGACAAGCAAAGTGGTGGATTGTGAGCTTCCATTCCTCTCAAAGAAGCACAAAAATACCTTTTGGAATTACAATTTGATGGATATATACTACCCTAGCATGGAACACAAGAACTTAAGGTTATGTTGAACAGATTTACTAAGGTGTTCTTGGAAATTTACAGCTCAAGGACAAAATGTGAGAAGCAGTGGATTTTTTTGTAATTTTCTTCCTCTCCTTCAGGAAACTGCAATCTTACCCCCTGAAATGTCCCTGGCTGCCAAAAACTGTACAAAGTTTTATATAAAAGCATCATCCACTCTCAGTCCAAAATGGATCAATGTCCTTAAAAAATTTTAATGACTCAACTACAAGGAAATCATAATTGTATCTTTCTAAGTATTGTCCCTCTAAAGACATCTCTTCCAAAAGCAAATGGCTTGCCACAGTTATCAACTGCTGGGAATACAGAAACAGGAGAGGTTGTGTTACATCCTGAAATGTTAAGAAACATTATTTTCCCCACATTACACAGTGAACATCTGTAGCCTTTCCCTGTGGTTTTTTTTTACTTCATTTTTTTATTTCAAATACAGATAAAAAGAAACAAATGCCCACTGATTGGATAAATTATAACATTACAGCATTATAAATGAGAGTACAAAATGGCTCAGAGTTAAAACTGTGAAGATGCTATGGCTTCAGAACCCATTCCAGTCAATAGATTTAAATTGACCGGCGAGGCCTTGGTAGAATTTGTAAAAGCAGGCTGGATGACAGCACACTAATTTCCTCTGTCTTCATAGAGCCTTGCCAGACATGCAAATGAGACAAAGATGCTGGAATGACCCAACATCTCTTTCAAGAGAAGTGTTTTGCATGTGCTCCCTCTTTGGGGTGAAACTTGTACTTGTTCCAAACGAGGAATAGTCTTGTCCTGCCCTTGCTTCATTTGAGACGTGACCTGTTTCTACTTCGATGTAGGTGTCAGTGTGACCAGACAATTAATTTAATCAGGCATAAGCAAAAGGGGACCCAGGCTGCAAATGTTCTTAAAAAAAAAAAAAAAGGTTTTCTTCTTTTTTTTTCTTTAAGCCCAGCTAACTTTTCTTTCATTTTACAATAAAGTCCTCTTTTCATGTGTTTGTTGTTAATGAAATAACATCTGATGAAACTAGGCACTTGTCTTCACTGCACATGCAAAAGCCCCTAAAACCTTCACTTAGAAGTAAAAAAAAATTCAAATACCTTTATAGCTAACTATCCTGGAAGAAAAATATTTCCAATACTGGGATTCTCATATAAAGTCAGAAATCTCCCTGCGATAAAAGATATCATAATGCAATTCCAATGGCAATCTTAGGACCAAATTCAGTAGTGAAAAAGGATTGCATATATATATGCCCACAAAGGCACTTGAAGAAGCATCCAAACTGGTTGCTTAATACTGACAACTGTGCCTTATTTGACATGTGGGACACTTGTGTGAGAAAAGATTCAGAGAAATAGATGGTGTCTAGCCATTATTATTTCTCGCTACATTAAATTAAAGTTGCATCAGTAGCCAACATTTACTGGATCCCATTTATTGTATGATGTATGGACCACTCTGATTCAGTTTTCCAGGAGACATCCACTTGTATAATGGACTGAATTTGCTGCCAGACAGTGAGGCCAACTGTCACAGTCAAAAATTCAGCTTACACTGTGAACATTAATGAGCAGCTGCTAATTGTGGGTATGCGTGGAGGGGATGAATGCCTGAAATCACTTTTAAATTCTTAAGCAGATGTCTGCTATATGCTACCTGTAACCACGGGCTGGTTGCAAATTTTGGTAACATTAAGACAGAGGAAAAATGGCATGACCTGAATCTTCCAATTAATGAGACAGAATCACCAGTTAGGAGGCTGAATGCAGGCTATGCTACTGCAGATCACCAATTGTGAAAATTGGGGCCTTAAAATTACAGAAAGAAGAGCTGGTACCAGAAGCAACGTTTCCTACAAGAGGAAGTGGTCTCAGAAAGAGAGATAATCTTGGCTAAAATTAACCCCAGCACCCAATTCTGTACATGCTGTTGTTTAGCCCAACTCATCCATGACACCAGCACAAGTTTACTGCCTGCATCAACTTTATGACTAGCTGAGACCTGACACTTAGAAGATGATCCATGCTCCCTCTACTTTGTCCCTCTGTCCCTTCCATACTCCACAATTAATCCTTGCTACAGATCTTCTGTAGTGGAGTGCTGCAGCAAGCAAGATGGAGAGAGACGGGGAGAAGCACCACAGGAACCCCGGGGATGTTTCCTCCTGCATAGCTTTATCCTGTAAAATTACTGTGTGAGGAAGCATAACATCTAGCATGGCAAAGCTCTGCAGACAAAGGCAGGCCTAGAAGCATGGCAGACATTAGGACAGACTCTGTGGATTGTAAAAACAACAGCTAGAATGGGCTATACATTATAAGCAACCACAGAGCAAAATAACCAGAAGCTGCATAACTCCTGCAAACACAGAGAATTACTGGTGACAAGGGAACATGCCTTTCTCCCCTCAGTACCTGCCATGACTGCCTGGCTGCTCCCAAGTGTTTGCAGAATGAGCTGAAGCTCTCTGACTGCTGCAGCTGCTTCTTCCCCACAGCACAAATCAGGCTCCATGACAACCTCCATGAGACCGACTCCTATCAGGGAAAGAGACAGGAGATTTTCAACAATAGCCTTTGATCTTGGCATAAGAGAGTGCAACTGGCTAAACACATGAAAGAACTTGGGCTTTTTTAAAAAAAATAGTAACAAAAATACATAAACCCCCATGCATTATTTAGTAATTGTTGCAATGGGCCTAGCTGCAGACTGCTATAAAAACTTTTCCTGCGATTTTTTAAATTAAGTTTTTAAACTGCAGACAACCCTCCACTCTTTGATGACATCCAGATCAGAAGGACCCATTCCTGTTCTGCCTTTCTCTAGAAGAACTCTCATTTAAAGCCAATCGGGTCACAGATGCAAATTTATTTATCTTAAACTAATTTTGGAGCAGGCAGAACTGTAAAGAGATGTAGTTTAGATTTTAGCTTCAGGACCTAGCTTTCAAGGAATCTGAGCAGCCACAGCCCTCAGCTCCAACGGACACCAGAGCACTTTGTCCCAGTTAGGCTAGGCCAGCCAGGTTGCTGCCCATGTTGTGCACTCCTTTGGATCACTCCATTTACAACTTCCAAGTTAAAGGAGAAAATCTACATTTCTCAAAGCTAATAATTAAAAGAAATGTCTGGCTCATGCACCAACAAATTCCAACAGCTGCTCTTTCTATACACAAACTTGATTCACTAGGTCTGTTATATTTTACTTTTTTAACATCACATACAGTGTAGAGTTTAAATAGCTGAGTGGCTCTATGTGACTGACACAGTTCTGAGCAAACTGGAGCCAAAAGATTTCTAACTTGCTACTGCCAATTGCCATCAACCAACAGCAAATAGGAAAGGTTTACTGGCATTAAAAAAATCAAGTATTTGTCTGTTTCAAGTGTAACAGTAATTTTCATTAATTATTTTTTCAAGGAGAGAGCCATAAAGCTGTTTTTAGTTTTTGCCTGTTTCCTGTCACCCATTTACCTTTAAAGACCCATTTAACCCAAAAGGTGATGAAAAAGAGGAAAATAATCCAAGCCTACCAGCCCTGTTCAAGTCCACGAGAGTTTGGTTCCTTGTGTCATCATGGAGACTTTTTCCACTGTCTTGCTCCAACTGAATTTGTTTAATTCTCACAGTTTTGGTCACCATCTGGCTCATCTTGTTGTCTATGCAGAGACTGTATGACAGACTTCCATTCACTGCAATAGGAACTCTTTGCTGAGTGATTTGATAGCCAGCCTGTCAACAAAATTAGCTTTACATTCAACTGAAACATTCACTTTTCAGAAAGCAGACCAAGTGCAAATATAATTGACTAAGAACAAAACTGAAAATGCAGTATCTTTCATAGTGACCTATGTAAGAGGAGAGAATATATGCACAAGTAAATTCAAAAGTTACTTTGCTTAGATGGAAAGGAAGCAAGCTAGAAGATGACTCTAGAATTCAACATAAATGTAAGAAGCTGCACGTCTGAAAAAAATATGAGGACTCCTCAATACTGACTAGTATATGATACCATACTAATGCTGAAATAATCAATAGTCAACTGCACAATCTCTTTCCAAGGATGACAAACTTCTCTGATACTGCCCTGGGGCAGGAAAAGGACTGGAGAAGGTTTTTCCATGCCTGTGGTCCCATGATCATGTTACATCTTGTTTGAAGCCAGTTACTGTACTTCCATCTCCAAGCTGGGGCTATTACTTATCCTCCCAACAGGCTGCATATCCCTCTCTGTCTGTTCCAAACTGTACTCATTAGAGGGGAGGAGAGGGAAGGGGTGGAGGAAGGTGTGGAAATCAAGAAAATGAGAAAGCTCCAGTTCATTAATGCAGCAATTTAAAAGATAAGACACTGCAACCCCACGTAAGGCACAGGGCTGATAAATGCCACCTCACACCTGGGACTCCACTCAGAGGGGAAACTGCTGGCCAAAGAAGCGGCTGCCAGTGACAAGGTACTGGAATAGCTGCAATGATGTAAAAATACAGATGTGAATCAATGACAGCTGAGGTGGGGCCCCTTTTGCTTCGTCGTTCCTCACCTGCCTATGGCACTAGTGGTGAAAATGAAAAAAAAAAAGGTCTGCCAGACACAAATTATTTGGAAGCAGTATTTGCATATTTCGCAGGGTCGATGAGCTTACTCTAAAATGTAGAGATGGTGAATTCCAGGGCACTGGAAGGGAGAACAATGGTCTGGCCCTGTCAACACCCCAATTTATATATGCAGTGAAGTGCATGACCTACTAGACATAATCACTATAAGAAAAATAAAATAACGGACTTTCTGCAGCCTATGTTAATCACAGATTCTTCACATCTCCTAAAACGTCTCATTAAAATGATTTTTTAAAGCCTGAAATATTGAGTGACAATAAATAATATGAATCCCATTTCCCATCCAAAGTCCCATTTTCAAGAGTAACAACAATCCCATTGTCAAATGACCCTAAGAGCTGGATTTATCTATTCTATTCAGCTCATTAGCCTAAACTCTGCATCTTATTACAGGGTCCCTAACTAGACTGTTCACTATGAAATGCAGGTCAGGCAGTTTACTGTCAGTGCTTAAACTGCAGAAGTCAGTCAGTAAAAAGCCAGAGTTACATGTTTCAAGCTAATAAAATGTGTCAGCATCTCCCTGACCGAATTTCCATGCTTATGTGACCAGAGGATCCTGGAACTCATATCTGCAGAGTCCCACAGTTTCTTCCACCGTAACTGTTCTCTTGGACACACAGATGTGGATTCTTTCCCAGGACAACATTCCTCCATAGAGCTGCTATGCAGCAGACATCACAAGAATATGAGAGTGATTTCAGTTTAACAGGGTAAGCACCAAAGGCAATTTGCAAACTATTTGTCTGTAATGTTTTCAATGTTTCTTCATGATGTGTAAAGGAATTTTGAAAGTCATGTTTATTTCCTGCTATTTCACCTCTTCCCCTTCAGGTCTTGAAATGGGCTTTGAGATAGTTTTACAAGTTTAAGAAAAAGTATTGGCAATTCAAACTGCTAAGTTTGCTTTTCACATTCCCAGTAGGTCACTACAGAGCTCCCAATAAAAGGGCCTCTTAATGGCTTACAAATATTTGCAAAGTTATCTCCCAGAAACCAAATGGAAAATACAGCAACTTCACAGAAGAGTCACAGTTCCCAACCCAGAAGAAAATAAAACAAATCTCCAGGTCTCCAGGATCCAGGTCTCCAGTGGACAGCTATAACATAATTCTCTTTCTAAGGTGGGAAGCAATTGTATTTGAAAATGTTTTGTGTAACTTAAAAATATTTTCAGTGTCTGAACAAGAGTGGGAAAGAAAGTAATTTGGTTAATAATACAGCACCTCTACAAATTCATCTGGGATCTGAGAGTTCTCCTACTCTGCTTCTCTGGATGTCTGAGACTCCTCACCTAAAGAAAGGATAAACTAACATGCCTGATCTTTCCCAAATAAAATAAACCCACATACTTTTATTTTAATGTCATCAGGTCTTCACCCCAAAACCACAGAAACTGAAAATAGCTTCCTCCCTTTGACAGATTAATGTTAAGCTGAACATTCAGTACAAATAAGCTCACACAAAAATAAGTTAAAAATTAGAAAAGTTTAATGTCATAAGAAAGAAAAAGAGGCTCAAACACTGCCACATCCTGTTGCAAGGACAGAAGTCAGGTTCTTAATTTATTTCAATATTTATCCGTCCATATCAAGTGCAGCAAAATACATCTGACTTCCAGTGGCACCTTCTACCCAATATGAAATCTACCAACAAAGCATATTGCAAAGACTCAATTTCTCAATTGTTTGGATTTTTCATTTATTGGAACTATGACTGAGAAAGTTCTGAAGGGAAATTAAATATTTTTAGGTCCCTAAGCACACACAAAAAAGACACTATTGTGTTTATTCCACTGGAACCTGTGTTTGTTATACATTCACTTTAAATGAAGGACTTTTATCAGATTGCTTTTACCCAAACAGGCAATTAGCACAAAACACCAGGAATGGACAACTTAAGGGACAAAGCAGCTCCAGCTCCCACTGCAATTACATTAGGCTACTGGAATTGTGCAGCTAAGCAAGGAGTCAGCAATCAGAGCAATCATATTTGATCACTGAGCACCAGGGTACAGCTGCCTATTCCATCAGGGCACAGTGCAGCATCCTGTTGGGGTGTGCAGAGCACTGATTGAAAACAGAAAATCATCTCTGCACTCCTCCCCTACTGCTATCCATACTCCAGACTTGTCCTTCCTATAGCCCAGAAGGGACAAGCCACACTGCATACTTACAGGCAGATCTGCATAGAAGTAGTGTTTTCTGTCAAACAAGGACTTCTTGTTTATGCTGCAGTTGAGAGCCAGGCCTGTCATCACTGCTGCTTCTACACATCTCCTGTTGAGAACCTAAGGAAACATGACACATGGTTTTGCTCAGATACTCAATATGTTACAAATGTGTCTCCCACACACTGCCTTATAAGGAGCATATATTCAATTTCACTTGCCTTCAGTCACCATTAGATCTCTTTCTTTGTGTGGGTAGTTCTTATTCATCATTAAAGCTGTGGTAGCTATAAATCTGCAAAGCTTTAAGGTGAAAAAACAAGCTATTCAGTCATTTTGTCATACCACATATGGAGGTGTGCACTATTCTAGCTTGCTACTTTTGCAAACATTCAGTGCTTTTGAATCTTTGAAGGTAAAAGAGACAAATCACAGCACGTGATAACTGACTTATAACCAGCTGTCAGCTCATACTGGGAATTTGAAACACAAGGGATTTGCATGAGAGACTGCAGTGCTGTTACAGCAGAGCATTTCAGAACACCTGTAACCACAGAACCACAGTGAATTTATGAGTATCTACACATACCATACATAGATTGTAATGCTTTGCTTAACCAGGATGAAATGATGTACACTTACATCTTTGCTAAAACAGACCCAAAAGACAGCAATTGATCCCATGGCTAGAAGTATATGCGTTTCTAGTACTCAAGAAACTGATGTGATTAACGTTTTTGCAGAATGCTATGACATCTGAAGACCCAGCAAGGCCTTCATGAAGAAATAAAAGAGTTAAATGCAGTTTTTCACCACAGACCCACCACTTTCAGCACTATACCCTTCTATCTCCCCAGCAAGGTCAGGATCCAGAGGAGAAAGATAATTTCACTCCAAAAAGTACTGACAAATGATGGTTTTTTTCAGATGTGCTCTCATTAATTTAACAGTTCGTTTAACTAACATCAAATGGATGAAACTGAAAAGGAAAAAAGACTGAATTTGTCTTAGTACAATTCTGACATGCTCACACTTACAGCATTTTGAAACAGTAACAGAACTTTATCCATCTTGTTCTGCACTGTACAGCTGCCAAGAAGTCCATTTCCAGCAGGACCATTAAAGGAGCACATTATGTAAAAGAATGTACATGACTTCATCTGCATTGACCAGAACATAAAAGACTTAAATAATGTTTTCTTCCATGTTTCTGACAGTATTTACTTTTTATATTCTCCAGCCTGATTTCTGAAAACATATTAAGCAGCTGTACATTTCCCATCATCCCACATCTTCGGCCAGAAAATGAATCTCTTTATTTTACTCATTTAGTTTTTAAAAATCAAAATAGTAAGGGAGGATATGGGCAACTCTTCATGTAACAGAAACTTTAAAATTGCTTATACAGAAAAGAAATTAAATATTTAAGACGTTTAACAAGGGAACTTTCAGATCTTTAGTGTAGCTATATATGGCTAACTAGAACACATCATCTGTTCAGGCATATTTTACTTATTAAAAAATTTAAGAGATACATAAAGCAAATTCTAGACAAGAAAAAAGGAAGAACAATCTCCTTTTGAAATACCAATCCACAGCACAATGAACACTATTAGTCCTGACTCTAATCTAAAGAAAATTGGTAACTACAAAATATTGATTTATTTTAGTAGCATAACTGCAGTTCATTATATAGTAGATGCTCCTGTTTTCAATAATTAAATGTTTCCAGACAGTACAGACACTTTTTTTTACTGTTTAAGGAGTTCTGTAACAGCACTAGTCAAACTGTTCAATGTTTAAAATGTCATCATATTTCTAAATACGCAGGCCAATTTCCTCCTGCTAAAGCCTTATGGCACACTCCTGTTCAGCTTTACAAATTAGTGAGGACCTTGCCAGTCAGCCCTTTAAAAACGGGCTAACTAAATGGCCACCGGAAACCCATTCAGCCTCCATAAGGACTGGTAGACTCAAAGCAGTGAACCAGTATCTTGCTGCAATTCCTGACGGTGCAGGGGTTGTGACTGACTGCAATCGGCGAACAGGACAAAACCCAACTCCCGAGTCACAATCAGTGAAAGCTTCATAGCACTTCATTGCTCTTCAACTTTTACTTCAAACAGGGTAGTGTGTACCTTACTCACTGTCCTAAGGGATAACACTGTTTTGAGGTGAAAGAAATGTACTACTTAAACCAGAGAGAATCTTTTGCCCTACTGCCGATGAAACATTTTGGTGGCTCTGGGGAAAAAATCACATAAAAACATGAAGTATTGATTATTTTTTATGTAGTATTACTAAGCATTTACATTACTCTGATGTGTATGTGTCCCCAGAGTACTGGATCATAGAAGCCAAATTGTTGTACATGCACCATTACTCATTCAACTTCCCATGCTATTCCTTCACCAATCTCGGTGGTGAGAGAAGGCCTTGCAGAGCAGATCTTTCCTGCTGTGGCATACTGAGATGTGCCAATCTGCTTCCTCTGCCCTGTATGCCTTAAAAAAAAAAAACCAAACCCAACCAGATGATCCTCTTCTTCAAAAATCCAAACTTATCTAATACTGCTTCATGTCTGAAGTGACTTTTACTACCCATTCCCATGACCAAGGCTGTAAGCACAAAGCAGAATTGTTTAAGCAAACTACTACCTTTCCTTCAAACAAACCTTGCTTTTCAAATAATCTGCAGTGATAAACATCAATTCAGTACGTGAAACTTCCCATACTAATGACCTACAGTCAGTCCTCCAGCTTGTTTATGCAGTAAGCTGTTATTAAGTTGACAGCTTTGACTAGCACCAAAGATTTAAATTACTAGCTTGAACTGACAGGCTGCCTGTCTGTATGTTACCAAAGTGCTGGCCTTTAAAGCAAGCTGTGTAGTTCCTGCAGTACCTATGGACAAAACACAATAGTCTATAAAGACTTCTTCGATACTTCTGGTCTTCTAAATTGGAAGTATCCCTCCCAGTATTTGAAGAAAATCCTAGAGAGCTATTACAAAAGGAAATGTAAATTATTTGTATTGGAAACTCATGAAAAACCTTAACAATCGCATCACAACACCAGCACCATTTCCCTTGTAGCTACAGTCTCCTGCTACAGCACCATGGTAACTGAACACTAAAGGAATGAAAGAACAGTCCAACCAAGATCTCTTTTTCTGCTGCTTGGCTATTCTTTACATCTAGTCCACAAGTGGAAAGACTTCTTTCAAAAATTCATCTTTATTTGCAAGTTCAGTTTAGTCAAGACCTTAGTTTTAAATACAATATTCAACAGCTATTCAAAATTATACACAATACCTTCAATGGCACAAATTCCCACCAAAAGCAATTTTCTAACAGCTTTTTCTTTAACAACAGGTTTACTCCTTATAATAATATATTAAAGGAAGTTGGCACCCTTTTAGTCAAAGATATATGTTTCTATATTTAGTAAATTCCCATGTTTAGATTTTAAAGAGGGTAAGTATGCAGCTTCTTGTTTTGCTAATGAGTAGTATATAGGATAATTGGGGGGAAAAAGAAGAAACATCTAAATAACTCTCCTGGAAAAAGTTTATTTTTGCCACCTTTTACAAAAAACCAGTAATCTCTGCAGTAACATTTGCACCCAAGGAAGCCTATCTTACAGAAGAAAATATCCCTTGTACTAAAAACAGTAAAATCAAAATAATTCCCCAGAAATTTTTGAAGATTTTGATTCTAGGTCACACATTTTAATAAACTAGATTTAATATTCATTGGCTATCTTAAGACCTTCAGTCCTACTTACAATCATGAAAAAAATCAGCATTAATCAGATTAACTGTTCATCTAAGAAACATTTTATTTTAGTTTCTTTTCATTCAAAATAATATCTGAAAGAAGGAAGTAGTACAATGTACTCAGCCAGCTCTTTGTAGACCAGACACAAATCTTTAGAAACCTCAACAGATATATCTAATCACATTTTCAAGTACGCCTATTTCATCTCACTCTGATTTTTATTTGCTTCTACTAATGGATATACTCAGTCTTAGTATTGTAGCTGTGTTAAAAGTACCAGATTGCTGCAATATATGGTTCTTTGAAGTGCAATCATAAGTAAAACTTCAAAATAAAATACCCTTATATGTACTTAGTGCCAATGTAATTGTGGCTGTTCAGTCTGACACCATAGATGAGTACTTACTGCTCTGCAGTGTTCTGCCTTGGCATCCTCCCACACACAGAGAAGGGACCAACTGGAGCTGTGCATGTACAGAATGTACATACAATAAATCAAGAGCTGACTGTTTCCCAAATTGATTTCAATAGGTCACAATCAGACTCCATCCCCTGAAGCATAGAGTAAAAATTTAAAAAACAAGACAATTAAAGTCCTGTCATTTGTTAGGTGTTAAAATAACCCACGTTTCAAAAACTGAGGTCTCAAATTTGAGGGAAGATTTTAAAAGCTTCAGTTTAGTGTCTTCTGCACTTAGTCCAGCATGCTACTTCACAGCACGTCTGCTGCCCCAGTGTGAGCATTATTTTCTAATCCCTAAGGAAAGGGCAAGACAGAAGGGAAAGAAGCACCAGACATTTTAAATTAAGATCTTAGCTTTATTGAAAGAGATTCCAGCTTAAGAGAACAAAATGGCAACTCAGAAGCAGAAACAGCAAAGGCTACAAGGGGCATTAAACTTACTTAATGGACTTTGAAACTTTGCCTTTCCACAGTCTGGTTCCAAAGCTATACATTGCTATACAAAACATATTATTGTTAACCTTGTCTTGTGGCAGTTGGCTTGTGGTGATGCAGCATTCATTGATTCCAGGCACATAATAAAACCAGGCAGTTCTGACATCATGAAGCACCTAGCTCCCAAACATACCACTTTAGGTGTACTCTAAAGAATAAGAGGGTACACCTCCTCAAAGCTGAAGAGCTAGCCTGAAAGCTTGTATCACAAGGCTTAGGATGGAGGAAGCATCTTCCAGTGTCAGTGATGACCAGAAAAATGCAGCAGTAGTAGGGAGAAATGCTGACCTCTGGTACCAAGAAAAACAGAAGGCAGAAGGCAACACCAGATACAAAGATACCTCAATAATGACAGACTTCAGAGTTTCTCAACCCAACAGGAGTTGCTAAAAGACACACCGAAGTAAAAATCCATTCAGATCACTGTGTGGGCAAAGGGCTTAATGGTCTCAATAGAACAAATCTGTTTTCTGGGAAGCAGCCAATCCAGATCATATCTCTGATCCCATCAGCAGCATCTAAAAACAAATAAAGTTCTACCCTGCAGAACCAATTCCAAGCAGGAGAACCCACAGAGAAGAAAGGATTGTGCTGTGCTTATGTGATGTTCCCATAAAGAAGTCCAGGACCTCTCTAACATCCATGCTCTCCTTGTTGACATCAGTCTTCTGCATCTGCCACATGGCATTTTTTGACCTGTCATAAGGATGCTCCCTCTCTTATGGCAGCTGAAATTTAAACCACTGCTAATGCTATCTGATCCAGGGCATGTTTAATACAGGAAGAGCCAGTGATAACATTTCACTGCTGCTGGAGGTAGGGGACTGAGCAATGGCTAAAACTTAAGCTACAGACTATGATCAAATCCACAGGCAACCAGAGGTTTGAGAACTGTCTCAGACCTTTCTTCCTACACTAAGTTCCAGAAAAAAAAGTTTTTGAACATGAATATAATCTGCCTTCTTCAACGTAACATAAATTGTTAAATTTCTTAAATGGAGACACTTCATAGCATTTAGGACAAAAATAGTGTGTAAATCAACTCGTGCCCTGTTTCTCCTTGCAGATGGTCCTTTGACTGTAGGCTTGGTGAGAGCCAGCTCTGTGGTTTTCTGAGTCATAACCAATTCTGACCTTTGATAACCATTTACTGTAATTTTCTATTATTTCTAAGTCTTGGCTATCTGCCCTCTGCTCCTTCTTGCAATCTGTGTGCCAGAGCCCACACTAAATACACACTAAACTCTCAGTTCTTTGCTCTGACTCCCTCATTTCTTTTCTCTCCAACAGCTGTCTCCCAAAACATGCTTATTTGTTCCTCAGCCATCTTTCCCTGAAGGCTCACCTAGATCTCTTAAGAGAGCACAATATACAAACTGAGAGTAAACCAGAAGTGGTCTTTTACACATAGATAAAAGATTATGCTAATTCAGGAAAACAACTGGTGACACAATGCAGTAAGTGCTGCAAAGAGCTATTAAGAAATTATTTGAGAGAAATTTTAAGAGAGCAGACTGAAATTATTTGCTTCTAACAAAGTTGTTCTGCAATAGCAGAACCAACAGAGACTAATTTCCTTTAAATAATATCCCTAGTTTGTTTCACCTAAGCAGTGACCCCAAAACTCTCCCCCCTGTGACTCCCCCATCTTCTCCTCATTTCATCAAACAGGCCAAAATGAGTATAAAGTGTCACAAGTATCTGAAGAGCAGCAGACCAAATAAAGTTGAGATCAGTGGGGAGACTAAATCAATAATTTCCTCTTCATATGCTTGCTAATATATTCATAACAGCCCTCTACAACCCTAAAATTTTTTGGAGGAAAATGTGGCTGAACTTGGCAGCAAAACTGCAAAACTAGCATTTCTGTATAGAAAACAATGGTCCTTGCGGCCAAATTGGCATACGTAACTAATAAACATCACTTGCAGAAGTTTACATACTCCTCTCAAAATCAAACACAATCATATTTAAGGTGGCAAAGTGACTAGGTGACTGATAATCAGAGAGAACACAAAGAAATTAATTTTACCCCAGGAACCAATTACAGCTTAATTGCACCAAGATAAGTTCCAAACAAAATACATAAACCCAACAGTTATGCAACATTACACACCAGACAGATAACCATCAAGATAACAAAGACCCAGTCCACAATTATCTGTCATTACTGTCGGACAATGCTTCCCTAAACACCTTTTAATGAAGAACTCTTCAAAGAAACAACTGTTAAGAAGAACAAGTAGCTAGAGGTCCTTTTGCAAAGTTAAAGTGTTAAGAAATTGGTAGAACCACAAAACTTTTGCTTAAGATAGCACTGCTTACATACACACATCTACAACATATCACCACGTACTGTGAGAAAACAAAATCAAATCAAACACTTAAAGATGTCAGAGCATCTATAGTGACTGATAACACAGGTAATAGAAATTTGTGACAGTAAATCCCCTCTCAGGTTCAACTTTAAGAAATTCCCAGCCCTCTGAGAAAAGCTACTGCAAAAAGCTAATGTGCATTTCAGCAGCAATTTCCAACTGAATTCAGAAAGGGGGGGTACTGATATATCATGCAGTGATTGTGCAGTCCAAAAGTGTCAAATATAGAACAGTAACTGCAGTAACACAACTCTGTGAAAGAAAGGAAACAAGATACTGCCAACTCCTGCTCCCCCACTGAGAAGTAGAAAAATACCCGTGTAAAGCAAAAGATAAAGCGATTAAAAAGAAACAACACAAAAGAAGTTAAGAGAAAACACAGAGACAACATCACTGATCTTCTGAAATAGGTGATAACAAGATGTTTTATCAACTCAATGGATTCTAACTGGCAAGTTTGCATCAGCCAGAGGGACCTCTTAAGGATGAACAATAAAGCCAACAAGAACAGAGAGAGCTCAGCACTTATTGAGGTGCTAAGGAGACAGTTACTTGAATTGTTAGCCTTGACAAAAAGATTAAAACAACCAGAATAAGGGCCAGAAATACTCACAAATATGCAAGACATAGCAAAAATTGAGAGGAAAAATGTTACAAGAGACTTCTTCAAAGCTTGAGAGAGGAGCAATGAATGTCACCAAATACTTCAATACACAAGAGCAGAGGTGTCTCCAGAAAAAAATGGCCTAAGTATGATATAAAGTTGAGCTAAAAAACTGCAGTAAAGGAAGAAATATAACATTTCTCGGAACTCAATGAAGGAGTTTGGCTCCACAGGTAACTCCAGGGCTGTGAATGATCCTATGGAACACAAAGAAATAGAATGAGAAACAACCTGCATCATAACCCAGTCCTGAAAGTCACCTGAAACAAGCATCTAATCAAAGGCCTCTTCTGACCAGTACAACAGCTTTGAACTGATTAATACTTTGAAATTATGTAGGCAGGCTTTAATTCACCACGAACTTAAGGGGTCTATGAACCACAAAGGCATTCTCAGGGAGCAATGGTTTAAAAGCCTAATTCACTTCTCTAGTCTTTTTCTAAATTACGTGGGATAATCTTAATAGAAGCCTTCTGGACTACAAGCCCAGCCAGCTGAGATTGTGTGAGCAAGAAAAGACTCTTAAGCACTGACCATGCAATGCATGTTGCAAGCCCAAATATTATCAGGAAAGAAAGGAATGCAACAGAAAGGTACTATCAAATTCTAATAAAACAAAAAAAAGTCATCTTTTTTCTCCTAAGTACAATTACTACAGTTTTTGTGAAATAAGTAATGAGGAGTTTAAGTGAATCTAGACATAGGTAAATGGTTTAAAACAAGCATGAACTCACATTGCCACTGATTTATTTTCAGAGGAGAGCTGATGGATACAAAAACCGAGCCATCATACGATTTCAAAGAAAATAAGAAAATTCAATGTAATGGAAGCTAAAAAAAAATCCATATAATGATCAGAAGATTGTTCAGTTCCCCATGAAAAGTGCACGTAATTAAAACTGTAGTTATCAAAAGTTAAGGTAAAAAGCAGACTTTTTTTCAAAACAAAGTAGTACAAGAAGGGAGTAAATTCACATGCATGCCAGCAGGAATGTCAAAACAAAACTGAAACCACAAGTTGGTAAAGCAGCTGTTGCAATCATCAGATTTAACAGGCACAGGATATCAAAAAAAATCTAGTTTCAAGCTGTAAAGTATAAATTCTGGTTTCAAATGCTGCTCCTATTCCAGTATGAATAGCTGACAGACAGATCCACCAAAATCTCACACAAACCTCTCAGAACCTTTGAAAGGAACTGCATCAGATAAATTCTGTATATTCTAATGAACTGTAGATGTCATTTAAGTCTGGTAATCCATCACCCAAAACATCTGGAAGAACACTGCATACCTACCACTGCCAAGAACAGATGGAAACACCCTCTATGATCCCAAACTGGGTATTAGCCCTGTCACATGCCTGGGCAGACCCCTCAGCAGCCCAGCACTGATCCAGGTGCTCCCAGTGACTGCGCAGCGCTGCGCCGGCATCTGCCAGCTCCAGACAAGCCTGAGC
Organism: Drymodes brunneopygia; assembly: GCA_013400955.1. Taxonomy (NCBI): domain Eukaryota; kingdom Metazoa; phylum Chordata; class Aves; order Passeriformes; family Petroicidae; genus Drymodes; species Drymodes brunneopygia. The sequence goes on from VZTZ01040308.1 coordinate 130,779, forward strand.
TTGGAGTTGAAGGTGCCAGAGGTGCAATGGCAGAAGGAACAAGGGCTGAGAGCTGCTCTAGCACTGCTCTGTTCCATGAAAAGGAGTGATCTCATTGACTGCCTGTCATTATACAAGTGAGAGAAGATAAAGCAGGACTAAAATGTGTCCCTCTATACTGTTAACAGAGGGAAAGGGAAAAAATTATATATTCAGATAAAACCACGCATCTCACGTTGCACACCATGGGAGTGTTCAACAAAGATCTCACTCCGTTTCTTCTGAGGTCAGAAGGTATTTAACTTTTCTTCACTGGAAAAAGAGCTTGATCATTACCAAGTGTTTCTGAAAAGTCTGTTGTAAAAAAAGAGATAACACAGAAGCTGTTCACACTAAGAGGAGAATGAAATTCAAATGCATGAGAAGATATCAAAAAATTCAAAATATTTAAGACTGTAGGGCTAATATTCATTCAAATCTTATTAATTTAAACCTTGGTTATGTAAATCCTAGATTATTTCTTTATATACTTGCCTACCAAGGGTTGCCTACAATAGGATCATGGTTTCACTTCAGTCATGCAGGAGACAAATGTAAAATGTGTGACAAAGACTAAGCACCGACAAAAAGGTTTCAGCCTTTAGCTGCTAGATCTACTATCTTATTTCTGTGGCTGAGCTATAATTAACTTTTAGTCAGCCACCTCCATCATGAAAATAGATAATCATGGATTCTTTTTCTGTGAGCCCAGTTTTAGCTTTAAAAACCTTTCTAAAGACTCTCAGAATTTTCAGAGGCTAAATCAGATTGGGAGGGCAACCACCTTTATGGATCCTCAGAAGAATTTCAGTCCTGTCTACATGTCTAATGCACTATTTGCTACCATGTATAAAATAGGTTTTCTGAAGATACCAAGCCAAGATCATTGCCAAGTCCATTCACAAGGTAAAAACCCCAGGCTTTTGCAAATTACATGAAATGAAATGTATATAGTCAGATGTAGTCCCAAACTATCAGTGGACAAGGAATTGGCTGGATGGTGTCACTAACAGAGCTGTGCTCCACAGTTCAATGTCCAAGCAGAGACCAGGGATGAGTGGTGTTCAGGGGTCACTATTGGGACTGGAGCTGTTTAAAGTCTTTGTCAGTGACAGGGACAGTGGGATCAGATGCATTCTCAGCAAGTCCAACAATGACAACAAGCTGTGTGGTGTGGTCAGCGTGCTGCAGGGCAGGGATGCCACCCTGAGAGATCTGGACAGGCTTGAGAAGTGGGCCTGTGCAAACCTCATGAAGTTCAACAAGCTCAAGTGCAAAGTCCTGCACCTGGATTGGGGCAATCCCAAGCACCAATAGAGGCTGGGCGGAGAATGGATTGACAGCAGTCCCAAGGAGAAGGACTTGGGGGTGCTGGTTGAGGAGGTGCTCAGTATGAGCCAGCAAAGCACACATGTAGTCCAGAAAGCCAACCATGTTCTGGGCTACATCCGAAGCAGTGTGGGCAGCAGGGCAAGGAAGGGGTTTCTGTGCCTCTACTTCACTCTTGTGAGCTCCCACCTGGAGGGCTGCATCCAGCTCTGGGACCCCCACCATAAGAGGAACATGGACATATTGGAGAGGGTCCAAGGAGGGCCATGAAAATGACCAGAGGGTTCAAACACCACTCATATGAAGACAGGCTGAGGATTGGGGTTGTTCAGCATTAAGAAGAGAAAACCTTAGAAAGACCTTACAGCACTTCCCAGTACCTAAAGAGGGCCTACAAGAGAGCCAGAGGGAGATTTTACAAGGGCCTGTAATGATAGAATATGGTTTTAAATTGACAGAGGGCAAGTTTAGATAAGATGTTATGCAGAAATTCTTTACTGTGAGGGTGTTGAGGCACTGGCGCACGCTGTCCAAAGAAGCTGTGGCTGCCCCATCCCTGGAAGTGTTCAATGCCAGGCTGGATGGAGCTCTGAGCAGCCTGGTCTAGTGGAAGGTGTCCCAGCCCAAGGCAGGAGGGCTGGATCCAGATGAGCTGTAAGGTCCCTGGCACTCAAACCATCCCATGATTCTGTGACTTAATAATCATTTTTTTTCCATCTCATGCCAAACAGGAGGGCACCTGCCTAGCTCTCCTTGCCCATAGCTGTCTCTCAAAGGCACTTTATGAGAACAACACAGTGAAATAGCCATGCCACTTCCACTGTGATGAGCCTCCCAAGGCCTACTTGCAGCAGAAGCATAAAATAAGGTGTATTAACCTTACAGGAAGCACTTACTGGTGACCCAGAAATGCACAGGAACCTGAAAAGCTCCCTTCAGCACAATCATTTCTGGACCCACTGTGAAGGAGCAAATACTAGCACAGCTCTCTATCACAACCATCTTGCTGTCACACCGTAAATTTAAATCCCTGTGACACTGAAAACAGTCCCTATAGTTCTCAGTTTAAAGTAGCAGGCATTCTCTTCTAGAGACAACATGAGTACTACATAAAAACTTTGCTGCTATTTTTTTCATTTTTCAACAAAATGGAGTCCAAAGGAAAGGCCAAATATTTCTCTTCTAAGTAGTCCTGTTAGAGAATAACATTTATTAAAATAGCTTTTGTTGGTTTGGTTTTATTCTACAAATACTTGAAATTTTCAAAAATGACCTTCCATCTTTCAAAGTTTACCAAAATCCAGTTTTGCTTCAGATACTATTGCCATGTACAAATTTATACATAGAAAACAAGCCCATCTGATTCCAGAAAAAATGCTGGTCTCTCCCATTAATTCCTGTGCAGCAGGCACAATGGGAAAATAAAGCTATGGTTACTGACTGGATCTTGCATCACATTCCAACATGCATGAACATGTATTTTGTAACATCCCCTTTCAGCTCTATTTTCACCACTGATACAGTAAGAAAAATCTTTCTTCTCTTTCGTATAGATAAAATCAGCTGGCAGAACCTAATATAGCATCAGTACTTTAAAATTAACCTACCCATTCTGGATTTGTTCTTCTCAGGTGCAGTTATATTCTCTACCAAAGCCCACATGTACTGGGGTATTCTCACAAAGGTCATACCAAGCTTCATTTTACAGCCTCATTAATAAAGAAAAAAGACCCACACGCATACACTGCACCCCTGATAAACAGTAATGTACAGAAAAATTAAACTCCTCATAAATACTCATTTTGTTCACTCAAGAACAGCTTTTCTACTTGACTGAAGATAAGCAATAGACAATTTAAGAGAATTTCTGTGCATTAACAGAAGGTTAAGTAGAAGGTCTTAAACCAGAATCTCGAACTTTTTTGGATTTTCTGACTAACCTAGCCCTGCCCCCAAATAAAAGAAACTAATTTTCTGTCTTTAAGTCCAGCTAGACTCTCCTAAAACCAAGTGATTGCATAAGATTCCCATTATCTCCATGAAGTTTTCAGAATTTCCATATAGTTAGACATGAAACTCAGCTCTGAATTGCTGCTGCAACCAGAGTGAAGTCCCAATTTTATCAGCATCTAAACTTCACTTCCTTAGTTTTCAATACCTTTGCAAATACATAAATGAAAATAAGAATAATAAAATAATGTCTCTTTTAATGATCATGACATATATCAAGATCCTAGAAATCCAGCCACAAATTAGTTCTTAATTTTAGAAGATTATCTAAGTCTGTTTTATGGTGATGAAATGCTTCAAGTAGATTTAAAAATACATTTCTGTAACTGGAATTCAAATCTGCACTTTAATGAATATAGTCAGTGAAACGTTTCTGCTTTAAATAATTAGACCCCATAACAGTCTCTGCACACTTGTTGCATGTGGCAATGCTAAGTCTATTAAATATTTCTTTTCACTGTATTGTAAGAGCTTATGTTATAATTTTTTAACTTTATTTTTATATTAAACTTGTTAGATTTGCAGAGAAATCTACAGCAGTACTGTCATAGCCACCACAGTTATAATTAAGCTGTGAATTCAAACACTTATTAAGTTTTCACTAATAAACCTTATTGCTAAGTGCTAGCTAGTTATTCTGACCTATTAATCCATAATGTCTCACACAAATTATTTTTTTTTAATAATTTTACTTTGCTCTGGAAATAGGAATGGCTGACACTTTCCTAAATTGGGGACTTTCTAATCAGGAAGCAAAGTAACTCCACAGTGAGACATTCCAAACGGCAAATGACAGCTACATAAACAAACATATGGCAAAATAACATCAAATAGCCACTCAGAAGTCTAAGATGTTCCTGTCTCACTGGGCTTTAAGCATCTCTCATATTTAAAGAATTTTCTGTGTGGCATACTAACCAAACACACCCACTCTGGCCTCAAAGAAATACCACAATCCATTCACTATGTTGAAGAGACACTCCTGATTTTTTTCCTTTGCAGGGCATATAAAGTATCTGAGGCAGTAACTAGGGAGTGAGGAAATTGAAAAGATACTGTCCTAGGCATCTCATGTTATGAAACACACAAAAATTGGAAAAGTAAGGAAAAGTAGTCATATATATGACTATAGTAAAATCCTGGGAAGAATAAAATATTAGAAACATACACAAAGTTGTCTGACATTCATCCTGAAATAAATGAAATGTAGCTTAACTTACTGGTAAAGTTCCTGGTAAAGAGGCATCAAAGAAAGATACCAAAGAGTTGGGAGGTGCCGCAAACTGGACTTGGGAGCCAGAGAAGAGTTTTGAGTTGGAACTGATCTGTGCATGAATTTCCAGACCCACAACTGGTATCCATGGAGCAAGGCTGAAAAGGAAAGAGGAGAAGGGAGAAACAATTTAAATATAAATGATGTTAAAAACCACGAACACCCAGAAACAGAAGAATTAGGAACACTTAATTTATTAACAAAAATTAAATTGTAACTGTAAAAACATTATAAACAATGGTGCAAATACATCTACACTGTAATGGGAAAAGTTGGGCTGTGATACTGGAGAGCAGAGGCTACAGGGACTAAATGGTAGTGTTCATTTTAAAAATGTAATGGTTTGAAACTTTTAACTTTTCCTTACACGAGAAATCTCAGAGAAATTAATGAGGCACACTTGCATGCTGGATGAACCCTAATTTGGTGCCTCGTGAAAATCCCCAAATCATCATAAATATGAATTACTTCTCAGGTAGTTTGATAAATCTCCAACAGACAGGTGGCACAATAAATTATGTATTCTCTGTCAGATAGACACTGGCATGCTGGGAAAGGTGGCTCTCCAGAGCAGCGTTAGTAGAATATTAGCATAAATATTAGTAATCTGGTAATAGAGAAATCATCATTTCAACTAGAGAGCCACTGTTCTCTGAATGTATTCCGCAGAATAAAGCTTCTCCATATCATCTAAAAAGTAATTGCAATTCTCACATCCATAACCTTTATATGGACAAGAGAAAAAGGTCACCTTTACAGTATGAATTGCTTGACAGTTTCTGTAAGTAATTATCTGGCCTTGTACAAATGAAGTGGCACAAATAATATTTCACTGATGAAATCACATTTCTGTGGCAAAATACTTCAGCGGTATGAGTACCCAGATAGCTACAGGAGATAAGCAAGCTATGGAAAATCATCAAACAAATATATCAAGTACAGTGTTCCTTCCAAAGGTGAACATTCTACGTTGCCAAGATTTTAGTTCTCCATCTGCCCTCCAACAGCTGAGGACATCCCTACAAACACCAAACTAGTGATGCACATACCACTTATATTGATGCTTTAGGAAGGAGAACATTATCAAAAAAGATTAAGGTTCAGGCGTTTAAAGGAGCTAATACATTTTCTTTTACTGAAACAGTGTTATTAGTATTATTCTTAGGCATTTTCAACTGATCATACAAATTCCTCAAGGTTTTAGAAATAATGTGGGCTTTCCTTTACATTTTGGAGGCAAATCTATTCCATTGTTTCCTGTGTTCTTCAGAAGTGCCTTTCTGTCATGTCATGGCATTAAAAATTACACAAGTCTTTGCTTAATCAGTGTGTTGGCTTACACTCAGAGAAGAAGGTACGTGCACCAGTCAGTCCTTCAATCCTACTAACAACACTGATGAAGCACCCGCAGCTTCTTGCCGTGTTTTTTTAAGGATTATATTCATCTGCGTCTCTAAATAACCAGCAGCACACTTCTGCCGGTGTCTGCACAACTTTCTGGAAGTGATCAGCCGTGCAGGGAGAAACCCGGCATACCAGAGAACAGAACTTGTTCAAGGCCGTGACTTTCAGCTGCAGCAGAAATAAAATGCTCTGTTTCAGGCACACCGCCCGAATCTCACAATCCTCCACTGGAAGAGAAAAGACTCTTTTGGACTAGAATAACCCTTGAAAACACGCTCGTCAAAGTCGGTGCAGCCCTGGCTGTTCACTCTAGGCACACGTGAGCGCTCTGGCTTCCCGAGCTGCGGGCCCTTATCGCACCCAAGCGTGTCAGAGGCCACGGCTCCGCTGCCGCGGCAATTGCCGCCTGCGCTCCGGGATAAACGCGCTCTGACCAGGCGCTTCCAGCACGCTGTGCGTGCCTTACACCGCTCAGAGCCGCAATTTACACCGGGCCCCGCTGCTGTCATCGCCGCTGCCGTGCCCAAGCCCGGAGCCCCAGACCCGGCTCCGCCCCGAGGGCGGGATGCCCCAGGGCAGAACCAGCCTCACCGGCCCCTCTCCCCACGCCGTCCCGGCACCGTACCCGCTCTTCCCCGCTGGCACCGCCCCGCCTCTCGCGTTACAGGCGACAGCCCTTTGCCCGCGGGGGAAGGGACAGGGTCCGGAACCCGGTCCCCCCGCGCCGCGCTGCCGCACCCGGCGCCAGAGCCGGCCGCATCCCC
>VZTZ01040308.1:158613-218131 GCA_013400955.1 Drymodes brunneopygia
TTCAGGTGAGATTGTTCCTTGGATTCTGCTCCTTACTCTTTTTAAGGATCAGCATAGCACACTTTTAAAAGAAATGTTTTATTATTGGCCTGATCACAATAAATTTTCATTAATTATAATAACTGTGTTGTTATCAGATTGGCTGGCTCAGCTGCTTCAGGGCTCCAGGTTCTGTCTGACTGTGTGGACTTGAAAAAATCCTGCTTCTCTAAGTAGTCATGGGCTGTTATGGAGATAACATCTTCAGCAGCTCTTGCATTGTCCGTTGCTACAGTCTAAAGTATTTGTGATGCAAAACCCAGAAAACTGCCTGTGATTCTAAAATATGGTCAATTTAGATTAGATATAATGAAGCAGTTTTTTTACAATGATGGTGGTAAAACATGGAAATATGTTGCTCAGAGGTGATGGATGCCCCATACCGTTTCATGCAAAGCCATACTGTGATTCTATAAAGCTCATATAAGAGACATAGGATGTAGGAAACTGGTGAGTGACACTTGAGACTTTTTCCTTTTTTTAAAAAAATTTTTATTTTGCTGATCTATTTTTAGAAAACAGTTTCAATATTGACGAGCAGGTTACATTCTCTGTGGTCTGGTTTGTCAAGGTTATTTTGCTTTCCCTGTGTTGTTTACTAGGTTCCTTTTGTCAGTCAGGAGTTAGCAGTCTGTTAGTTGAGATTCTGCTTTCTCTCTGGTTTTTAATGCATGCACACACAAGCAAGCAGAGTAATAGTGAAGCTCATGCAGACTGAGAATTAATAAGGATCAACAACTGATATTTCCTTTAAGTGTATTGTCATGGTTCTTATGTAGAATGCATTGAATTCTTTTCTTGTACTTCCTGAATCTTGATTTTGTCCCCCTCTCAAAACCATCATCATTCATATCCATAATCTTCAAAAGCTTCACTCATATTAGTCCTCTGTCTTTTAGAATCTCATCTTCTGAAGATCTGCTCTCAGAATAGAAATGCACATGCTTTACTTGTGTATCTTGTCAGCTTCCAGGTTCTACAACTTCCATGATGAAACTAAAGTCTTGTCTGTCTGCTCTTGGTTGGGCCTGTATTTTCACCTCTCTGCCCTTAGCTTCCCAGCTGTTCTCATAGCTTTCTCTTGTATAGATTGGTTATGCCAAGAACACTTCTCCTAGCCTTGGCAATGCAGGTTTGATCCACTTCTGTCAGTGATAATTGCTGCTGTAAAGCTAATTTCCTTAGCTCTCAGTTTGACCTCTGTCACTTCTTTCCTTGACTTCATCAGCTAGCTCCACCTAACCTGTCACATTAAATGTAGGATGTTTGTCTTTTGTTTTCAAGGCTCTTTATTCTCTCCTACTTATCTCCTGCATTATTAAAACATTTATTTCTGCCTTCAGTTGCAAATCTCCATAAACCATTTAAGTTTTTAACTTTTTTTTTAAATTATGTCATTTTGTGATTTCATGAACAGGTTCAGAACTGCCTGCAAACTCTCATCCAAAGCCTTTCTAAAATTTTTCTTTATTTCTGGTGCCTGCAAGAGTTACCTACTATGTAAGCAGCAGTGTAATGCCAAGACCACTGCTAGTCCACTATTTTCTTGTGGTTTACCCTTTTGCCATCTGCTGTCACTTATTCAGGTTGTGGTAGTAGACTTATGTTTCCCTCTTCATCTTTGTTCACTTCACTTTGTTCACAGTGCTTAGAGAATGGCCTCAGTTGCACACACACCGTGGTAACAGTAGCTATAAGGGACAGTATTTATGACTACAGCTTTCATTTCCATCCATTTGTATACTATGTTTGCAAACCTCCTGGAGGACACAGTCTATGGAAGAGTTCACCTGGCTGTTTTTTCTCTCTTAGTATTCCAGCAGTAAATTCATAGCTGTAGCAGAGAAGCATCATGTCCACAACTTGGGCTCCCTGGTCCCAGCTTTTGCTACAGCAAAAAGTCCCAGACTTTGCTACAGCACTGTCTTCAAACAGGTCACATTGCTGGGAAAACTTAGAGATTACTCTTCAAATGACTCCCACTGAAAGAAATACAATTCACTTGTACCTATTGCATTTTGGGCTTCGTCTTTCATTTGCAAGGCAGCACTTTAACATCTCTGTTTCTGTATGAGCCCAAATGAGAAACAGCTAATGGTTTTGGTTGTGGTGTGTCAGTCAGTGTTATCCCATTTTGCAGACCACAAGAGAAAGTGCAAGTTGCGTGGCAGCTGTGCCTCTCACTGAAACACTATGAGATGGAGCACTCCCAGAAAGCATATTCCTTAGTTGTTGTCTTATGCTCTTGTAAAAGCTCAGAATGTTAGATATGTCAGATGCCTTGGTTTTAAGACCATGCATGCTGGGAGCTCAGACCTACTCAGTAGAGCCTTATTGGAAGCATAGAAAATTTGAGGCACTTCTTGTTTCCTCCATATGCAGTTCTTTGAAGGGGGGCACTTATGAATATGTGATAGATTTTCAGCAAGCCTGCAATAATGTGAGTTTTGTACCAGATAGGTGTTACTTTTTTGTCTAGATAGATTGCTGGTGGAAGAAGCCAACACTCGCTTGATATGCTTTAATATTTTCCCATTCCTCTTGTGTATGCTGCTTGCTATTTTAGATTCTGAATCCTCTGAAGCACTGATAGAATCTCTGGAAATTATCCCCTGGACAATGGGTGCAATTGTAATTCAAATGAAATAATGGAAATAATAAGAAGACTTGATATATTCTGACTGTATGTAATACAGCAGACAATAGCTTGATATGTTTGTTACATTTGGATCTTTGTGCAAATTAAAGATTTCATTTTTTCTGTAGTGGGCTGCATTTTGCTTTAGCTGTGTTTGGAATTTCACATGTATCAAAGCTTAATGTGAACAAATTACCATGTTTTCAATGCAGTGCAATTTGCAATTCTCTTTATTTTTTTCTCCATGGTCTTTTCCTTTGTTCCTCTGAATGAGGGTGGTTTTTTTCTTTCTCTCTCACTGATTACTTTTGGATCCAAGCATGAAAATACCTTCTTTTCCTTTTTAAATGAAAGTACCTGAACTTACCTGGGTCTCTCATACACAGTCTGTATCCTTTAGTGGACATTATTCATGTATTGAAATGAAAATAAAATTCAAAACAGAATTCTGTTTTGGCTGGAATGCACAATGTCATTATTACATTCTAGTTTTCATACTTACTAGCTTGTGATTTTTAGGGGTTGTGTCAAGCTGCATATTAGCTGCAAGAAATTTATACTGCCATTATCATAACTTTTCTCTGCTTTAAGCTACCACTTTATTTTTCAGATTTTTTCTTGCACCATATGTGCTTCTGGAACAGCTTTTCTTTGTCCTTCTCTCTATCACAGTGACAAAAGGCTCCCCACATCTTAATATTCTGGACTCTACCATTAGCTAGATCTTGGAAAAGTGGTGGAAATATGTTAAACTGTCCCTAACCCCACCCAAATCACAAGTCTAAACTGATTGAAGTTCTGTGTTTTAACTGAACTATGTCATTTGAGACAGATGGAGGGAAAGAAGAGATCCTACAGGCAAAAAGCAACCATGAGGAAAAATATTACTGCTGTCTGTGTACAGATTAGGTTTTGTTTTCTTGAGGTAAATCACAGCCCAGGAGGACCATATATATCGGCTGTAGAGCATGGGTGTATTTTTCAGAACAACATGAGAAATATGAACCATCATATGTGTGCCATCATATAACCTCTGGGGTACCAGCTGGGCTCAGCAATCCCTGTGTGTTCTGCCACTACACATCCTTGCTTGCTGAGTCCCATAAGTTTTCCGCCTGTTCATTTCTTTGATGGATTCCTTGAGCCAGCCCTTTGGATTCTTCCAGCTGCCCAGTAGTATGCTTGCCATGGCAGATGCTCTGGCTTCATTCTTTAACACATACGCCACATGCTTCCATCTTCTGCTTTGGAGATAAAAGTTGTCAAACACCCTACTAAGCTTTAACATTTATTGACAGTTAATTCAGTTTGATTGAATACCTATGATGAATGTTTGCAGTCTAGTCTGTACATAATGCCCAAATTAGGAACAGCTATGAGTTTAGCTGTCTGGTTTTGACTTCATTATATTATTTCCTCTGGTCATTTTCAGTGACTTCCACCATATGTTCACAGGGATAACTGATCTTTTTTATTCCTATGTCTCCTACTTCCTGAGAGGCAGTAGGACCACCTCAGTTTCTGGAGTTGGTTCCATGGTGTTACATGAGTAAAAGAGTAACATGAGCTACATGAGGGAAGGGGTGTTGGTAGATTTTACTCTTTTTTAAAAGATTTTCATTTTTGTGAAGGTTTCCTTATTTTCTTTTGAGATGTTAAGAGGCAGGTGTGGTACTAACCTGGGACATTGAGTATGATAAAGCTTCTGGAGTGTGTTTCTGCTGCAGTAAGTCAGCTGCCTTCATGGTGGTCTGCCTGTCAGTGTGCTGCCACTTTGCCATGGCATGTGGCTTCCCTGGGTGTTTCAAGCAGACAAATCAAAACTTACTGGCACGTTTTAGTCTCAGAGCAGTGTCTGCTGTTCCCTTCTCTAATGGCTACTTCAGTGTCTGGTGAACAGTGCCTGTTAGTGCAAATGGGAATGACATTCCATACATGTGTGGTAGCAGCTGGAGCATGCCACTGCTTTGCAGAGGTAAGGCAGCCTGGCATGCGCCCGGAGGGAAAAGGGTTTCAAATCCAAGTGCATTTTGAGGTCATTAACTTGTCCCTGGCAGCACTATAGTTAGGGGGGCTGTTTAATTAACACTAATTAATTGCTCATTGCTCATTGTGTGGCTCATAAAGGATTTGCTGAAAAGCACCTCCTAAGATACACAGAGCTTTGAGGGGAGCGCATCTTCTCTCATGTACTCAAGCTGTGTGCGTCACGTTATGTGCGTTTTTCCGTGCATGAGGAGGTGGTATCGATGTTATTTTTATTTGCATAATATTTATGGAATGTTTGAGGTATTTTAAGTACATGGTGTGGCAGAATAAAGAAGAGTCATGGACAAAAGCCACATCTAGCATGCATTGTGTGTTAGTGTTATGGGTTTATTTATTTATTAATTTTAAGTGGCAGGAGAGTAGAATGTCCTTTGCAGAGAGGGTGAGCAGATTGATAAATCTCTTACCTCTTTCTTTCTTTACCCTCCCTTCTCCTTTCTTCAGATGCTCCTTTCAGCTCATTTTTCTCTGTGTGGTTTTATTCTCTGACAGAGACTGCATTTTTTCCCTTCTTCCAGCTTGTTGGCTACAAAGAGGAGGAACTGACAGGTTTGAAATAAAAGTAATGATAGGTAATGGTTCATATAACTCTGCCAGTGCAATCAGAGAAAAGCACTCAAAGCACTTTCATATGATAGTGCCAGCACAAAATAAAGTTAGCAGGTTCAGATGAAAAGGAAATTAATGGTGTAAGGGAAGAATTTTGCCATTTTATTACAAGAAATAATGATACTTTGGGATTAGAAATGTGGGATTTAATATTTATTGAGATCTTAATCCCACCTGTCTGCTTTTTACAGCCTTTCTGTTCTTCTGTTTTGTTTCTTGTTCTGTAAATTCTAGCTTTTAACTTGAATCCTGCTCCAGTTCTGCTGACCTGTGAATATGTCTGATGACACAAACAAGATTGACTTTTTTTTAATTACATACTTTTACCTTTTAGTATGTGAAAAAATAGCAAACAAAAGGCCATAGTTGTGACAAAAAAGGGATTTTTTCATATATCTATGCCATCTTTTTCAGTGAAAATGGGCAATGACTGCCTGTACTTGTCTGCATAAGTTTCATTGTCCTGAAATGTCACTGATCATATGTAATAACATCCTTTAAGTGTAGCGGTGCCTATTTGTCAGTGTTCCACAAATCTTTTTTTTTTAACTTACCCTTTCATCTTCACATTTGTATTATATCCATTTTTAAGAGGACCAGTTTGTACCAGGACTGGCAACCCTGCAATGCTTTTGCATTGCTGCAACCCAGATCTGACTACTTTCTGTTGCTATCATGGTCTGTCTTTTTAGGACAAGACAGTGCTTATAACCAAGGTTTTATTCCTATGTGAATTATTTTTGTGCTGTTGTGATCCATAACTACAGAAACTGGTAGTAATTTTTCCAGGTTTTATGAAAAAAATTAAATTTACAATCTTTTAAATGAAATTTGTATTAAGAAAAGAGATGTTTGCTTTAGACTGGAATTGGGAAACCCACTCTGGAACAACTGATAATATGGTCATTAGGACTGTGCTTAGAGTCCTTGGTCTGACTAGTTTAGATGAGGACCCTGCATTTTTGGTGTCATATACAAACGCATTCCTAAGTTATTTCTTCATCGGGATATTGAATATTAATCAGGTAGGTTAGTGTTTCTCATTTCATCTTGGCTTGTTTTTGTTTGTGGTTTCAAACTTCAAAAGGTCTTAGTAATATCCTAGTGCACTTGATCTTCAAAGAACTTTACTGATTTTAGATTTAATACTATGTGATGCCAAATATGTCCTGTTAGGTGTTGAATGCTTCTGCTTATACTTGCACTTTCACACTAGTTGGTTCTGTTACCTAATTAAATAATTTCCTGACTGAATCCCTTGATTGTAAAAAATGGTTCACATGCATTATGCCTTGTGGTTTCTAATAAATTCCTTTTACCAAATCCTTTTAACTTTTTTTTTAATTAGCTTATATATTGATGTCTTGGTTTTGGCTGGGATAAAATTAGTTTCTTCTCGGTAGCTGAAGCAGTGCAGTGTTTTGGATTCAGTATGAGAATAATGTGCATGACAAACTGATGTTTTGGTTGTTGCTGAGTAGTGCTTTTCCTAAGACAAGGACTTTTCAGTTTCCCATGCTGTGCTAATGAGGAAGTGGCAGGGTAGCATGGCCAGGATATCTGACCCAAACTGGCCGAAGGGTTACTCCATACTGTTAAATGTCTTGCCCATAATCCAGGAGGAGTTGGCTGACAGGGTCCAATTGCTGCTGGGGATGAGCTGGACATTGGTCAGCAGGTGATGAGCAATTGTATTGTGCACCTCTTGTAAGGTTTTTCCCCCCTCAGTTTTTAGGTTTTTTGGGGGTATGGGGTATTTTGTTTTGGGTTGGTGCCGAATGTGCTGAACGTCTTCCACTTATATTGATACTCTCTAGATTATATGAAGCTTATAAATTGATTCCATTTCACAGTGCTTTGTGGGGCGAGTAGATATTTCCCTTCCGGTGTCACTGAGGCAAAGAAATGTGTCATCTCACAGGATGTAGTAGAAAGTAGTAGAAAAACAAAGAGCTCATGTCTAGAACTTGATTTATCAGTCAAAATCATCTGTCATAGTATTAACCACGAAATCTTGTAACAGTGCTTTCTCTCTGACTTGTCAATATTCATATAAAAGACACATGCCAAATATCTGTTTAAGGAATATAAGTGTCAAGTAGGTTAATTTTCATATTGATGAATGTGTAATTTTATCTATGGTTCATTATTGATTTGAGAATTAATTTTGTGATGGACCTAACTGCAGTTGGCAGTTTTGCCGGTTAAATTAACTGAACTTACCTCACAAGTTAGAATCACAGAGTTGTAGAATATCCTTAGCTGGAAGGGACCCACAAGGATCATGCCAGTTATATTGGAATTTTTTGTGTAATGACACTATCAAGTTGACCAACAGAAAAGGTAGCTGTTCTTACCAGTTGATAGTTTCAAGAGGGTGATGGCTTTTGCAGACTGTAAACAGGATATCCAAACAAGTCCCATTTTTCTCACATAAAAAGGAAGCAGTAACATGCAGTAGAAGTGCTACAGGGGCATCCCTGCTAACACTGTCTTAGCCGTATTGGGTCCCTTATGATCAGCTATGTGTATGTGAAGTGGATTCTGGCTTCTGTGTTGCTTGACAGCCAGAGAAGGTATTTCCAGCCAAATTCAAGGAGTTCCCACTTCATAGTTCCACTGCATACTGAAATACAAGGGAGTACTTGTGTATGGGAGAACTGGGGATCATGGCTCGTGATCTGGATGTGCACTTCCTCTTAAAAGCAATGTGGTATTTGATACCCCTCCACATTTGTTTTGCTCTATAAAAGAGCAATTTGTAGTTTCTGGGGTGACCTGTAGGCACATAACTGCGGAATTATGGAACAAAGAAAGAAAACAGCCTAGATTGGGCTTTACAGGTGACTTTCTGTTAACTTTAGGAGCTAAAATGGCTTAATTAGAGAAATACTTCAACTTTATTTGAAACTTGAGCATATTCAAATATGCCAGTTTAAAAAAAATAATGAAAGTGTGCAGGGTGAAGCACTCACCAATTCTTCTCCTGATGATTTTCTAAAATTCAATAATGTGATATACATCAGCAAATAAGAAATGGAAAAGAGATCGTGATGAAGAGAATTTATATTGTGTTTTCCTCACTCCTGGATATAAGTCCTCAAGAAGACAAATGGCCCTTATTAGATTGAAATTTAATTTAAAGTTCTTCTGAATGAATATTTTTTGTCATGTTTTATCTATTGATATATGGTAGATTGAAGAACTCTTGAACTGATTTTTGTTTTTCAAAGCAATTTTGCATATAGTTAGTCATTACTGGGCATTAAGTCGTTTTTCATTGTTTCCGGTTGTGTTCTTTTCCTAAATCTTTCCTGCTGCATAGAATAAAAATAAAGGGAAGAAGACATTAAACATGCGTAGGAGTTTATTTTCAGAACCATTTCCCCATAAATAATAATGTTCCTGTTAAACAGTGTTTGTTAAAAATGCCAGCTCTGATGCATTGTAGGTTTTGTTGCAGTCTTAAATTTCATTTAACTGCTTGAGTACAAACCCGTACTCAACCAAATGAGCCTTATTACAGTCATTAGGAAAAAACAAAAGTTGTAGGAAATGAAATGTGCTGTAACAGTGGTGTGATGGGCAGTTTCAGGTGCGGTAGTGGCTCTACAGAATGAGGTGAGCTGAGGACACTACATGCTTGAATATATGGTGGGCTAAAGAAGTAAGACTTAGTTTGCAAGATGCTCAGCATCTGCCTCTGCATGATGCAGAGGTGATGTCTTTATTGTTTCCCAGTGGGAACTGAAAGCACTGACTGCTTCACAGATATAATTCCCTCCCCTTCTGAAATGCACACATTTCCTTGTCTCTCAACCATAACCCTTTAAAATGTAATTATGTGCTGTATGTATATGAACCCCTGGCTCTGGCAAATCGAAGCTGGCGTTTTAGAAAGAGAACAAGGCATTATAAACTCCTGACCCTTTGCTGCCCATAGCTATTGTGGCTGAGGTCATCAAGCCAGTCAAGCAGCAAGTGCACATCCCAATTGAGGCTAGCAGTCAAACAAACTCAGCAAACAGATGAAGCTGCTGATAAGAGACACCACTGAAGAAAATAATCACTCTTTCTGATGAAAAAAGGCTCTGCCACGATTTCATTAAGGAAGTAAACACCATTCTTCATTCTTTTTTACTTTCTTCAAGCATTGCTTTTGCAAAGAATTCATCCATTTTATCTTTCTGACAGCACTGCTGAGGTCATTTGGATACATTCAATGGGTATTGTACCTGTAGTTTTATTTTACCAAAGGTCAAAGAATGACATGGGCATAGTATGATTCTCTCTGATCTTAAGGGAAAGGTCTTGGTCTTTTATACAGGAATTTGTTTAATAAAGAAATATGTTTGTCTGGATGACATGCTCATTCCTCAGAAAAGGAACGAAGTATGAATCGACTGTATAGGTACAGGACTATGAGGAAAAAGACCCACATGTTTCTAGCTCTTCCAAGTCAATAAATCTATTCCTACTAGTTTGCAGTAAATGTTACCCTTATTGCTTCTTTCCCACCCTAATTCTATGTGTCTTTTTCTTCCCCACAAAGGGCTACAGTGTTCAGTTCCATTGCATAGCTATGTAGAGCTGTGTCTGCATGGCTTGACTTTTAAAAAATTTCTTCCTGTAAGAACCCAATGTTTTGTCAGGACTCCTTGAACTATGTGTGGTTACCACATGTGTCCTCACAAGGTATACCACATACCCAGAAGGAGTATTGCTTGATCTTAGGAGTATCTTTGGTGAGGGCTGATGCAAGTTTTATAATAGGAGAAGAGGTTTCAGTTATAGTGAGAATAAGTGTTTCAATTTGTCTACCTGTCTCATTTACATGGGCTGAAATACAGCCAATGATCAAAGCTGATATTGGGGAAAGATGTTTCTTAACAATGTAGTAATATTTCCTCAGCTGCAGGGAGGGACAGGTATCTGAGTAGTCAGTTTTCAGTTGTTCTCACTGTTTTAATCTCACTTTGGAAGCAACAGGTTGGTTGTATTGCTGTTCTGTCCTTCACTTGCTCAAGGAAACCTGAATTTCATTGTTTACAAGGGGAGAAAAAATTCTATAGTGTCTTCCCACTCTGCTCTTCCAGGATTGAAAGAACAGCAAAGACTCAGGTGAAGGTTTCTCAACAATCAAAGAAACAAAGCTTCTAACAGGGTCTGATTGTAATAGTAGCCATTACTTCTTGGGTTGAAAAAGAGGCAAGAGAGGGATCTTCAGGAATCACTATCAATGAATCAGAAGAGATAAACATTGAAGTCTCCAACAGTGCAGTCACTAAGTTTGTTTCGGAAGTTGAATGAGGCATGCTAAGGGTGGGGAGCTCCAGCAGGACCTCAGGAAGTACTGGGGTGGAGGGAGGGGCAGTGGAGGAGGAAGGCAGCAGATCCAGCTTCAGAACAGATCAAAGGGATCTAACGGATCTAAGGAAAAAGCACCCAAACTATTCCCACACAATGCCAGCTCAGAACAAGCAATTGCATCACAAGAGGAGTATCTCAGAGTCAGTTGAGAGATTGCTGAAATTGCCGGTTGAATGTGCGGCAGCCAAAAGAATCAGCAAAATGGGATCATTAGAATAAGACAGAGGGCAGGATCTTGGCACTGTATGAAGCCCTGGTATTTTACACAGCAGGCAGTGAACTTGTACAAGCTCCTTTCAGCATATTCCAGAGGCAGACAATTTCAGCAGATTTGCAAGAGATTAGATTAAATAACATACGACAAGTCTATAAATGGATACCAAACAGTTAGGCAGGGATGTATCCTTTAGCCTGTCTTTTGCAACCCTTTCTGATGTTGAAGTAATATTAGAGGAATGAGTTGTAGGCAGTGTTACTCTTTCATGTATTTTCTAAATAGCATTCCCTAAGGTCACTCTCAGGGACAGGATAGTGGGTTAAATGGACAACTGAAAGGACAACTGGAAAGATGTTCCACTGAGAGACAAAAAGGATGAATAACAGAATGCTGGGAAGCACAAATGTCATGATGGGCACAGTGGTAGGGAATGAGAGTACTGTTTGTGAGTTTGGAGGATGGAAGTGACAAAAGAAGAGGTAGGCCTCTTGTGAGTGTGTGCAGTGTAAAATGTGCTGTTAGCAAATTTACCATCCTTAATAAGCTGTGCACAGTGAAAAGTGTTGATTGTCCCTCTGACACATGGAAGGGATCCAGTAAGGTCCAAAATGAGAGAAAGAATAAAGATACAATGTAATAAAACTCTGAACTAATATACCATTTTAATTGGCCACAACAATAGTTGGGTTTCTCTAGAAATGAAAAAAAAAGTAATTTTTAAAGTTGCATTGCTACTGCGAAGATACTAGGATTCATAACTTATTCAGTCAGCGACTATAGCTTAAAATGTACTTTTTATAAGCCTTAGTAAGTGACAGTTGCTGTGCCATCTGACTGATGAAAAGGTGAGGGAATAGATTAGAGGCTTAAGCTTCCATATAAATGATATAAAAGCTACCATGACTGAAGATTTGTGAGAAACTTAAATGTGAAGCTACCATGTGAAGAAAAAAACAAAACCAAAATGGTAGTTTAATGAGCTTGATAGAGCTGCCTTTTCTGTATCTGGTCAACTTGAGGTGTGAGGGAAATATTGCAGCATTCAGAAAACAGGTCCATGTAGCAGATCAGATTGTTCAGAAATGGGATGTAATAAATAGTCTCTTATCTGGGCCCTAAGCAGGCCTAGTGAACCTCCCAATAGCACTTGCCTGTGCTAAAGCACACCTGCAGTGTTACAGCTCCCAAGGTCAGTGATGTTCAGTACCACACCACTGGGAAAGACTCACAAGTACCTGTCAATAACAGGATTGTCAGTCCCCTACATTCACAGGCACAACATTGACTGGCTTGGTGCTTAAGCTGATACATGTGCTAACAATAGAAAATGAAAACTTCCTCCATTTTTGAACTCCCAGCTTCTCCTAAGTTAGCTAATGTTATTGGCTGTCAGATTCATGCTGTGATGTGCTTTTGATGCTTATAGGAGCCCTCTCTGGACTGTGGAACTGATAGGACACACATTCATATGTCCTTGCCATATGCACCTTGCAGCTTCACTTAGCTTCTGAGGTTGTAATTTTCTTTCCCTGCCTCTGTTTATGAACTTTATTTTCACAATCCCTCCTCAATTTAGCTGGTTTTCTTTGATTTTGTATGTTCCTTGAACTATTCTAACTTGTATAGGCAGCTATGGGCCACTGCTTCTCCTGAAGGCCAGAGAGAGAGAAATAAGAACACCAGAGCATTCTGTATTTTCTGTGGAGCAAAGCTATTCTCAGTTCTTGTGGAAATGGTGTGAGCAGCTGCCCAGTCAACTCCGCCTTGTCTGGACAAGCAGAAAGGGGAACATCCCTAATAATTTTACCAGTTCTACCTTGCCCTATTAACAGCTCTGACTGATTTCTCTGCTTTCGGAGGAACTGTCAGAAGGAGAGGCTGTACAATCATCTATACATAGTGTTTTCCACTAGGGCTTTAAATTCAAAAGAGCTTGCAGTAAGTTTGTCCTTCTCTTCTGAGTCACACCAGAGCTCTGCATGATCAGTATAATATCTTCTTGCTGTTTCATTCTCAGTTCTCTGCTTACCATCAGCACTGGGCATGAAATTTTTTCTGAGGCCTTGGACCAGATCCCCAGTATATGTTGGAGAATTTTGAAGTTTGCTCTCATAGTTTTGAGGCCACCTGGAACAGGGTCAATAAGATCTAGAACATGACTGAGCTTTGGATGTGTCTCCGGCATCAAATGTAGTATGCCATGACATGCCAGAGCCATGTCATGCCATGACTTGATAATAGAAGTATTTTATTTTATGCTTCTCCAATAGATTTAAAACTCCTATATGTTGTAGCAGCTAGTGACTGCTAATCAAAGTAGTTATTATTATTCTGACCACTAGTATTGTTGAGTCAAGGTTTGGTTGAATTTAAGCGATGCAGTGGCTAAAGTCCTAAAACTCTGTCCTTCACTTCTGCCAATATTTCCGTACAAGGAGCTTTTTGGGGGTTATACTCAGTGGGAGATTAAGAAATGAAATGCTGAGATATTCTGTAAATAAAAGTACAAACTAAGGCTATACATGAAGAAGAGACTCTTTCTCTACCTGTGTCTTGTATATGGATTTTAATCACTGCAGAAGTATGTGACATTCTAATAAATGTAACTGGATTCTATTTAAGAATTTGTTAGCTAAAAATGTTGTCATGTTATAAGAGAGTATTTTTCAGCTGTGTTTTGAGGAAGCCTTGGAGAATTAAATGTTCTTGTCTCCCCTTTGTGTCTATTCCTAAACATGGTATGGAGAAGATGGCATACATTTCTCCTGTGCAGCATGGGATCCATACTCACCTCTTAGAGCAGTGGAGGGAACAGGGAAAAGCTCCTGCAAGGACAGACAATTAAACCTGCTAAAAGTAGAAGGTTGTGTGCAAGGGATCTTTTTATTTCTTGGCCCTTTTTGACTGCTAATAGTAGATTCTGTGGGTGTACAACGACTGACAGCCACATATAAACAGTGCTGCAGAATTTCACTACTCCTGCTGCAAATTTTAGGCCTGTGCTGTAATTTCAGAGCTTCTGTTTTTGTATATCCAATTATAGATCTTATTTTGGTGTTCAAATTTCAACAGGTGGCTATAGTAA
Source organism: Drymodes brunneopygia (assembly GCA_013400955.1). Lineage (NCBI taxonomy): Eukaryota > Metazoa > Chordata > Aves > Passeriformes > Petroicidae > Drymodes > Drymodes brunneopygia. Next base: position 172,621 of record VZTZ01040308.1, read on the forward strand.
GCACAGATCTAGCTAATTTTTTTATATGGAGTCATAAAACCAAGTGAGACAAAGCTTGGTTGTAAACACTGTGATTTAGTCTGTTTTCTTATTTAAAAGAAAAGGCATAGAAATCCTTATAGATTTGGACCCCTCTGAACAAAGGTTAAAGTTATATGCAAACAATCTGTGCTCCACACATAGACAAACACTGCAGGTATGTAAGAAATGCTAAGCAAGTTAATTGTGTTGTAACTGTGCGTAATCTCATGAACTGCTCTCCACTGAAGTCATAATTAACTGGCTGCATGCACAGAGCTGCCCAGTAGTGTTTCCTAGCAGCACTTATCATTAAGGACTTGGCATTAGGTGAGAATGGTTTACACAGAGCCAGTTAGAAATTGTAATTCTCATCAAACAGTACAGTACTTTTGTCTGTTCTGATTAAGAACCACACTCATTTTCTAGCTTAAGATACAGTGACAAGTGTCGAAGCAATTTTTTCATTTAACAACATACTGAAGTATCAGTGTTACCCGGTACAAACAGGAAAATCATAATGCTAATGCGGCAAATGACAATTATATCCGTTCTTTATGTCCATAACCTGGGATTTTTGCACAGTAAATTTGAAAGCTATGTAAATTGAATAGCTGAATGATCTTTTTTCTGCGTCTAATACCACTCCTATTTGAAGGGGAAATGATCTCCAGTTTTGTGTTGCATATTATTTTAGCTAACTAGTCAAGGGAAGTAAATGGTAAGAAATAATATTGAATTTTCCAATGCCACATGCTAATTCAGAGGCAGAACAAAGACATTTAAACATTTTTGTAAGTAGTTCAAAGGTAATCTCTCTAGTGATCATGTAAAATTTAGACTTCAGCATGAGTATGCTTATGAAATGCCTTCAGATATCAGCCCACATTACAATCTGCTATTTTGTTTTGAATGAATGTGTCGTGACTAGAAGTTTAAGTGGTAACTACAGATAAGATTGAATTCAGTGCTTTAATGATATCCCCTTTCAAGTTAGCTGCTGGAAATATTTTCATTTAATTTGCTGAAGTCCACTGAGAATATAATTTTGTTTTGCTTTACATAAAATTAGCAAACTTGTGATGTTCAAAAGCCAGTGCCACAATCTTAATTAAAACAGGCTTTTTTTTTTTTTAAGTCTTAAGCATGTTGTCTGGAAAAGACTCATCCGGTCTGAAATAATTTTATCTTTGATCTTTAAATACTGAGACAAATTCAGTTGGAATATTTTGCATGTGTTTCAGTTGTGTAAAGTATTTGGGCTTCTTGCTACTCTTCTAATATGTTGTACCGTAACACCATTCATTTAGAAGAGTGCCCTTGCTGGGTTTTGTCCCAGAACGTTCATTCTTATTTTCCCTGGTGAGGTGGAACTGGGTTTCATTTGTTCTCAGAACTTTTAGTAAATCTGATATGGAATACTGTATTTGTCTTGCTACTGCTAAGATCAGTGCAGCCTCAGTATTTTAACCTTTATGAAATGCATGTCTGGCTTCTGGTCTGTAGGAGTGCAAAAGTCTTCTGAGTGGTATTGGCGTGGTTTCACCATGCAGAAATGGTGTGTGTGGGAGGACAGGAACTGAAAGTTAGACTCCAAAGAGATCAAAAGAAGGATATACATATCTTTTTGTCAAATCTGAAATAGCATCTTTTTGATCCTGTAAAGGACAGGAGGAAAGCAGTGAACTGAGATGGAGGGAGCTGGCACAGTATTTCTTCTGATCCTTTCTCTGCCATCCTCTGGGACAGATGTAAGGTACAAACGGACTCAGGTTTGCCCTGCTCATTGTCAGAGCTGGCCACACAGGAGCTTGGTTTGGTTTTAAATTCGAGTGTCCTGTCTCTAAACAGTCTTTGTGGAAGAGTTTACATAGATCTATATGCTTTTTTCTTGTAAACTGGTCCAAAAAATGGAACCTGCACGTTTGTTTTTTAACCATGAACAGAGCTACCTATGTATGCTGAAGCTGAGACACAAATCTTGTAGTTTTTGTTCCTCATGTAGATTTTTGTGTATGGTTTTCAGATAAAATCTTTTTAAGAACTCTGTCTGTTAAATCTAGATGCTACATTGCTCCAGGCCCATATAGCAGTGGTATTTCCCAAATTTTAGTTCATTTGATACTTCATACAGTACTCCTAAGTATTTTTGAAATGAAGAATAAGGATCCACTAATTTGCAGTCCTCACTAGGGCAGCCTCTTTGGACTGTTGCCTCCAAATAATCCGAGTAGCAGTTGACATATGAACCTAGTTGGCAAGGATGCCAGTGTAGCTATTTCTTGACTGTGATGCTAAGTAAGACAGTGAAAGCATTTCCTTACTGCCAGCTTTTCATTATTTGCCCTAGAGTCACATTCAAGTAGCTTTCAAAAAACATGGAATCAATGAAGTTTGAAGGCAACTGATTATTTCATATGTAGATAGGATTTTATTATATATAATTAATGTATTTATTTGTTTTGAGTAGTCTGTATTAAATGTAAAAGTTTTCTATTAGGGAAAAAAAAGAAAAAAAACCCCAAAAGCAAGCCTACCTCAAAAAAACTTCACTTCAAGTCCCTAGATATTTTCCAAATTAAATTTCATCCCAAGATCACTAGAAGGTAAAGATTTCACTCAATTCTGTTGCAGTCAGAACAGAACAGTTCTAGAGACTGGACACCATTTTCTGAGTTATTCAAGAGCACGTTCCAGATACGTTTTATAGCATGAAGAGGTTTTGTGACTGAAAATGACCCTCCATCCCTCCTTTCCTTTTTCTGCTTTGTTACACATTTCTTCAACTGTTTAAGGCATTAGGCACTGAATGCTGAACATTGCCTGGTGATAAAGTGCAGAGCCTTTGTTTGTGACCTTGTATGAGGAGGAGTCTGAATTTGGAATAGCAAATGCCAGACCTTCAGTGTAGAGCAGCACTTGTACTGTTTGTGTGCCTGTGTACATCTGTTTCTGAATGAAGTGCTCAGAGTTAGATCTTTGAGGCAGGATAAAAAATACCCAGGGAAAAGGCCAACTTGGGTTGTCAGATAGTGATTTTGGGATGAAACTGACCCTTCTTGGGTTATACCCTTGTCGTATATCATAAAAAGGTTACATGTTTTTAAACTCATGCCTATTAGAGCTTTACTGAGCAAGTGGGTTGATCAGTCTTTATCATTTTGGATCCTAATTTGCTGAGTTGGCTGCCTTTCTTCTTGCTTTCAAAGAAAGCTTGGTGAGATGTCCCAGTTTATTAAAGTGATTACAGTCTGCCATGTACTATTTCTGTAGGGACCTGAGTTTGCGGGAGACCCCCATTCCCTACCTGTCTGAGAAAGAGAAGTCCTTCATCCAAACAACTTAAGAAAACCAGCACTGTTCTTTGACTGCTCTTCTCTGAAATTTCCAGAGCTTCTGTTGTACTACAACAGGAACAATTAAGCATGTCTAAAAGCTTGAGCTTTTCTCTCCCCATCCTTACTGGGTAAAAAACAGGTCTGTCCCTCAGATCCTCATTTTTTCCCCAGACTTTTCTTCTAGATATGTCACAGTAACCTCTAAAAAAAGGAAGTATGTTGATGAAGTTTTGCCCATGAAAATCCCATGAGAGTATAAAACCTCTTGAAACTGTGTTTTGCCTGACTTAGAAAAGTAAGATGAGTGTGTGAAAACTGCATTAAGAGCCTGTGTGGGGTTGAATGCAAGGGGGGAAGCATGAGGTCACACTATGAGTAATGAAAAGCAGGGAAGTGACAATGTTGGTGTTGCCCAACAGACTGGAGATAATGGCTGTGGATACAAAACTTTATTGATGAGTGCAGAATTTATATAGGTTTGGCATATGCATGTTGCTGTTGAACTGGGACCGAGATGTATTATATTAGGCCAGAGAGGCTGTATCTTAAATTTTTGGGAAAAAACTGTGAGGGAGCACATACTCTTCATGGAAATACATGTGCTGTCATCTCCATTGAGATTCATGTCAAGATGGCTGCACCAAGGGTCAAAAATTGCATTACTCAGGCTATAACTCTGAGGGTTCCAGTACTGTATTTGTTACACATGCTGTGCATGAGGAGGAGATGTTAAAAATTGCTTTAGACAAACCACAAATAGAAGGTATTTCTAAAGGCCTTTTATTTTGTAACAGTCTAGTAATTTTTGAGAGACTATGACTTGTAATAAAGCCATTCTCTCCCCTTTGCACTGTGCTCTGTGAAGGTGGAAAAACCTCCTAAACTATGTGCTGTGGAGTCACTGTTGAGATGAGCATCTTCCTCTGCTGCAGCCTGAGATGCTCTTACTCAGCACAGCACAGCAAGAGGTAGCTGCCAATGCTGGGACTGTGGAAACAGTGAGAAAGCCTTACATCACAGACTGGACGTGCTGTGTGGGTGTGTTTTGTGGGGTCCCTGGAATACTGCTCACTGAATGTCAGGAGTAGAACATCACATTGATAATATAGACTGAAGAAAAAAAGTATATTTTCTAAAGATAGATTAAAATCAGTAGCTTTACACCACTGTGATTCTCTTCTATCTGACAAACCCTTTTGTGCAGAAACAGTCTTTGATCAATGCAGCCCTTATATACATATATATATATATGTATATACTTCCATTTCTAGCTGTGCTATCTTCCAGGAATATTTCTTCAACAGCTACTGTGTACAATACTGATTTTGGCTTTAAAATTGTGAACATCCCTGTTTTAAATTGTTGAACTGTGATTCATTTTATATAAGCTACAGCATCATTGCTAACTGATACTCAAGTACATATTCAGGTTTCTCAAGAATATCTTGTTTGCTGCAGGGAAATTAAACTCTGTCTTTCTATCAAGTACATGCAATCAAATATCTGACTGAGCTGACATTTCAGCCTGCTTGTACAGCATGTTCTCTGCAGTGACTGTAGGTGAGACATTCTCTGGCTGGGTAGGATATCTTTGTGTTAAGCTACATGCATGGGGTCAGGAGTAAAAGCAGCACTTGTCTTGCAAAATATGCTATTGAGCTGTATTGATTTCTCATTTAGCAGTATTGGGTGTTCACCCTGGAAACCCAGCTAGTTGCTCATGAGAAGGCTGATTGGTATTATGTTATCTAATGAGTGCATATAAACACTAAGGGCTTATGCATGTTTTATGTGCTCTGTACAAACCAGAAAAGACATCTCTATGAAATAATAAACTGTCCAGCAAGTAAATCATGGAGGTTTCTAGACCATTCAATTAAGTTGTTTTTCAGGTTTTGGAAGGCAGAAATAAACAGTGGATTAGTAGTTTGATACCTTGTCTGTGTTTAAACCAGCTGCGTACTTTAAGATTCTGCAGTGTAAGATGAAGCAGCAGAAAGATACGATTTGGAAACCTCATAAATCAGGTTAAGCATATGTGGCTAGAACCTTCAGGTCCACTTAATTTGGTCTCTGATTCAGATTTTGGAATTATATAATGACCCAGGAGTTCCAGATGTCTGCTGAGGATTTTCTGCCTTTTCACTTTCCAAATACTTCTCAAAGGCAATGTTGGGACACCTTCTTAGGTACACTCAGTTATTGCAAGCTGCCCTGGCTGGGGGACGGGGTCTGTGGGCCAGCACCTTTGCTTGTCTCTATTTCCTGTGATGGAGATATCAATGGCAGGTGTGTGGTGACTACCTTTTAAGGGAGTTCAAGCTGAACAAAGTGTTTTTTGAAAACCAAACCGATAATTAGTGTTCTGGATTACAGAAGGTCAAAGTGGTTTGTTCTGAGTGCTTTCAGAAATATAGTGATGGAACACTCTTACTTCTTGCTGAAATCCATTAAGAATTTTTTTCATTCCATCTCCTGCTGTTTTGTTCACATGGTTCCTTTGATCATTGCTGCAAAGAGTGTTCCTGACTTTGAAAGCTGATGTCCAGTTGTGCGTGTGTGGGAAGAGGGGAGTGTTCCATTCATTGCCAAGGTATGCTTTCATGAGTGGGAGAGTTTCATTCTGTTCCTAAGGATGGATTGCATATCACATCAAACAGGACATGCACATTTTCACGTGTTTATCTTAATTTTAATATAAGAATTTTGGCTCAGTCATTTGTCTCAAAATTCTACCAAAACAAGCAGGAAAACTGAGGCATGCGGTATAATCATAACAGCATTGCCAACTGTTTTCACATTCTTTCTTCATGAAGCATGCCCAGGAAGATGTTGACAAGGAGCATCAGCAGTCTAGCCTGGCTGTGCAGTATTAGTCATGTAATAGCTATAAAAGTAAATCCTTCAGTGGTGTTCTTGTCCAGATTGGACATAATATCCATATTTTTTGGGTTCAGATTTGTGTTAATATCTGAGAATTTATAATTTCTTGGTCATACTTTGCATTTCGGGAATGGGCTTGGACTTGAGCCTGTCTGTGTTACAATGAAAAAGATTTTCCATTTATTTAATGAGAGCCTTGTTGCTGTTTATTAAGGGAGAGCTCTGCTTAAGAATACTTCATGCAAGTGCTGTATTATAAAGCCTTCATCTTCAAGTAATCCAGAGAGAAGGTAAACTACTGAAGCAGAGAAAGTGATTAAGGAGGAGCTGAGCAAGTTATTTGCAGGGACAGGGAAGAGATGGAGACAACAGGCATTCAGAGTGAGAGGGGCTGTGAAGAGATTCTTGGGGGAAACTTGCATGTAAATAACAGTGCTATTTCAGAAGGTTTGTGTTTGGTTTTATGTGGATTTGAAATACTGTACTTATAACTTCTGCACACTTTGTATTGATAGAACTTCACATAATCTTGCTGACAACTGTGCATCCTCTTTAACATAGGAAAATGGGTTAGAGTGCAAACAAGGTAAGTTTGAATTTTAATTTGAAATGACAGCTGCTGTTGATGAAATAATGATTTTTATATGGAATGAAGTACAGCTAAGTCAAAGAATATGCGACAAGCTGCATACCTCTACAGCTTGTTTCATCATGCTATACTGTCCAATAGGAAAACTCTTCCATTGTTTTCATGGTATGAAAATCCCTTAGAAGAACGTTTGTATATTATAGCTGCCCCAGGCATCATGACAGCACAGGAAGAATATTTTTATTCTCCAAATAATTTATTCTATAAATAATAATTTATAGAAATTATTATTCTATAATAATTTTTAATTATTATAGAAATAATTGAACAATGAATCTTAATATGTGTGGTGTCAATGTAGAAAAATGTTGGTCTTGTAAAATGGGGCCTTTATAAGTCACTGCAATGGAAATAAAATAACAAGAATAAACATCCAAGCCTACCACTTATAAAGCACATAAATTGCAGAAAGAAAACCAGTATCTTGAAGAAAAGAAGGATTTATAGGATACTGTGGAGAATTTTAGACAGTCAGAATTGCTATCATATAATCAGTAAGTCCAGCAGTCAAACCATTCCCAAGGATTGGTTGTTTTGATTTCATTTCACGCAATCAAACTGAATTTTGCTAGCCACTAATGGTGGGGCTTCAATAGCTGGACAGATGACTCTTTGTCCTGCCAAATGTGTTTTCATCTATGCTGTCACCATCTGCTCTCTAAATCGGAGAAGCATTGTTAGTGTCTTTTGCCAGATGTGGTTTAAATCTCTCGCTTACTCTGTGGTAATAAATGTGCTTTTATAGGCAACTGAAGGGGTGTCAGACTTGGTTTGTATAGGTGAGATAAGGTTTGCAATGCTTCTGCTGCTGCTCTTGAAATGGAGCTGAAAAAGGTGACACCTGGACATAGTGTATACCATATACTCACAGTGGAGTTATGCCTGCCTGTCAGTATCATAAAATGTTTGCAAAAAATTAAGCTCTAATGGAGAAACTTTTTCAAATATTTGAATGGAACTTATTGCACTTCAAAATTTAATTCTCAACTTTTTTACTGTTTAATGCATGAAACATTCTTAAGGTAACACATATATTTCAAAGTAAAAAAAGTAAATATCACTTTGTTCATAATAACTTGTAAAAAATTAAATGAAATCTGCATTTTTTACGTTATTAGATGGAGTAATTTTCAGATTGAAGTGCTCTTAGATTTGATTGGCAGTGCATTCAATCTCTAGAGCAAATTGCTTTCTTCCTGGGTTGTTCTTTTTTTCTTTCTTTCCTTTTTTTTTCCTTTTCCCCTTTCATTCCACCTCCAAATTTCATGTTGACACAGAGTAGTATTGATTTTGCTGACTTTCACCTCTGTGACTTGGGGTACTTGCTGAAAGCCCTAAAATGAGGAAGAAGTTCAAAGTTTAGGCAATTTGGGGATGTTATTTTAGCTGTTTTTATATTTGTATTCTCATTACGGCACATATCCAACCTGTAGCCTCTCCCTTCAGTTCCCCGAGAGGATTCCAGTGTGCTCTGTGTTGAACCAGCAGCCATAGGTTGCGGTCAGAGTGGCAGTGCCCTTCCCTTTTCACCTTCTCTTAAGCACAGCCATCAGATGACAGATCAGCCAACATCTCCTCTCTAGGTGAAACAATGCAATCCCTCTCTGGCTGAGTTTGGGCATAGAGAGCAGCCCTCCAGTTTGGCCTTTTGTACTAAGGAAAATGGCCCACACATCCCCCTTCTCTGGCAGCCAGAGTCTGGCAGCTGATTAGAATGATTGAAACTTTTTCAAAGCAAGTATGGGGGTGTTTTTTTGTTTGTTTTTTGTTTTTATTTTGTTGGGTTTTTTTTTACTTGAGGGTGTACATACTGTTAGTATTTAACCCCTATTTCTGATTGTTACTAACATATTTTGACTTCCTCTGCCTTAATCTTCCTTTTAGTCCTTAGCAATATGGGGGCAGGAGAAACCCAAAGGAACTTGTGGGACAGCAGTCGTTACCCTTTCTTTTTCTCAGGATGTATTTTCAGGGTCTAAATTTTTTGAAGATAGTGGTGTAACTCTGCCTGGCTCAGAGAAAAACATGTCCTCAGCTATTGGCCTAGCTCATCTTCCTCCTGCACAGATTTCTGCTTCAAATAAATGCCTTATTTCTGGTTTTTTTTTTGTTTGTTTTAATTATCATTTGTCCCACATCATTCCAGACTAGCAATTTAATAAGGAAACAAAACCAAAACATGAAGTGTACTGTGTACTTAAAATACACATAATATCTCAGTCTTCACTTTAGTGGGTAGAGCTTTCTCACATGGCAGGAGTCTGTTAAAATAGTAAAGTTTGGCAAAAGAGAAGAAAATGTGTCTCTACAGCCTAAACTCAGAATGGACACAAGTTTTGTGTTATCTATAGTAGAGAGCCCAACACTGAGTATCAGACAATAAATGTCCAATAAATATGATCATTAACTAACACATTGGTTTATTTACATATTTAATTTGTCACCTACTTGCTCCTTTTCTTAGAGGAAAAGTAGTCTGGTCCTATAAATTCTAAATAAATAATGTCCAGGCAAACAAAACCTATTCTATGGCTGCTGTTTATAAATCACACTTCATGTAGTCAGTCCCTTCTTGGCATCTCTGAAATCATGGGTGTTTTTCAAACATGCTGATGGTGAAGGTAATTATTCAACAAACCAATTTCTATTTCATCTCTGTTCTATTGATCATGTGTGTAAATTATAAAATTGCTTGCTTTGATGTACGCTGTCTGAATCCCAGCTACCCCTATTGTCCTCCTAAAATTTGCCCTAAACCAGGACATCTGTATATGTTAGTTTGTGGTAGTCTTTTCTGGATTGTCTTCATTCTAGCTAGACTAAATTGTTTATTCCAGGTATAACTGGACATCACTTACTTAGCAGCTTGTTTGTAGTACGTACACTTAACTAGGATTTCTCACCAGCAGACATTTAGTTTCAGTTCACAAATAAATGTCTGACCCTTCAGGGTAAAGATGGAATGTCTTGAATCTTTAATTAAATGTATAGGAATAGGCTTACATAATTCAGTTCAAGCTTTCTGCAGATTTAATTTCCTTTGTACTAATAGATTTATTTCAGTCTATGAGGATTCTGGCCCATAGAGAACTACTATTCGTATTACAATTCTTAGTATTTTTTTTCCATAATTCTGACAATGGGAATTTCTAAAATTGAAGAAATACAATTATGACAAACTTGGCTTCAAATGTTATTTGCTCAACTAATATGTTTTCCAATGCAATAATTACAATAGACAACATAAATAAGCACAAAACCCCTAAAAGAATAGACTGTAGGTGGGGTTTTTTTAATACAAGCAATTATTAACAAAACATTGTTTTACATTATTTAGTGCAGTGTTAATGACAGAATCCTTTTTCTAGGGCTAATATTTGATTATCATTGCATTTTAGAAGACAGAGCACTACACAGTAAAGTTAGAGTGCTACTCTTGTAAGAGATAATTGTAGAGACCTGTCCCATACTAAAATTTTCTGACATGATTTTGTATAAAAAGAAGTTTGTAATCTTGAAATGTACAAAAATTACATTGCTTTGAATAGAGTTGTGAGAAACATATCCATTAAGTGACTCAGGAAAAACAAGGTTTATGATCTGGGAGGGCAGGATAATCGCTAGGAAAATTAGTTTTCTGTGGTATTTGAAAATATAATAGCATATTGGGATATGCAGTCAAGTTATATGTACAGAAATCCAGCATTTTTCAGGAGGTGAAGCATCAGACTTGAGGAGATTATGGCTGTATGTGGGAAAAGTCTGACAGGGTTGAGTCACTTATTTCAGTTACAGCAGGTATTACTTTCTCTAGCAAAAACAAAAAAAGTGGTAGATTTGAGAGTTTAGGAATTTGGAAATGGAGTATGGCTATCTTTCAACTTCTCAACTAAATTCTGTCTTAGTAGTGTCTTTTAAACTCCAGGTATTTTCTGTTCACAAAAGCTTGGTTAGATGTAAGAAAAAAAGAGATAATCTGGTTGTAGCAGTATATAGCTTTGGAATAGTATGGCAGGGCAAAACTGTCTTCAGTTGAAGCCTGGTTAGCACACCCACAAGTGATCTGTGTTTTATAACTTTTTTTCTTTTTAGTTTTCAGCAGCAGTGGCATTTGAAAGGTTTATGTGCTGGCTGGTAAAGGAATTACGATGTCTGATGTCAAAACACTGGAAAAATGGCGTTGTGCAAAGTCTATTGCTCGGGCAGTTGATGGGACCTAGTATAACCAAGGGCTGTAGTAATGGAGTTGGAAAGTGTTTTGGAGACTGCCCAATCCTTTAACCATGTCTTTCACTGCTGGGTATTGAAGGTAAATGTAGTTTTGAATTCTAGCCAGCTCATTTCTCCTCATGTGAGAGATTTACTCTGCTGTCTTTGCTAGGTGTGTGTTCATTCTTTTCACTATTCATAAGACACATGGAAGGGCTTAATGTGATTTAAAAAGAAATAGGATTAGCCAAACTGTGGAAACTTAAAGGATTTGAACAGCAGTGAAAAAGGGCACTATCAGCAATGGAAAATACTCTTCGTTTAACTGTCTGTAGCCATAAGTATACTCAAAGAGCTCAGAGCAAGTACAAAGCATCCCGACTTTGTACAACACTACTTTGCCTTTCAGCCCCTTTTCACTCTTGATTGGTTAGAGAAGCCGTTCCATTTTGTGACCAGGAGTCATTTCTTTGCTGTGTCATGCTGAGATTCGGGAGAGATCTTTAGCACCTGACTGACAGAATTCTTGTGTGAATTTTGTTTGTTGTGGCTTTTCTTGACGTAAAGGGTGAAGGAGGGGAGAGATGCTCATTTTGCTGACACTCCTTGGGGATATATGTTGAATATTAATATTTTAAAGAATTCTCACATGCAACAGAAAAAGCGATCCTGTTTGTATCTTCTGAAAGACAGACTCCTTTTGTGGTCCTGAAAGTCATCCTGTTTTTACTTGTGATGTAGCATTCACTTTTTGTCTCTGATAAACACATAAGAGTTGTACAGCACTGACACGGTGAATACTAAATGCTATAAATATTGGATAAGAAATGATGTTTTATGGACTACACCTGCCACATTAGTATATTCCCTGTGCTTAGCAACCTTACTGGTGATGGGGAGGATTCAGGTTGAGTGCTCAGATTTAGTTATTTTGCAGGTGTCCTTCCCAACTCCATCCATTGGTTCTTTTATAATATAGAATTGTATAAAATGGTTTGGGCTGGGAGGGACCTTAAAGACCTTCTAGTTTGAGCTACCCCCCACCATTGGCAGGGAGCCTTCCACTGGACTTTGGGCTGCTCAGAGCCCAATCCAGCCTGGCCTTGAACACTTCCAAGGATGAGGCATCTACAGTTTCTCTGAAGAACCTGTTCAAGTGCCTCACCACCCTCACAGTGGAGAATTTCTTCTCAATATTTAATGCAAACCTACCCTCTTTCAGTTTAAATCCACTCCCCTTGTTCTAGTCCTACAAGCCCTTTTTAAAAGTCCCACTCTGGCTTTCTTGCAAGCTTTCTTTAGGAACTGTAAGGCTGCCATAAGGTCTCCCTGGAGCCTTCTCTTCTCCAGGCTGAGCAATTCCAGTGTGTCTTCGCAGGAGTGGTGCTCCAGCCCTCTGATCATCTTCGTAGCTCTCCTGTGGACGTGCTCCAACAAGTTCATGAGGACAGCCAACAGGTGCATGGAGCCAGCCACTTCCCAGCAGAGTTTATCCTCACAGACACTGTTTAGCAGTAAATTTTGGTTCTTATAGCGTGGGAATATATGTGGCTCAGATATTGCAGGCAGAGAGGATTCTTTTAGCTTCAAGATTAAAAGGCTCAGGCTCAGAAACAGATGACAAACGTGGTCATAAACTCCATTGGTTAATGCAGTATATTGTGGAGGGAGCATGGAGTTCTTACATGGAGGACCAGATCCCAAGAATTAACCTTGTCTTCTTTGCCCATTGGAGAATGACGAATATCAACCTCAGCATCCTCTGAACAGTAATGCCATTTGTGCTGACAAATTATTGGTCTGTAGGGAAAACTGCTGAGGACCATTGTCTTTATTTCAGCTAACCTTGTGTTTATCTCGTGATGAAGTGCTCAGATACTCAGAGCACACCCTGCGTGTAGTTTGTTTCTCCAAATATTTTAGTTGACTATTTTTAGAGCATTCATTTCTGTCCTGTCTGTATTTATATTCATATATACTATTGTAAAAAAAGTTCTGCAGTGAGAGCCTTTGTCACTATGCTGTTTTAAACTAAGCCAGTGAGACACTAACCTTTATAGATTTTATTTTGTGAGCTGCTTATGCTTTTCCTTTGCTAAAAAGCTTAGCTATACAATATGAAGAATTGTTCAGAATTACCTTTTAACGCCTGCCTTGTCAGAGAAAGGGGGGAAGAGCTTCTCTCTATTGTACATACACAGGCAAAAGTCCTGAGAAGGAATAAGTATCATGAAATTCAGACAGTTCTGTAGTCTGGGGGATTGGTTTTAGTTTCTGAGAAAGGGAAGAAATTATCCCCTGAGGATGAGAGACACAAGCAACTCAGGAAAAGCTGAATTAGGTACATTTTTTAACTAAAGAGTTAGTAGGGGGGATGTAAATTTCTTCTTTCCTTCTGTCTGTTCTGTTACCATGACCTCACAAGTAGTGGTCAGAGTTAAATATTTAGAGCTAGTACAGCAAAATGAGCTTGGAGTACTGATTTGACAAGAAGTTCCAAATATTCCAGACTAGAAAAGCCACATAATTTAGGCAGTTTCTAATAAATAAATAAAAAGACAAAGTCTGACCTAAGTTTGAGCATAAATATAGAAGGAACAATTTAAAAGGATGTTCATAAGCAAGGATCTTTCATAAAATATTCTTAAACAAAATTCTACACTTTAATTCCTATGGACGTTAGTGGCAATTGCTTTTGCCACAATGGGATGTGGATCTAGCCTATTATCAATTTTTGTAATAAAATCTAAGACAAAAAAAGAATTGCCTAAGATGCTGTGCAATAATAAAAGTCATGTTGACTCCCCCTTATTTGCTTTTACCTTTATAAAACTCTTGCAGAAATCTCATGTGCTACTATATAACCCTCAAGATGTACATAAAAATTCTGTACACACAATAAGGAAAAGTGTGTTAATATCTTGTAGAGATACTAAGAATGCTAATGATGTTGATCTCTCTTTTTCCATTTGTGAGTGCTAGAAGGCAAGTCAACTGAGAAAAACAAAAGTTTATCTGGGTTCAAACTAAGCAAATAAAAATGCTGGAAATTTAATTAATCCCTTGCCAATTTGTCTGAAAAATACCTAAACTTGGTTACCTCTGACTCCAGAATCTTGAGAGGTCATTCAACTGCTGATACAATTGAATTTAAGCAATTGTACTTTAAACTACAATGTTTTTAAGTACATGTAATTGGTAGAATTAGAAAATATAAACAGTAATAGGTAAAAAAACAGGAACAAGGATGCAGTTTTTAAATGCAGTGATTCAGAAATTCAGAGGTAGAACAGCCTCTTTGGAATGCTGGCATTAATTTAAGATGTTCCTTAATGTAGTTCCTAGCAAAGAATTTTGTTCCTAATGCAGTCTATGCAAAGGTAACATCTGAGTGTTTGTGTGGAGCTCAGTGTAGTAAAAGATGTGCAACAGCAGTGATTTAAAAGGAGTATTGAAATAATTATGCTCCGAGGGCACAGTACTCTTGCATTGGAAGAAGTGCTAACAAAGATTAGAGGAAGAAGAAAGTGCCTCATATACTTCATAGATCATTCTTATGTTTTTGTCACAGCCAAAGTTCTTAAAACTTAAAACTTTTGTTTATATTGATCACTCAAGAATTAGGTTGTATGCAAGACCTTCTTTCCTTTTTGTCCTTAATTCTGTGCAAAATAGAATGAATTGTAGCTGGAGGGTCATCATCTTGGGATGCATGCTCTGAAAAAATGAGTGTACCAATAAACCTCAGATAGAAGGAAGAAAAGATATAAGGAAGAAATTCTGCACTGTCAGAATGGTTGGACATTGGCACAGGTTGCCCAGAGAAGTTGTGGATGTCCCATCCCTCGAAATGTTCAAAGCCAGGTTGGATTGCACTTTTAAAATCAAAAGGCTAGAACTATCATCTTACTACAAAATGAATTTATTATATTATGTAAAGTTTGAAACTCATTGTAGGACTGTTGTTTGGTTTTGGTTATTTGTTTAGGGTCTGCTTTTTTAAAAATTTGTTTTATTTTGGTGGTCCTAAACTTTGGCCTTAATTATACCAATGAAAATTTAGAGAAACTCTACTGGAGTTAATATTGTTCTGAAACTATACACTTGGCTCTGAGGTCAGGAGATGTAGTTACATTATTCTTGTCATTTTGCTTACATTATTCATATACAATATGCTGTCTAAATGAAAAAAAAGAACCACCAAAAAAACCCATACAAACCCCTCCTCCTCAAACCAAAGCAAAACTCCCCCAAAAAGCCAACCAAAAACCTAAACATCAGCTTTCTGTAAGAAACCCAAACCCATCCAAACCCAAAATATCGTACTGAAAATCTAATTAGTCTGGCATTTGGACCAAAGAGAACAAACTGCAACTCAGTAAGTAACAGGATGTAGAGGTGCAGTCTGTTTTAATCTAAGACACAGCATGATGACATTCACGTTCCAGTGTCTGTAGTCAAGCTGAGGAGCATGACAGTTCATTTCCATTGTCAGGACTGTATAGACATGTTCTCACACTGGAACTTTTGCCTGCATGAGATAGGTCTGAGGAACTACTCCTGTTGAATTGTCACTGAGAGATATTTTAGCAGTAATGTGTAATTTTATAAATTAAGAAAAGGTAGAATTAATATTTACAAATCTCAAGGGTGGACACAATCCAATCAAGAGTTTTAAGAGATCTCTCAGTCATGAAATTACTGAGTGAAGAGGTGGAATCTGTTACTTAAAGTGGCCTCAGAATATCGAAATGAAAATTTATGCAAATTTTTAGACTTGTAGCAAAAAAAACCCCAGAAGATCTGACTTCTCTGGTCATATTAGTAGAAAAGAAATTAAGTTTTGTTTTATAAACATGGCTTAAAGATGCTTATAAAAAGAGTTTGTTTTATCCCATGCATACCTTGAAGAAAAATTATATCTCACTAATCAACTGGATTTTTTTTCCCTAGAGTTTTAGAATTGTCAATGAGCATGAATGTGTGTGCTCTGTTTAGTGCAGTATGCTGAGATTCTTCAAAGGTCTTCTGAAAAGAGCTCTCATAAACAACTCTTGAAGAAATTAAGCTTGATGAAGTAAGTGGAAAGGTCTTCCTGTGGATGAATAGTTACTTGACAGAAAATGAAGTTGAGGTAAAAATAGCCAGCTTTCACGATGGAGAGAAGTAACTGAGAATCTTCCTTCTAGCATTTGAGTCTGAGGGTTTGCCATTTAACATATTTATGAATGAGCTGGAAATGGGATGAAGTAAAAGTGTACTTAACTGTGTTTAACTCTGAAAAACATGCAGCAGAACTGGAGTAGATGAAGAGGTAGATGGAATAGTTTTTACATGAGCAGAGACTAAAGCTGTTCTTGCTAGAAGAGAGTCAGCCTCGGAGAATATGACAAAGACCTGTAAAATTGGAAGTTAAAAATTTGCCAGGGAAAGATCACTCACTATTTCCCATGGCACAAAAATTAGAAAATTGTTAATTTGAACACTTAAGGCAAACAAAAGGAAATGGACTTTGTTTGCTATTTTTTACAGAATGACTATTTGCAATTTTAGATTTCATCAATTGTCCGAGGATTTTCTAACATTCAGGAAAGCCATAGAATGGTTAAAAAAAAAAAAGGTTGAGAGAATTTTAGGAAGGACTGTTTGTTGAGTGCTATTAAAAATTATGATCTGGAGAAAATAAACTACTCAAAATCCCATAGCTAACTCCTAATTATGATAAATATTCCAGGGGAGCTGTTCTTATACCCTGCTTCTGTTCTTTTCATACTCTGCTTCTCCATGTTTTTCTCCCTCCAAGACAAGTTCAGAGTCTCAGCACAGCTGCAGTGTCTGGAAGTTGTCAAGATACCTCAGCTTTCTACTGTTTGAAACTACTACACACTGTAAACAGGCTTTTGAGAAATTGTTTAAGCTTATGTTAGCAGTTGTTGCTGTCATTATTGCTTTATAACATGGTTGATACTTTCTGTTGTGTAGTACTTGGGTAGTCCCTGCTTATTACATGGATGCCAGAATCCACAAAAGGAACATGTATTTAAGGAACTAACAAAATTATAGATGGCAGTAATGTTGCTTAATACACATTGATGTTAATAGGGCTGACTTTTCCAGACCCTGAAATATGAAAAATTTTTCAGAAGGATTGAAAGAGCAGTGTGAATTACCACAGGTTTAACTCACACTGGCTCACACTTTTTTCCCTATGTCTTTTAGATACAGGCTTAAAGGCCTGAACAAATATACTAGACTTTGAGTAATATGCCTATGAACATGAACATTTTAGGTTTGAGTCTAGCCTTAATGGGAGAAAAAAAGCAGGAGCTACTGCATTGAACAAAATGTGCATTTGAGGTAGAGCAATTAAGAAAACTAATTTCCTTTCCTTTTGCCTTAGAATAATCTCAATGCAGGAAAACAAAATGAAGAATTACTCTTTTTGACCACTAGTGATTTACAAGAATATATTCCACTGTGCCAGTTTTCACACAGTGCAAGGTATTCTCTCCTGCTCTATGTTTTACATATTGGCCCATAAAGGAGATGGGGCTGGGATTGCATCTCAGAGGTGTTTGTTAAAAACAAACAAACAAACTAAAAACCCCAAACCATTAGGTTGTATTGAAATTTAATCTACATCTGATATGGCTCAGGGGCTGTAAGAGAAATGGTGGGGCAACCCAAGCTCCTCTTTTTGCACTTGTAGGGGTGTTATGAGCTCTCATCAAGTAAGAAAAGTTGCAAGAAGGGGAGCTTTACAAAATTTGATTTTTGTGCTACAATCTTGTGGCTAAAAATATTGTAGAATGTCCAAGGTTTGAGATAATTGACTAATGATCTGGATGGATAAATACTAATCTGGAATTTAATTTTGTTAGATTCAGGTTGTGTTCTGAGGTGTGGTAATGGACCAGTGCTGGGAGTCTATTCTTGAGGTTCAACAAATGAAACTTGATTGTTATATTCTATTTTCCTGCCTGGGCAAAAGGTGAGGGCAGTCTTTCATGCTGGAAAACTGCCATTCAGTTGGGCTCAAGACCATTTAATCTTCAGAAAAATAAAAACAACAAAACATACAAACAAAATCTCAATCCACAAAAAAATCCCCTCCAAATCAAAATCCTAAGAGAATGTGCTTCACACAAGAAGCACAAGCCATGAAATACTCCCTGTGCATCTTTACAAAAGTGTGATGCTGCCTAGGCTACTCATGACATTTTTGCAGTTTCTGGGCATAAGCTTTGCTGCTGCTTTGCTGCTGCATTTAAAGAAAATATGTGACCATGGCTTTCTTACAATAGATGCTGCATGCTGTAATACTTCCTTAGAAAGCTACTGGAATTTATGGCATGAGCTGGGCTAGGGGTAGTTCAGATGCCAAGCTGTGACAGTCAGGTCAGAGGCATCTTAAACACATGTCCACCAGGCTGTTCCAACAACATTTATGCTTCCAGAATAGTGCACAGTTTGGAATAAGGCACGTTTGCAAAACTTCGCTAATGCAGAATAGTAAGACAGGATAGATGAATACTATGGAAAACCTTCATTTCCTTCTTATGAAGGATACAAATGAAAAGGAAATATTGGGTGTGGTTTGCTTGGTTTTTCTCCCTCAAATATTCCAGGATTTATTTCTGAAATAGAAATATAAGGTGAATTTTGTGTGCCATTAGAATTAAGGACTATAAGGTTCAGGATTATTGCATGTGGTTGGTTGCAAAAATATTTGAAATTAAATCCTATGTTTTGCTTTCCTATGCCTCTCATTTTTCTAGATAAATGAAAGTAAAATCAGTAAAACCTTCCTTCAGTCAAGGCTGAATAGAGAAAGGGAACAGGTTACAGTGCACAAAAGTAATAGCTTCTTATTAAACCACTAGATTTTGAGAGTGATTTTGAGAATCACTGTTTAAAACAAGGAATATTGTGTTCCTAGTTTAACAGGGTTCATCAGTTTGAAAACGATTACTGTAGTCTGAAACATCTCTAATGAATTGAAACTTATACCTGTCATATCTTTTTTTTTTTTTAATATATTACTAAGTTGGCATTATATTTGTGTTAAAACATCTGTCATCTTGTGTGTGAATGCTTTTCCCTAATGGTCAGCTTGTCACAGTTAATTAGTCTTTAGACATATGAACAGTCATAAAGCAATGTGACTTTGAAAATTATGTTTCTAAACACCCATAACTTTGAACCCTAAACCAACAATGTACTCACTAGATATTTGTGCTCCAAAGCAGACTGTAAACTACCTTCCGTTCACAAGGGCTAAGAGAGCAAACAGTTTCCTGTGTGAAACACTTCTTGCATGTGCTTTTAAATTTGCTGCATGCATGTATTCAGTTTTGATTTCTTCACAGGTTTTTAATAATTATGTAAAATTGCACAACTCTTTTTCTGTATTTTTGAAATTTGTTCCTGAGTTTTAGATATCCTATTTTCCATCAGAAAGCCCTGACTGTGCTCTGAAAACAAGAAGTGCATTATATTCAACATGAGGTTCTCCCCTCAATCACTGACCATCTGTAACAATTTTGAATTGCCATGAATTTACTGTAGGATATATTTTGATTAATTGGAAAGGTATAACTATTTTAAAAATTTGAACATATATTCAGACTTGAGAGAAATCTGACATTAGGTTTTCATTCAGACTTCTCTCTTGTTTTTAACTTCCTGGTGTTCCACACAGTTATTGGCATGATGCTGAAAATATACATGGCATTCCTCTTGGAAGAATGCAAATGAGCACTAAGATGTGCTGGACCATTAATCCTCATTTGCTTTAACCTGAAGAAAAGCTGAAGGAATTTTGGAAACCAGAGGTAATTGCAGGAAGATCAGAAGCTAGTGGTTAATATATGTCTCTAATGAATTCTATTTGGTTTCCAAAAGCATAGCAACTTATATGTCTTAAATTATAAGATGATTCTTCTTTTTTTCAGTACTGTAGACCTTAAAAAATATTATTAGGGATGGAAGAATTATGCAAGGGGAGATGGCACAAATAGCTGGTGGAAGAAGCTGCCAAAATGGGCTAAGGGTACATAGGTAGCATTTTCCTTTTTTAAGAGTAGTCTGTATTCCAGTAGACAGTGATTGATCTTCCCCTATGTTTGGGAAGAATGAGGAGCTAGTGCCTTTCATGCCCCCTTCCCTCACTTTACCGCCTAGTAATTAGCTGTCTTCTGAGTTTGGGATTCTGTATGGGTGCCTGACAAAAAGTAGGGGTTACAGATACCATTCATTACAGGCTGGTAAATGCTTAGAAAAAGCAAGATAGTCTTTAGCTTTTTCCACTGGAGGTGAAGGGGAGACTGTGTTTCCAAAGACAGTCAAACTGTGGAAGTTACTAGGAGAGTAAGTGAAGTATGTATGTATGTATGTATGTGTGCCACTGGGAGACGGACATCTGAAGTGGTGTGGAATCAAAGTGTCTCTGTGCTGACAGACCTTTGTCTAGCAGGTTTTGCAATTAGAGGAAAGTTGTGGCATAAAGGGCTGGCCTTTGAAAGGACCTCTTGTGAAAGACCCAACCTTAAAAAATTTAGAGAAAAATCGATTAGGGCAGATCTTTAGAGGAAAAAGAGATAATCAGAGGCAATGTCCTTAAACCTATCGGGTGTTTTCCCAAGGCCAAAGCACTGCATGGAGCTGCAGTTTCTTAGCACCTCTCCAGCATTCTACAATATTTTCATGTTGTACAGTTATTCCTTTCTTTGAATCAAGCTTACAGGCTGCAGCCTGGCTGCTGTATGAGAGATCCATGGTAAAATTACAGAACACGCCTAACTAGTTTTAGCAAACTCTGAGCTCTCTTCCAGCTTCATATACATACACCCTAACAAGCAATAACACTAAATGTCTTGTACATGAAAATAGTTTGGTAAACACTGTGGTAACAGAATAAACAAACATTAGCAAAATGGAGTCCTGCTCTGATAAATATACGGTACATTACATTCTGAAAGCGAGGCTCTCGGGACCAGATTCTCCTCATCTGATTTAGACCAGCTCAGCCTCATTAACTGACATGAATTCACACAAGTCCTGTAAAAATATGAATCTAATTGTATTTATTTCTTCCCTCCTTAGGCATGATTTTCAAACCATGTTTCTTTTATGCCATATAGTGTTTTGAGATTATGGTGTAGAATTCAGGCTTGGACTTGAGAAAAGCAAAGAATCTGCAATTTGCCCAGACCAGATTTTGTCCACTGTCAGAGAAGCTCTGCTGCAACAGCAGATAAATCAGGAAAAGGTAGCTAGTGAGTAAATAGCTAGGAGAGCCTCAGCTGTCTTCTGAATGCTAATTTTGCGTGGATACGTAAATGCAGATTTTCCTGTAGGCAGTGAAGGTCCTTCTTGGAAATCAGGGTTTGACAATAAGCATTCTAAGTTGTTCTGACTCTGCAGAGGTAAGATATTAGTAATGTTCATATAATCACTATTAGATGTAGCTATAGGTTATCCTGTAGCTTCTCTAAAATCACAAAAATCTTTGTACATTGTAGTCTGGTGCAAGCTGTCAGCTATAGAGTACCTGGCAAGGCTCTTAACATACAAAATCTTGACAGGGAATAGAAGTAGTGAGTATGTGAATGCATCTCTAGTCTCCAGCACCATTCAGGTTTGCACTTATATTTATTGGAGGTTTGTGCATTGAGAAAATATATCTTTAAAATATCCAGGTTGGGAGGCACCTCTGGAGGTCAAAAGGACAAATGTCTTGGTCAGCCCAGAGCCAATGCAAAGGCTAGATCAGGTTGGTAAGGGCTTTGTTCAGTCAGGTGTTGAGTATCTCCAAGAAGGGAGGCTCGTCGTGTCCCTGTGCAAACATGATCTAGGTCTTAACTACTCTCTGTGAGTGTGCCTGCCTCAGTGGGGATAGTTGTCAGCTCTAGCTTCAACCTAAATATTGTAGGGCATCTTGCTGCTTGTCTCTGCACTGACGTTAACTGATCTCTGGCTTCAGACTTTTTTAGGTCTTCTCTTACAACAATGTATTGTGGGATTCAGTAAGGAATTGCAAGACTCAGATTGTGGGGCAGGGAGTTTCGTATGTTTTTAGTTGACATGCAGAGGTTGAGGAAAAAGCCAGTTATTTGGCAGAAATTTCAAAGCAGATAAATCAGAGATGTCTTCAGGACAAATAGCCATGTTCTGAACCTTCTTGAACTTTAGAAAACTGAGGAACAACACTTGGGAACTTTGCTCAAATGCACCTCTGCAAGAAATAAGGGAGGGGTGAGGTAAAGCTTGCATGGTATATGTTATTTCAGCTTGTGGGTGGTTAAACACTTTTGTGCTGCAAATACACTGTGCAGTATAGAGTGTACTGCTATATATTGTGAGATTTTAAAGGAAGGTCACATAGAGTTAAGGAAAAAAAAACCTGCAGTCCTCATGTTTTTATCTTTGCATCTGATTTAGAGGAAACAGACCTATGACCTAATCAGCTGCTGGTCTCAACAGTGGGAAAAGATAAATCCATACAAAAGTAACAATCTCTGTTGCTAAAATGATATTTACCTGTTATAAAGCAGGCTATGGATAGAACTCAATTATTCTCACCAAGGAAAGTGGAGAAGTGCTTGTGTTGCACGATGTTTTCTCAGGGGTTTTGAGGCTATCAGCTTGGTCCTGCAGTGTAATTCAGAGGCTCTTCTTGATTTCATTTAGTGACCACAGTCTCCTGAGCACACTCTGCAGTTTATTCTTGCTTTTGATTATGGAAATTCCTTTGGGATATTTAAATGATAATGTGCTCTGTCCTGTTTTGGAGCTTTGTATACTACCAAATGGCACCATGTTTTCTCATAGTAGCTAACAGTTGCCTTTTTTACAACATCTGGACATAGACAACATACATTGTGATAGGTTCAAATAATCCAGTATTTCAAAGATTTCACTAGAGGAAATTCCCCAAAATTCAGCTTTTGAATATGCAACGAGTTGCTGATTTTGCTTCTAGGTTCCTGTTATGAATTCTCTGGCATTTTTGAATAATTTATAAATTCTTTTTAGAATCACATATATAGAATTTGGAGTTGAACTCTAGCTTTATTAAAACAAACAAAATCAAACCTCCCTCTCCCTGCCCCCCCCCAAAAGACCCCCAGAAACACCAACACCCAACTCCCACCCCCAAAAATCAAAAACAACAGCTTAGATTTTTAACATAACATAGATCCTCTCAGAACTAGGTTTTTGACAGCCCAGACTAGGATTCAAGGTTACTGTAAAATCTGAAATTGTGCAAGTTTTGACAAGGTTTGATATTTTGAAAAGAACATTCTGAACACTTCTGAAGATGCACACACTTCATATATTTGACATAAAAGGCTGTATAACCTGTATTTTCCAAGTCTCAACCACGTGTTGAGAGATAAATGAGAATTTTCACCTTTGTTGCTGTCATATTTGTTTACTAGAAGCAAATTGATTTTCCTGATTAGCTGAACTGGTACTCGTACTAAAACAGAACAAACAAAAAACCCACCAGGTGAAAATGCAGGAGAGTAACTGCTGGGAACAGTAGGCTATCCGTCTGTCTTCATCCTAATTGAATATGGAGGGAATTTGCCCTATTATTTCACCTGAAGGAGCTCCCTTTCTCTGCAGTCTTCTGGTGTCTGTGGAGAAACAAAAGTGTTCTTACTACAATGAAAGCCACAGAACATGTACACGTTCTGTGTAGTGGGGGCAATTTCTGGATACCACATGTGACCAAAAGCTAAGCAGCATCTTCAGTTCACACTGTGTCCAGGTTCTGCTTGCCACACAGGAGAGATTACGAACAGTGTCTATTCTGAGACTTAAACCTCAGAGAAGATTTTAAGTGTTACTTTTTGATTCAAGAGTGTTGTAGTTCCACACCCTCACCCAGCAAATGATCTGTGAGATCTGCTGGTTGTTGGGCAGGCTTGGACTGTTCAGCACATGTGGCTGTAACCTTGGTCCTTGGCTAACTTGGAGAGTTGCTTAAGCCTCATGGAGTAGTCTTAGCATGATTTATCTACCATTAAAACTATGTCTTTCAGAGTCCTGGAATCAGTCCTGATCTCTATAACATCATTAAATCTCTCAAGAAAACTTTACTTGGGGTTTGATGGAGAGGTCATTTTCGAGATGAGATGGAAAACACTTCTTTTAACAAACCTTGGTAAAAGAAATTTTTCCTCCTGACTTTCTGTTTTAAAAACTCATGTGAGAATCACCTACAGTTTGAATAAACGAAAAGTCTCCAATGTTACCAGAGTCTATTACAACATCCAGAATCATCATAGCAATGGAACATAGTCTATGGAAAATGTTTTTAGTTTTCCAGTTTGATTCTTCTATATAAGTTACATTGACTACTTTGGGTGATTTTTGTATTAGTCCATTCATGTTTTACTGTCAAGATCTTTCTGACTGATAACATGATAAGAAGGAAATTATTTTGAGGAGGAATTAAGGTCAGTCATACCCACTGAATTTGAAAGGGAAAATATTCTGACTACAGAAGTCATACAAATTAGCTGAAGGACCGTGGGAGCCATCATAATACTTCCGAGGCATGTTTTGACTAGGTAGAAAATTTGTTTGTTATTCTTCCTAACTCTGAAGGCATTAGAAATTCCCTGTAGTAAGCCCTAAGGGAAGTTTGCCTTGGAGTGTGTTTCTCCCCTGTAACACTTCCCTGATGCAAATTATTGATGCATGATTGCAATCTCCAATTGTGACAGCATTTCTATGTTTTAGCTTTAATGAACCTACATGATAGTTATTTGGCAACATTAAGGCTCATTTAAAGCACTGTATTGATGATTAAGTGGCAAATACCACTATATCATTGGGAAATCTGTCAGCAATAGTTACTTGTTTCCATGCCTTCAGCACATTCATCAAAGGGATAACAAACAGATACTTTTTTGAATTTTAATGAAAAAAATTGTAGTGCAGACATGAGGCTTTAAAATTCAAAGGTCTATAAATAATGAATTTTTTTCAGCAATGGTTACTGTTTCCTTATCTTCAGGAAAAATAACAGCTATATGTTGTACTTTCTTGCTAACAGCATACTTTAAAATTTATGAACTGCCAGTTTTCTATAGACAGAGAAATTTGGTAGTTGTCACTATAATGGTTTGTTATTTATATACGTCTAAATTTTACAGAAGCAGAATACTATTAGTTTATTAAATTTGCAGTAACCAGAAGCATCCTCTTTTACTGTTACGTTCAACACAGAACAACTTGAAAGCTACAGAAGTGCTGTTCCATGGCCTGTCACCAGAAAACAGCCCACAAGCCTTGGCTCAAGAGAGGTCACTGCTACTCTGTGGGTGAGTGTGCAGGACCCTCTGCCTGCAGGCAGGAAGGGAATGAAAGAAGCAAGGCTTTCTGTTCAGTGTAATTTCATATCTTGGGATGAATGGAGTCATTGTGGCAATAACTAGATTATCTGATTAGGAGATGGATTTTACTGCAGTTGTATAGCCCCATTTTCTAAGAGGAGTTAATGTCTTTTGAGTTTTATAGATACTGCTGGTGTTTTGAGAGGCCTCTGAACACATTACAAAAAGCCTGTGATTCACTTCCTCTCAAGCTCAGTTTGGACACTTCAACAGTATTACATACAAGCACTTGTGATTTTCTAAATTACTTTAAAACCTTTTAAATCTAAGAATGTCCCAGGCATCTGCACTTGTTCCCAAGTTTCAATTAGCCTCTGAGACTTAGGATTTGTTTGAGTTAGCAAATGGACATCTCAGAGGTGTAACACGAACCTTCAATATTTATTGAGAGAGTATTTTAGCTGTCTCAAGGTGTTTTTGTTTCATTTTGTTGAATTACCAAAGGAATTGTAGAAGTTTATCAGTGCTTGACAGTGGTAGCTGTGTACATGCCCTTCGTGAAATGTAACTCATTATAAATATATATGTTCTCAACATGAAATGTTACTTCACATCACTTAAGCAGTGTCCAGATTTTTTTTAATCATTTTTGTCTCTGGATAAAGAGCTAAATGATTGGCTCTGTTCTTTTTGTAGATGAAGAAAGATGTATTGTCACTTCTAATGTACAAAATGTTGACATGCACTGTCTGTTTTATTACTAAGTAGCTTTCTTCTCTTCCTCTCCGTCTTTCTAAATGTAGCTCCTCTGTTGCTACTTAAAAGGGTGTTTTTACAAAATATAGATTGTTTGAATAAGAACTCCTGAATCATGTTCTGTGAGGCCTAATTTTTAGACATCTGGCATAGGAAACAGAATTTAGAAGGAGTTGCTTAAGTCACTTAAAAAGGGTGCAGAAAATAGAGAAGAAGAGAGCATCTCTGAAAGGCAATGTAAAACTTGCATGCAGTGTAAGGAGCATTCTGGAGTAAATAGAAACCACTGTGGTGTCTTCTATCTGTAATTCCACTTTATCTTAATCTCTGCTCTCCTCTAGAGTGTAGCTGCCTCAGCAGCTCCAAGAAAGGTGGTTTGCTGTCTGTTATCTAAAATATAGAATATTTTTTTATTAAAGGGTTTGTGCCAGTTAGTTTTGTTTTATTTCAAAGAGTTTAGAAAAAGTAGCATTTTGGGATTTTAGGATAGGAATTGAAAATCCACAGATTCTATTTTTCAATTGCTTTTTAAAAAAAAATTCAATTAGATGATTGCATTTTTAGGTACCTAAAAAGCTTTGTAGTTCTGGCACAAAATGCCACATTAAAAAAAACCAACCAAACAAACAGAAACCCAAACAAAAAAGTGAAAAAACCCCAATATCCCCCCCCAGGCATTTCTGAACATTATGCTATTGGCTTAACTAAGGTAAATTAGGGGTACACAAAGTCTGAAAGGTTAGTACTAACAAGAATTCATTTAAAGTTTTTAATTTTAATTTTTACTGTATTTACTTGTTTGATATAAATATATTTAACTTTAAAATCTCTGAAGAACAGTCCACATCATGAAAACAGTTTTATTCTCTTTGGGAATGAATGAAATGTCCATTTACTTCTAATTCTTTCCACAGTTGCAAGACCTTTATCTGTTCTGTAAATTAGTTTTCATACTAGTGCACAATATGTTATAATATGAATAATTTGAATTATGATCCACACGGTTTATGCCAATGTACTTTGGTAGTCAATAATTCATGCCCAAATTTTATTTCCATGCCTGTGTCCATAAAGACACAAGGCAGGTTCCCATGTGTATTCAGTGATTCTTCCTGTGAGTACTACTTGAGATGAGAGGTAAAAAGCAAACAAGGAGTGAGATAGATGAAAAAAACCCAACCCCAAAACAATCAAAAACAGATGAAAAAGGAATTCAAACAAATACAGAGCCACTCCATAATAAATATATTTGAAGTGCTAATTCAGATCATCGCTAGCTGAACCAGTGAAGCTTGCATCTGTGTAAAGTTAAACCTTACTACTTGATTTTGGCACAATTCTGCCCTTTATTGGTGTGTAAACTCCTGCTTGAATGTGAGTACCTCATCTACAGTTCTCACTATATTCAGTCTGAAACTGTTATTTAGTGGCTTTTGGGGAATTTTGAACAAGGTCCATTGGGTGAAATACAAAGACAGTTGTTCAGGTACCCAAGTTTCTGGCAATATATGGTCACACCTATGATAGATTTCCAAAAAAGAAGCTTTGGTGAATGACGACATTCAAGAGCACAGTTCCTGTAAGAGATGCTAAACAAGAGGAAATGTCTGAAGTGAGAGGCAATGGCAGATGTTTTGGTAATAACAGCAGTAAACACTGCAATCAGTTCTAATGGAATTAATTAAAGGAATTAAATTTTCTCCTCCTCTAGCATGGAGTAACCAGCACATTGCTGTGCTGAGGAGCACTGCTGCTCATGACTTTGATACAGAGTTGTTAACTGGGTTGTTCTTTATCTTTTAGTTAAGCAGCAGTGACTATCTTCTATAGGAATGAAGAATTGTCTAAATGTAGTCATATGGAGATGTCCTGGGTTTTGCGCTTGACTCTGTATAAAGAAATTCAATATGGCTGAAATTGCACTGCATATCATTCATTTTAAGTAAGTGGTGAAGTAAGATATTTCAGAGAAAAGGTCTGGATACTGATGATTTTTTTTTTTTCCATTTAAGGTTGTGCCTTCAAGTGTTGGAATCTTAAATCTGAGGTGCACTTCTTGGTGTCTTGTTAGGATTGGAAGTTCTTGTGCTTCCACCCTTCTCAGTGGACCACAGCTGCAGCTCTTAAGAGGCAGCAAATCTTAGAATTCCCACAAGCATCCCCTAAGAGATCTATCTTTTTAAAAAGTTGGAAACAAAACCCTGTTCCCTGTTTGTTTTGATATATTCTCTTAGAAAAAAGTGTCAGTTACAACCCATTTCACTTTTCACTAATCACATTTTCTGACAGCAAAGTGTCCAACTGGGTAGCTTCTAATCAGTCTAATTGTCATCTGTTAAAGCATCCCAGGCTATGATGAAGGGTCCCCAAACTGCAGTCTCCAGAGACATTTCTGTAGTGTTTGTCTTCTAGTGTAATCCAACTGTTCAGTAAAAATTAAAGTTGATGGGCTTTATGTTTGTTTCCCTTTGATTGGCTCTTTATGATCAGCTACCCATATCAACAGAGCTGGATTCATGATTTCTTAAACACTTTCCAAGTATGAATTTGAGTTTGGATCAGGTTACAAACATAAGGAGGCAGGCAGAAGTGTAAATTATTTCATTCAGGAGATTTTTGTGACTTTTGCTTGTTTGTTTTGTTTTAATAACAAGAACACAACATTTCAGAGTAGCAATATGGTTTATTCATGTCAGCCTACTACTCATCAACCATTACAGACACTTTAATTCATATCCTACAGGAGATCAGAGAAAAGAAAAGGCAAAAGTTACCATAGGCACGAAGAACAGGTACTGAACTTCATGGATCTTGAAGGGAATTACTTCAAACTTTCAAAAAATTCTGGTTTGTAATAGCAGCAAGGGTCTCTGTGTTAATGCTTTTTAAAGCTGGATGGGGACACACTGCACCATCAGCTTTGTCAGAGGCTCTTAACGATCCTTGATCTTTATTTGCCAGAGGCTCTTAATCATCCTTGATCTTTATTTGACAGATAAATGGCTCATACCTTGGTTCTTAATGCTTTGTTTCAAACTCTGAGAGAAGAGAGGAAAGTACAGCATGCTCTCTACTTTGCCTAACATACGTATAGAATACTTTGATCTGGTAAAAATATATTGTGTCAAACAAATCTCTGTGAGGACCTTAATAAAGAGAGCTGACACGACTCTAAGCATTGTCCTAAATTTCCCCAATAAAAAAGGTCTCTGTAGCAGCACCAAGCAACGCTTTCAGCTGGGCTGAGCTCAGCCTCCCTGCAGTGGCAGCACTCTGAACCCAGTGGAAAATGGCTCTTCTCTATTTATTTCTCACCTGCAGGATGTCAGAATTTTGGTTAGATATAATTAGCTGCCTTTTATGCAATTTATGTCAAGCAAGTAGTTAAAATTGCTGATTGTCTTATCTCAACTTGGGCATTGGGGTCGAAGATGAGCTCTTATTCTTTTCCAGGCAGGTTCTTAAAGTGTCTTTCCATGTTTAAGGTTCTGACAGGAGAGGTGTAGCTGGCACTCCTCCTGACACTCACTCATTTCTGTGTACCTGTAACCTGTTCTTCTGTGTGCAGGTGTGTGTTTGCTGTTTAAAGGGCAATGTATATAATATAATCACTATATTTTGATTGCCATAATTAGGTCTTTTAGAATAGGGAAATTCCTTTCAACTCTGTGTGAGGAATCTGGCAGTGTCTTGCTGAGAAGGCTGAAGCTGCCTGTGAGGCTCGCACCATGAACAATGACTTTTCTGAGTTTACTGGTACTGTAATTCTTGCAGGTTGTTGCTGTCCTTCATATCCTCTAACAGTGCTTAAATATTACTCACAGAAGCAATGCTGTCTAGTTTGTCTTCTGCCAGCTCTCACTTATTTTTCTTATTTTTTCTTCTTGTGTCTTAATTGATCTCTTTTTGGAAGGCCCAGCTCCATCTGAAAGCTGCTGCTGCTGATGAGAGATTATTTTTCCACTTTAGAACACAGGGAGAAAAAAGTGTGTGTATGTACATAGAAAATACATAGCTTAATGACTGCAGGGCTTCAAAAATGCCAAAACTTAAGATCTCCTATTTGGAAGAAGTGAGTCTGAGTCATGGCTGACATTCTTCAGTAAAGCATCTCTTAGCACTAGTAAAAAGGCTGCAGTATCTGCCTTGTGTGGGAGAGAGTTTTATTCCTGTAGGTTAGTGCCTAGGAATAAGTTATAAAGGCCAGTTAAAAATTGTATTTTTTTGAAAACTGAGGTTTAATCACCTTTTTCGACCAAAAGTTAGATATTGCACCAACGCACAGTGCTATTGCTGATTTAGAAGAGGAGATGCCTTACTAGAGGGTACTATTAAGAAACCTTTTGACTGTGTATGAAATAGCATCTGTTTCTGTGAAGTTGGTTTATTGCAAAAGTTCAGTTGAATAAGCTTTGTTCCTCAATTGTAGTGTAGTGGTACAGAAGAGGTATCGTATTTTAGGGATTTGTGTATTTTTAATGTTACCTTAAGGAGTCATAAAATGTGAACTTCTGCTGATGTAGTGATGTAGGTTGGGCATGAAAATGGCTGGGTTTGTGTTATGCACAGTGGTGAGAGAGGCTGCTCTTCTGAATGTGCAGGAGTCAGCCAAGGATTGTGAGTATGGAGATGCATAAGATTGACTGTCCTAACTCCTCCCTCAGGATCTGATTGGGACTTTTCACTTTCCTCCTTTGACACTGTTGAGTAATTGTCCTTTTCATGTTAAGTTTTGCTCTGTTGCCTTCTCCTTTCTCTGAGCAACGTTACCATTATTTCTGTTCAAAAGAGGCAGACCTCTTTTTCTCTGAGAAAGAAACCACAAAACCACTGCATCCGAAGACCAAGGATTTCCTTTTTTCCATCACATTTCCAAAGTTCCTGTAGATGATATCTAGCAACTGAAATAGGAAAAAAAGCCAAGGATCCATATAACATGTTCAACCTCCACATAGCAGCTGTACAGAGGTGAGAATGGTCACAGTTCTGCTGTGATTTATGGCAAGAGCTGAACAGTGCAAAGCCTGGAGGGGTCTGGGAACTTTTACCCACACATTTGGAAAGGGATTTCTGGATGTGCTCATACAAACAGATTTAAGCTATATAATTTTTTGCCCACTATTATGACACTTTGATCTGATAAGAAAACACTTTTTCCAGAGAGAAGTGTTATAGGAGATTCTTGTACATGCTTTCAGTATTTCCTGATTCAAACTAAATGGAAAGGCCTTCAGTTCCTGTGTGGTAAGTCAGAACAAAATTAATCTGTGGCTTTTGGAACAAATTTATATAAACTGAAATCTGTTATTTCCATCTGATATTCTCCACAATATGGCAGAAAATATAAAATTGTTTAAGAATTTTCAGGGTTTTATTCTGCTGTGCCAATTTTTTTTTTTCTGTGAGCATTCAGTTTTACACACTGTATGGTTAAGTTATAAGAAATATAGGACTAGGTTATATATAAAAATCTTCTTGGCTATGCTGAGAAGAGGCTTAACCTCTGGTTTGATTATGTAACCAAATCTGGATTTTTTTTTTTTTTTTTTTTTTTTTTTTTTTTTTTTTTTTTTCATTTTAGATGTAGTGGTATTAAAAAGTATTCCTAAATGAGTATTTTATGCTTGAGGTGAAACTTAATCTCTAGGGAAAAAAAACAGGTTTCCAAGAATTGTTTATTTCTTCTGAAGTCTCATCACCTTTTCTGTGTGAAACTCTGAGTGTCAAACCTTTGAAAATCGGGTCTTAAGGATTCTTAGATGTGATATAAGTAGGAATGCCTGAAAAGCCTTTGATTAACAGAGCAAAAACAGGTTTCAGTTGAAGTTATAGGTGTATATCTTGGACATGAGGTTACTTGGGTTTGTTATTTGGCATAGCTGTACTAACATGGAGCCATTGGTAAGAGTTGTACTGCTGCAAACCTTTCAGGTAGGCAAGAAAATTATCTGTTTGTCCAAGTTATGGTTATTTTAGCCTTGTAGTAGAGTCAATTCAACTAATTTAATACAAAGTGGCAAACTTGCTACTGCTGAGTTCTTAGTAATTCACACCCCAAAAAGCTTAAAGAATGAAGAGGTAATTGCAGACTAAGCAGTTTGAACTAGTACAAAAGTCTTTAATCTGCACAAGTAGATCTCAAATCTCTTGAGAATAACTAGTTTTTAAGGGATTTGGTTGTTTGGATTTTTTTGTGGGGTTTTTTTAGGGGGGAGTGGTTGACAGAGGTGGGAGTTTTTTAGGGCAACTCTTGATTCTTGTCTTCTCAGACCTTAAAAGTTGATACAAACCAGCACTGATCTTGAAGAACATGAGCCCTTTCTCTGTGCATAAACAAATATTTGTGGGGCTATGGAACAGATGAGATCCAGGAGTTGATGGGGATTTAAAAGCTTGACAAATACTCTAAGTTGTTTACATTACTTTAGGACAGCTCCCATATCCTGCTCCCTAAGTGTGTGTGCCAGAAGAGAGGCAGCTGTGCAGGAAGGTGACACAAAAGGCTGTGCATGGTCCTTCTGCTGATAGTGTTGACTTAGGCTCATATAAGCTTTAAAGTGCCTAAAG
The DNA here is from genome assembly GCA_013400955.1 of Drymodes brunneopygia. Taxonomy (NCBI): domain Eukaryota; kingdom Metazoa; phylum Chordata; class Aves; order Passeriformes; family Petroicidae; genus Drymodes; species Drymodes brunneopygia. The sequence continues at coordinate 205,392 of VZTZ01040308.1, forward strand.
TGTGCATTGAACTGGAAATTACCTTCCTGGAGGAAAATGGAAGAATTGTAGTTATCTAAAATCAGAAGGGTCTAGAATCCCTGAAGATCAAATCATTCAGTCTAAAGGTTTTCTCCAGCCAAGAAAGCTGAAAAGGTCATGGGGGGAAGTACAAGCTGAGATTTAAAAACCTACTTTTTGTGAATCTGAGATGTTTAGAATGTTATAGTCACATTTAGCTTTGGATCCTGGGGTTTTCTGAGTTTGTATCCTATGGAAAATACTTCCTTTTGGGATGGATTCAGTGTCAATATTTTGAGACCAGTGCAGTTGTCTGTGACAGGTCTGCTGCTAAGCATATAACTGGTAATCCATTTCCTCTCCCTCATAATAAGCAGTTCTCTTTTCATGAAATGTAATAAACTTTAGCCTTAGCTTATAAAAAAAAGCTTTCCAAAACTTCCTGTATAAAAAAGCTTACACATTTTCTGTAGAAAGGCTTCATGCACTGAGAATTATAAGAGGACTACTGTATGTAGAGTAGTTAATTTTTTTTATTTTTGCTAAGCACTAGATTTGCTAAAAATATGGTTTAAAATTGTTGTAACATGGTGAATTTGACCTAGATTTGTCAATTGTTACAAATACTCCCTGTAAGGGAGGAAAAGGTGAGGTGCTTCTATGCTGATTATAGGTAGAGTGCTCCAAGAATTCCCTCACTGATGCCAAGGAAAATTTGTGTGTTTTCTTGAGTCTACAAGTAAATCAGAGGCAGGCATGATGGAAGCAGTGATCTTATTGCCCTGTGCAAACCGTGATGAACAAGCACATGACTGCTTGACAGGTACTGTGGTCAATGATGACTGGATGATTTTGCTCTCTTAGTCATCTTCCCCCTCTTCCACTTGCCAATTCTCTCCCTACCACTTTTGTCTCCTCCAAAGTAATTATTTACTCTTTTCCCATTGGTCCTGATTTTTATGGGTTTTATACCTTTATTATTTCAGATATCATTGCCCAAAAAATAATTTTGTCAGGATTAACAATTCCCATAAGGTGATACCCCTGTTTGGTTTCTATATTGTGTTTATTTCTGCCATTTCTCATTATATTATATCATGTTAGTGTATCCTCAGGGTTACTTTTGGAGGCATATTTCTATCTCTTTGATATGAGGATGCTATGGCAGTGTCATGTTCTTAACTTGTTCCTACAGCTGTACTTTCAGGGCGGACTTACTTGTTTGCAAGCCTCAACAGTTTCAGTGGGCAGTCTTTGGAGAAAGTGTGCACTGGCAATGCTGTCTTTTGTGAATGCAGTGGATAAAACGTGCAGCAAGATAAAAAGCTTGGGTTTTTAATCTATCTTGCGGGAGTTTGTATCTCTTAATGCTGTGGGAAGTCTGCTGTCTCAGTGCAGTAAGGTATTTGGAGTCACCCACATTGTTTTGCTATCCAGAAACAAGTGCTCAGTGTGATCCAGGTGGAATCTAGACGAATGAAATATGTAGATAGGTACTTGGTGTGTTTATCCACCCTGGTTGTGAAAAGGAAAATCCGTTACAAGCACAATCCTAGGTGGCTCTTGCCGACAGTAATCTTCTGCTACAAAAGAGGAAATTCCAGGGGGCCAGATACCAGGAGTTACAAGTTACAAAAAAAATACAAAGCAGCTGGAATGTGTGTAATAATCTGGACCCAAAGTGTTTGGCGGTTTTGTAGTAATTTAGTAATCTGTAGATACCTATCTGTCAAGACTTGAAAATGGAGACACTGAAGATATTTGAGTCTCATAGGATGCATTTCAGAATACTGCAGAAGTGGCAAAAAGCTGTGCAAAGAAATAGCCAAAGATGAACATGCATTTATCTTCATCTTGAGTGATAGAAGAAAAGGTGTCAAGAAAGCGCAAATCAATCTCTCTGTGTTTAGTTCTGGCTTATTACGTGTGTTTGAAGATAATCAGTTCCAGCAAAGATAGAAAGTGAATTTAGATACTCTCATTAAATTAAAATTATTTTATTCATGGAAGCATATCTTCCATATAGAAATAGGGAAATGTGAATGTCAGCCTAAAAATGCCTGTGGCTTAGGAATTACCTATATAAGAATAGGTGCAGTGGATATTATTCACCTGTCCCACTCTACAGGCATCTGTAATCAGTGTTAAGGAAAGGAAGTTGTTCTAGAGAGTGGTTTAGTGCTTTCTCAGGTGTTTGGGATTATTCTCTAAATATTTAATGAGCATTTTAACTAGCTATGGACCCTGGAAAGTAAATAATTCCCTTAATAGTCTTGATGATAAGACTTATGTCTTGATTTTGGTCTTTTCACTTCCGAGTGGCCTTGTTACACTTAGGAAATGGGTACCCATCAGGACAGCAAAACTGAATACACATTTGTTTTGTGGGCTAATAATTGCATGTTTATTTAAACCTGTATTTTTAAAAGTTTCAAGCTATTTTTGTGGGGTGCTTTTGTTTAGTTGGTTTTGGTTTTTGGGGGGTTGTTTTAGTCCTTCTCCTTTTGGGATGTTTGGAGTAAAATGAAAATAATACACAGACACACACACACACACACACACACACACAGAGATCCAGCCATTAAGTGACTCATGAGTTTGGAACTGCAGTAAAGAGAAATGAAGTTTAGAATACATTTTAAAATTAAATTAGTCCATTCCTTTTTAGCAATAACAATGATCGATCAGTCATGTCTTGTCCTGCCCATCTGTGCCAAGGAAATTCTGGCAAACTTTTAGGAACAGTGAGCTTCCAGATCTGTTCTCAGCTTTGAAGCAAAGCAATTAAGACTCCAGCATAGGTGCTTTCACATCAGTCACGTTAAGGCACAGTGGAAAACAAGAAACCATTAATACATAAGAAGGGTACTGCTGAGAGGGCTTCTTTGAGAGCTGATAAGCAAGAGAGAATATTGTGACCCCTGGTTTTTCACCAGGCTGGCAGCACTGAAACTCGTGGTACTTCTTAATTCACTCTGTATACTTGAAGGATAATTAATTCCTAAATATTTTGTCCTGAAATCTTTTGGCATTAATATAAGAATGTTCTACTGATAAACAAAAAGGTGGGTGTGAATTACTGTTATTCTCATCTGGAGGCATTGCTGCTAGACTATTTTCTAAGGGTTATAAAGTAAGTTTTCTAAAGAAAAATAAGACACAAACAAAATAGATTATTTCTGCCAATCCTTTCAAAGTTCCTAAATACTTGGTGTAATTCTTGGGAGGAAACCTCAGAGGTAATCTCAGCAATGCATCTCTTTGCAAGTGTTGGGTGCAGAGCATTAGTGGCAGGGTTTTTGGCTTTCAACTGTTGCCCTCAGACATTATTTCATGGGAAGTGGGCACACAATGCCATGCCCCATGGTGTGTTTGCAGATATATTTCATGCCTGTTTCCTATTCATTTGGATAAGGATTGTGTCAGCTGTTGGTACCTTGAGTCTTGCACCAGTTCCACTGTTCTTGAGGAAAACAAAATATAAAACCAGCAATGGCAATGAAATAAAATAATAATTTCAATAAATCTAAAATTATGGAAAACCCCCAACAACCAGAAAACAAATGTACATACAAAACCCAAGCAAAAAACAGCAACCAAAACACCCCAAAAATCTCTAAAACCACAAAAACCCATTCCCAATCTTTCCCCAAGACATTCCTAAGCTAATTGATTGCTGAAGTGCAATTACTTAGGATCTTGGAAGGTTTGGTGTCTAAGCCTACTGTCCCACTGTAGGCTTAGAATGTAACTTAGTTGGAATATGGGTAAGATATTAATAGGTAAATTCTTATTGCAATGATTTTGTAAGGAGGTCTTTGCATCCTTACAACTCAACACAGTTGAGTTCCTCCGTAACGTGTTGTTCTTGTTGAACAAATGTGCTGCAGGTGTGAAAGTGATGGTTATGGTTGTTGTCTATGCTTTCAGCCACAACAGAACTTTAGAGAATTGTCTTGCTAAGCTTTCTCACTTGTTTTTTTTTTTTTCAGAAAACCCATATCTTGTCAAACCAGGTGATTGTGCAAGTGCATTTTGGAGGCTGCAGCAACTTGAGCTGTTCAAAAGTCCTAACTGCTGTCATTAGAGGCAGGAGAGAATTCTTTACTTTTTGCCTTCTTCCATTTATCTCGCCTTTAAATCATAAAGATTTGAGTCCAGTAAAGAAAGTGAGTGACTCGTGGCTATCTCTGTTTTCTAAGCCTCTTAAAGAAGAGAGATGTGTGGAAAGAAAAAGCTATGTGATACTCTTAGGGAACTTTGTACAGCTGAAGTAGTAATTCCCTGAAAAATAACACTTTACTTTCTTGGTAGAACCAACTTAGAGAATAATTTTCCAGATTGTTCCTGAGAGTTGTTGCTTTCAAGACCTTCAGGGCTATCCACTTTCCTATCTACTGTATTTAATTTGGTTTTTGAGGCACCTGTTGTCTGGTGCTGCTGGTCTGCCTTGTCACTCACTCATTTCTACGCAAGCACCTTTCTGCTTTCTCTGAGTGTTTCTCATGATTAGAAGGTACTTCATATAATTATCCATAAAGCTACCTTATAATCATATTTCAAACCCTGTCTTAAGTTCTCTGTCAGGATGCCTGTAAAAAAAAAGAGGTAACATTTTCTGACGGAGCCAAGAGCACTGCTTATTAAATTGGTGTCCTACTGATCTTATAATTCCCTCATCATCTGCTTCTTGTCTTACAGATTGCAATTCTTCAACATGAAAGCTTTGTGCAATATGTAGCATATTTGGTTCTTTGTTTATTAACAGAGTTTTATAACAGTATGAGAGTATAACAGATTAAAAGTAATCCAAAATTCTACAGGGTTCCTTGCTTTGTCTTGTATGCTAAATGCACGAGTCCTTTGGAAGCTGCAGTGTATCATGATTTCAAACTCCTCCCATGCAAAGTGACAAGAAACAAAGTTAGTTAAGAAAGGTGTTTGGTTCATCACAGGCCTTTTAGCCTGATGCTTTTGTAAAGAATAAGGCAATTTATTATATCATTTGGTATAACTGAGGCTTGAATCAGTGTTGCATTCATGGTTACTTTGTGGGCAACAATATGGCTGCTGTGTCTTTATGTGTCTGACTATTTCTGACTTTCTTGCCATTTCTGATTTGAATGAGTACATATTGCAATTTACATATTCACCTTTTATTGGTGAATTCTAACATGTATAGATGAATTCATCCCTGCCTTTAGAACTTACCATTCAAAATATGATATTGTTAATTTTCATTGTCGTTTTCAAAGTAAGTCTATGTTATATTCATAGCTAAGGCTTGGTTTCTTCTGTGTAAGACTTTATTTTAGAATTAAATAACTGTGTGTGCAATTATAGAATGTAGACAATTTAAATCTCATGAAACTGCTGTTTTGCTGACATAGTGTGTTCTAGATTGGCTTGACACACAGGGTGAAGTATGCACGCAGTTTGCATTTCTCTGTTGTTGGCCTCATCATTAATACCCACACAGCATGTGTGAAATACTTCTGAAAGATCACAGACCACAGCTGATCCAGGATAAAAGTGCATGGAGCAGAAAAATACTATAGAAATTCTCTCTTCTTCCACTGCTAGAGCTAATTCTTTATTTCACTGTTTTTACAAAGGAGAATTGATACTAATCTGTCTGGAGTGTCTCAGAACATGCTTTTCTCTCTTGCTATAATGTGTAACTTTCAGCAAAACACTTAATGATTTGTGTATAAGTTTGTGAGAACTGGAAGAATAACATATCTGGCAAGTGATAGAAGAACAAGAATCGTTGATCTCAACTACATTAATTTGCTCAGGGTTGCTGAGCAATTACCCAAGCGTGAGGGTTCTGTTGTTGTATCAGGCTTCCAGTAAGTTGATGTGATCACCCTCCTCAGAATTTGGCCAGAATTTGCCCTTGGAGAAACTCTTAGGTTCTTGTGCCAAAGTTGTAGACTTGGTGTAGTTAAGTCCAGAGTAATGTATGGCCAACTTGCTAAAGACTGGCCTTTAAACCTCTCTGTATTAGAAACAGCCATGGGAAAATTCCTGAGTGCAGGAATACCAAATAACTGAAATACCAGGACCTGTAATTTTGTCTTTGGGCTGTAGTAAACAGGATATATGATACAATTCTGTGCTACAGTATCCTCAGCTATTTAGCCAAAACATCCACCAAAGCAGCATTTGATGTTTGGATAATATTTAATCAGGTTACAAATGGATAGGACAGCTAAATATATGGTAAGGTGAAAGATCAATAGTAACAGATTAATTCAATTTCCATGTTACCAGATATCTTAGTAAATTAATTTTGTATGTGTTTATCTGTCACCATAAAAATGTTACTAATCCCTAGAAAATGCTGTCTCAAGTTACTATTTTTAAAAAATGGTAAATTCTTAGACTTAAACTAAGAAAAGGAAATTTCTCTACTTCACCTTTTAGACTATGTCACCTGAAATAGGAAGTCTCAATTTTTTTGCTAATTAATGTTATTAGCAGCTTTAGAAAATGTTAGTTCGTGTGGTCAAATGAAATAATTATTACAATACCAATGAAATAATTATTGCAATACTGGAATGTTGTGGTCTGGCATATGTTTGGGTGCTGACTGACATGATCGTATGTGTGTGTGTGGAGATACCATTCCCCATAGCACAGTAAATTCTTCAGGTGCAGTTCATTAAATGATGGGGTAACTGAGTCCCAGCAGTATTTAGAGTGTGTGTAGAAGTAAATGTAAAATTTGCATGGCTGTTCACTACGGCTTTTCTGGGATATGTTCAGTGTCCTGTGTCCTGATGATCAGCTGAATATTTATGAGGCTCACCAGGGTTACTGCTGAATGCAGACAGGTTTCCAGGTGGTAGCTTGCCCCTACTTAAAGCACCTTATTATTACAATTAACATGCTTTTACTGTGACTTTCAAATCCTAAGCTAAATGCCTAGGTCAGTCAGTAAGCAAAGACTTTGAGTGTATTTTGAGATATAATGCACTTAGAAACCCCTGAGCGTATATTCAGAATGGGGTATTATTTTCTGTACCAGAAAAGGTAATTTTATGACCTAAGCCATTTGCTAGGACTGGCACTGCAGAGGCAGCAGAGTCCATCCCTCCTGGATGATGCTGGAGTTGCTTCGTGAGTAGGGGAATATAAGACATGCCAGTGATGTGTGTGCAGTGCAGTCTGTGCTCAGCAACTGCAACCCCCTGGTTGCAACTCTTCATTCTCATTAGGTCTCTTCAATATATCCTGCTCTTTCCTATTTGTTTTTTTCTTACTCACAGCCTTCAGGGAGCAGAGGGAAGGAATAGATTATTTTGTATATGTGTAAGAAAGGGAGACACCTTTCATTTCCCTACATTTTAACACCTGTAAAAGGTAAATGTTCCAGGGTGGGAGAATACCATGAAAACCACATTTTTTCCTCAGGAGAGGAGATCACTTATAAGATCTAATATATTTGTTTGCATCCTTACAATATTCTAGGTCTCAGATGTAAAACAGAATGCTGTGCCACAGAATACTGGGTGAACCTCAAAGACTTTTCTAAGCATAAGACTGACGTCTCTTCTCCGAAAGTTTCTTTCTTGTTAGAGCGCTTTACAGAGATGGCTACATGTAGCATTCAAAATGTGAAAAGAAATCCTGATGTCATTCCTCTTGAGATCAGCTTGATGCAGCTCAAAACGTATAACTATATTAAATTTAATGGAACGAACAGTAAGGCTGTCATTCTCTTGAAAAGGATGTCGGAGGGGGTAGTAACCTTGGACTTGGGGTTTTATGATGATATATTAGTTTTGGATTTGAGTTTTGGTTTTGTGTCAGGGTTATTTTCTTTTGGTGTGTTTTGTGTGTATGTCTTGCTTTTCTCTTGACATTAAAATGGAAAAAATAATAGGTAAATTTGGGACTGGAAAACATGGAATATCTCATTCTGGAATATTCTTGAAAGGGTTTCTTTTATGTAATACAGCTGGCAGGGCTGCTCCCAAAAATATAAAGGGCTTTCAATGTCTTCCATTGTGTATGTCAGAAAATGGTAATGAACTCTTGTACTAGCAAAACAGGCTAACAAAATTTGTGTAGTTAAAGTTAATGCCAGGTGACACAAAAAATATATCTCTTATTCTGTGCAGGGGGACAGAGTTGGCATTAATTCTTATGATATTGTTTGGCCATCTCTGCATTTCTTTTTGCTCTTCCCCTCCATCCCTCTTGTACCAGTTCATGCCAGGGAAACATTGCTAGTCCATTGGATTAGTTTGGTTTCAAAGCAACATAAGTGAGAGCAGAATACATATTTATTATATAACAGGCAAGCCTCACATGTTTTGTTTTCTTTGCTCTTGCCATTGCCACAGAAACTTTTAAATACAATTTTTTTAAAACATGAATTCCTTGTTGAAAAGGGTTTCATGCCTCAGAGCAGGTCTTAGTCATGTTGCTCACTTGTAACTTTTTGGCTTCTTTGACCAGAGCAGAAGTGAACCTTAAGATTTTTAGGGAAATAAATTCCCATCAAATGTGAATTTTCAAATGTGCTTCTCAATGAGATGGGGTTCATGCTGTAATCCAAACAAATATTCCCACAAAAGAGCAAGCTCTGAATTCTGCCATGTGAAACAATAGATCTTTTGTACAGTTGTAATGAAAAATATTGTTTATGCTCATTAATATGTTGGAGTGCATATAGTCAAGGTTAAGCTCTATGGCCAGTGTTTTGTTTCATTGGTATGAATTACAAATTCTGGTATCATCTTCATCACCATCATCGTGTTTTCTATGCCAGTCTTGGTTCAGTGCCAGCTTGGCCGTAGCCAGCTGCCCACCCAAATGCTCTCTGTCCCCATTCTCAGCAGCAGGATGAAAATACTCAAGGTTTTGAGATAAAGACAGAGCACCTTGCTATGTATGTACACCCAGTGTGCCACCAGTTGCTCTCTTCATCTTAAATTTAAAAGTGAAGTCATGCCAAAACAGATCTGTTATGGTATGTCATACTAAGTCTAGATATGCAAATCAGATGCTGAAGTTAGGCTCATTATACAGAGAATGAGCTTTTTAGGGGAAAGCAGAAGTTAAATGCCCATTATCCGTCATACAAAAATACTGCTGGAGAAGTCCTTTTATTTCATTTTGTCTAGCAGATGGCAAGGTTGAGTTAATATAGAAGGTTACTGCTGCTAGTGAGATTGCAGTTAGACATAATGTTCTTACTGAATTCAGGACAGGTTAATAGGATTAAGACCCGTCTGATCAGCTTCCATGACTGAACAGGTAAATGCTCCATAGTGTTTTTCAGTCAAAATTATTCCAAATAGAAAAACTCATTAAGACTGTATCCAAACGAACCCAGATAATTCTGGAATAGCCTTGTTAGGAGGCAATCCAAGGTACAACTGTGCCAACAGATCTTAGGAGGATATACCTTCTACCAAGGGAGATGGTGGGAAGGAGATAGGGACAACGATGAGCAGTCTGGGGAAAACCTGAAGGTGATCAGTATTCAATTAGCATATCTTGGTAGATAGTGTAAAGCATTCAATTATTAGTAATTTCTGGTGATAGATTAGAGGCAGATGGACTTCTGTGATGGGAGATAGTGCTCCACACTACGGGCTCATTTGGCAATAACAGCAGTAAAAACTATGGGCTATTTCAACCCTGATTACAGTACTGATACAAAGAAACAAATTAGTCATAGTGGATATTAGTGCACTGTGGCTGATGAAAAACTTTCAGTTGAAGATTGTATGTTCCCTGCAGTCAGGAATAAGATCCCACTTTACCAACGGCGTTCATGCTATGAAGCTCTGAGTTCATCTCTAATGGTCAAAACAGAAGGGGAAAATGAGAAGGAATGAGGAGTATTTTGAGGGCTTTTTGGTGTAGATGTTGTCTAAGCAGTTCTCTGTAGCTGTCATCATTGAGCTGTAAAAGAAAGAGAAATAGCTGTAACAATGAGATTTTGGAAAGTAAGTGAGCTGTAAGACCTTAGCAGATCACAGCCACAGAAGACAGTCTGTGCTGATGGCAAGCTGTCCTTGTTCCTTTCTCATGCTGGTGACAAGCTCATTCTTCCATCTTCCACCACAGTTTTTTCTCATTTTGTTTCTTCTTCTCATTCTCTTCATAATGTTTTTCCTCAGTACTTCTACTTCTTTTTCATAAATAGAGCTGTTGCCCACCAAAAAGTCAATGTAGTATAATCTCATAATTGTTTCTTTTACTCTGTGTTCCCTTCCCTTCTGTTGCACTGACATGCATAAAGCTTTTGCAAGGATTCAGGTGAACATTATAGAACAAGCATAGTCTTCCTTAGAACATATTCTGAGGCCTGTGAAAGGAAATAAAGTTAACTGTCTATGTATTCTCCATAGATTGTTCTTCAGTTACTTTTATGATATAGCTTCTTCAATATATGCAAGTATGCCATTCATCTTCTGACAATTGTTTGTACAGTTTCTGTTTTCACCAGCAGATATACAGAGAGATGCATCACCAGTATCCTGTCTATGGATGTTCAGGAATATGGGAAAGTCCATTGCAGTTCCAAGTATTCCCATTCACTGCATTGATGAACAAGTACAATTCCTAAAAGGAACACTTGTCTGGATGATACCCCCCAAACCAGTTGGTTTCAATGTTGTAAAAAGAGCTTAGTAGTGATAACTTGCATAATACTGCAGCATTAGGCTCAAGCTGAGGCTCTCTTTTGTGGATTCCTGAAGCTGGTAGGATCACTTGTAAAGATGTTGTCATCAGTGTGTCATGTTGATGTAGCAGCATTGGCCCTTTGCTTGCACAGTGTTATAATTAATGCACTGTAAAATGTTGGTTACTCATCCCTCTTCTTAACTCCAGAGGCACAACTGATTGTCCCTTCAATAACTGTGTTCATGAAACTACCAGACATGCTTTTTAAAGCACCATCAAACCTTAGGAATGATGGCAGGGAGAGATTTCTAAGCAAATAAATCCCAGGTAGTTGTCAAGAGTGGTAGGATCTCTCCTGAGCCTCCTTTTCTCCAGGTAAACAATCCCAGCTTCCCAAGCCACTCATGTGATTTATTCTCCAGGCCCTTCTCCCACTCTGTTGCCCTTCTTTTACCCTTAGTGAGGTTTTTGGCTCTGTTTCCTCTAATTTCCTTGTGGAAAAATGGACAAAGTACAGGTTGGATAAATAGTCAGTGAAGTGGAAAACAGGTTGAACAGAGGATTACAATCAGCAGCATAAAGCACCCGAGGACATTTATGGGGGTCAATGCTGTTTAACATCTTTGTTAATGACCTGGATGACAGGACTAATTAGCACCCTTTCCAAATTGGCAGGTTTGATTCTAAGGCATGATTACAAAATTGGGAGGAGGGGTTGATACACCAGGCGATGGTGCTGTCATTCAGATGAACCTCAGTAGGCTGGTGAAATGGGCTGTGATAAGCAAAGGGAAGGGCTGAGTCCTACATCTCAGAAGGAGCATAGGCACTGTTACATGCAGGGGGCTGAGTGGCTGAAAAGCAGCTCTGCAGTGGAGTGGACCTTCAGGTCCTGACAGATGGCGGGGTGGCAGCCAGCAATGCACCCTTGGGGCAAAGAAGGCCAACAGAATCCTGGACTGTGTTAGGAGGACTCTTGCCAACATGCCAAGAGTGCTGATGGTTCCCCTCTGCAGAGCTGGAGTGCTGTGTCCAGTTCTGGGCTTGCCCATACAAGAAAGATACAAACTTCCAGGAGCGAGTCTAACAAGAACTGTGAAAATGCTTCAGGTCTGGAGTATGTCTGCTGTGAGGAGAGCCTGAGAAAGCCAGGACTGTATAGCCTGGGGAACAGAAGGCTCAGTGGGATCTCATAAACCCATATGAACACCTTTATGGGAGGTAATACAGATGAGGGAGTCAACCTTCTCAGTGGCACCCAGTGATACAACAAGAAAACACCTTTCATTGTACATGTGGTCTAGCATTGGAATGGGTTGTCTAGAGGGATTGTGGGGTCTCTGGCCTTGTTGATATTCAAAACTTGGCTGGGCACCTCCCTGAGCAACCTGCTCCAGGTAACCCTGCTTGAGCAGTGTGTTGGACTAGATGCTCTTAAGAGCTCCCTTCCAACCCAAATGATTTTGAGAACACAAATAGAAGCAATAATTAGGCTGAGATTTGGGAGAGAATATTTGGATTTAAATGGTATAGAGATTCATGATAGAATAGGTCAGAATATATCTCTGAACAATGAGCTTAGTGTCTCTTTCACTCTGTATACAGTTAATTTAGTGTAAATCTTATTTCTTTTATCTTTCATCCCTTATGTCTTTGCTGCATTCTGATTTTTGTGCCAGGAGGGAGAAAGCCTAGTATGAAAAAACAGTGCTAAAACTGAACTCCTGCAGTTAAAGAAGGGAAAAAATAGTGAATGGGGGAAGGGAAAGAATGTCTGGCACAGCTGTTCCCAAGAGCTTTTGCTCACCTTGAGCAGAGCTAATAAATATGACAGGAGCATTAAAGGATTATTCATCTTTTGGTTTTAATGTAAGGTTAAATGTATCTAAATGCAAATGTTTTTATCCAAAGACTTTTATGTTTCAGGATAATTCACTGAACTGTGAATTAAAGAAGGTTTTAAGACTCTGGATCTTAGGCAAAATGCAGAAAATCTTCTAATATCTGTTACAGAGTTTTTCATCTATACATCTTGAATTGTTTTGTAAAGGAATGATCACATTTAAAAAAAAAAAAAAAAAGGAGTAAAT
>VZTZ01040308.1:218156-374044 GCA_013400955.1 Drymodes brunneopygia
AAAGCAGACAGGAATTCGAAAATTCTAAGAACTTGCCCATATTCCCACGGTGCATGAAGGTAGAGCCAAAATCAGAAAACTGATTTCTGAGCTCCAGTGTGGCTCATTCTATTTGATGAAAAGGTTTTCCTTTCCTCTTTGCATGCTTTGTTCTGAAGTAAACATGAATTGTCTCTGCCCTCACATGCTATGCTCTTAGAGCCAATATTTCTCCTAGGATTCAGCCTCTCAAGTGTAAAGGACAATTTGTTTCTGTGCTTTTGGGGTTGGGGACCAAGCACCTTCTTGCTAATACAACTCAGGGATTAATGTTCCTAGCTTTCCTGTGGTAGAAAGAAAGAAAAAAGTTGTGTCAGCCTGTCAGTGCTGGAGCTGGAATGGTGACAAATATTTAATCTCTGCAATTTTGAAATCTATCTTGCTTATTTCGGGGGTTAAATGAGCCTTAAGTAAATTGTTCTATTTATCATTTGGTTGGTTTTTAATATTTGAAGGTCTTCTTTAATATAAATGGAAGAAAAATTCAAAATAAGTCCATCAGAATAATAATTAAAAATACATTTAGAAAATGTTGTTCAAACAGTTGAGCTTTTATTATTTTTTTTAAGGCGCTTTTTTCCCCTTAAGCCATTTGATGAAATTAAATTGAAAAATGCCGCAGTGTTGCTAAATATCACCTGAAGTGTACAATTTCACACAGTTCTGCTTAACTTACTGGCAAAATACTTGGAGGACTGGGTACTTCAGAGAACATCAATTCTGCTGCTTTGCCTGTTCCCTCATACATTTTTTACTTTGGTGGAGTGATTGTGACAACATGCACTTTTAGTTTATCTGTGAATGTGGAATCAGTGGCTCATTTTTGAATTTTTAAATTTTTTTTAAAATACCCTTTTGCCTTTTGGAGCAGGACATGCTTGGCTTCTCCCTTGCTCCTTCAGTGGTCTACTTCTTTCTTCAACCTGTCTTTTTCTCCGAAGAACAGGAATGTTGGTGCCAGTCTATGAAAGTTACATACTACAAACACAATTTCTGTGGAGAGGAGACGTGTCAGTAGAAGTAGCATTTTTAAATTTTTTGTTTCTGCCAAGTGAAGAAACTTGCAGGGATTGTGAATCTGATGCTTGGGAGTCCTGTTCAGAGCAGGCTGGCAGGTTTCCCCTTTCACTCTGCAGGTTTCCTCTCCTCTTGCAAAGGCTAGAAACAGTATTGGTTTACTGCTTCAAGTATCCGTGTGTGATTTATGACAAGAAATGGTGTTCAGGATGGGTTTTGATGTCGTAGGCCCAACAAAAGAAGTGAAATCCATGCAGGGGTAGAACATTCCATTGAATACTCTAGGTATTCATACAAAATCTGGTCTTAGCACTCATTCAGAATTAGAAAACTGGAAACAGATATGAAAATCCAGCTTAATATCAGACTGCTGGCCAAAAGGAAGGGGCAGAGGGGAGGCTACAACAAGAAGGTGAGCCTGGAGGCGATGGAAGAAAAAATTTTTTTCCTTTGCTTTCTGACAAAAATCCCATGTTAGGCTGCACTGTTATGTAGAACTACAGTCCAAGATCCTAGTCCTTTACCAGTGAAAGCTATTCTGTGGAAGAGTGGTAACGTATTACTATTGTAGTGTAAGATTGAGGTGTTCAAAGCCTGATTCTGGGATGCACATATTGTTATCTAACATAGAGTTGGGGAATCTGGAACTTCTTGTGTTTGATACGTATGAACCCTTTCTCTTCAGCTGACCCAAAGATGAAATGATGGTCAAAGAATTGTCTTGCACATTAGAGAGAACAACTCAAGTTTTATCATGGGAAGAGGGAGAAAAAATGTTTCAAGCTGGCTTTAGCTATCTATCTAGGAAGGTAAATCATACTAAAACTGCTACCTGAACTTTCTTATTTCTTCTCTTTTTCTGTCCCATATTTCCATACTCCTGGTATTGAATTATTATTCAAAACCTTATTAATCATTAGTCTTCATGTGCAAAGACAGTAAATCAGAATTTGTGGGATAATGTTTTGTCTCATCATTTTTATTTTTAAGGCTGATGCTGACAGGATATAGGTATGGGATTAGAAAAGTAGAAAAGGGAATATAGCATGCATATGTTCAAGACTAAACATATGTTATGCATTATATCACATTGTCTTGGAACATGCCCAAACTCTCCCATTATTTTAAGTAGAGCATGAATGAAATTACCAACTAGCCCTTCCAAAATTGTGGAGGAAGAAATTTGCATAAATCCCTCAAAAATACTTGTGTATCTTGTTCTTTTTTTTTTTTTTTTCCATTTGAGCTAGCTGAGGTGTTAGAACCTATTTTTTCTCTCTAACAATTTGTGAGAGGTAGTTGAAAAATAAAAAATTGGTGGATTTTTTAAATGGATTTTTCAGCTGCTGTTACTATTTGCTCAGTGATTGTCTTCCTACTGACAGCGTACTGGCAATGTTTTCCTTCCCAGGCTGCCTTTCCAAGTCAGGGCTCTTTACTTGATGCAACTTTTGGACTACCTGATGCCTAAAACCAGCTTCCAAAGGTACTATGAATGTTTTCTAATGTACACGCAACTTAGACATAGAATAGTAATACTGAAACTGCATTTTATGTGCAGCAGGAATCAAAAAGTGAAATGTATTACGGTCTAATGAGAAAACTTATCAAAGTCTGTATTGACAGCAATCTGTGGTCTTACATCCTTACAGTAAATGTTAGATCTCTTTTTGTTACCAGTTCAAGATGATAGGTCCTAGGATGTAGGACAAACAAGATTCCTAAAGAAATACCATGTCATGGCAGCATAATAAAAACCCAGTATTAAAGAGTTTAAGGTGTATGAGTTTTGGGACAACATGATGTACCCCATCAGCTCATACATTAAAAAAATCCCAAGACTGAAACCTTCCAGATGGCATGAGAAGTGTTTTCATAGCATGGCTATATATTTAAGAAAACATGCAGTTCATTTAACTACAGTGTTGCATTACTGACACTCCCAAGCAACACTAGAAATCATGCCATGGAGGCAGAAAATAAAAAATAAAAGAGTGTCACATGGAACAAAGAGGACTATTTTATATTGATCATCAAAGGGGTATAGACAGGTTCTTCATGTGGAAGCTAAGCAAAGACAGCTAAACAGAGGGAGTAGTTATGTAAGAGTATTTAACAGCACTTTCAGTTTCCAGAGATAAAATTAGAAGTGCCAGACTGTTCAAAATTTGCCTCTGCTTGTCAACTTCCTATGAGGACCACATTTCAGAGGGTCATTTTAATCAAAATGAAAGACACATCCTATTAGGACAGCTTTGCTGACAGATTATTAAGATGAATTACTAGCATCCACTTGTCCCAGATGCCTTGTTGATGTCAGTTAGTAGGAGGCATTGGGAGGACTTACAGTATATGCTGTGCTCTTTAAAAGCAATTTACAATCAAAGTTAGCAATTCTAACTAAGTGAGAAGAGCTTAATCCTAGAGCTGTCACTAGGCATTATTTTCAGATTCCTGACACATCTACATTAAAACAGTTTATATGTAAAAGTTAATAGGGTCTAGGATATTTCATTATGTAAAACAATCAACTGTTTTTATTAGAACAACCACATATTCTCTGTGTGGAAGAGGCAATGGCATAATAAAATAGATCTACTAAGTTGGGTCCATTTACAAGTTTTTATAATATCTATCAAAATAGTTCTGAGTGATTATTTTTATCCCGGACACCAGCTGATGGACCTTTGGTCTGCCTACATAGTGTGTAGGCTTCAATGGTTAGTGGCTGTGCCTACTGTCTTGCTCCCTCTCACCCCCCAATTCAAATTTATGTTGACTTTTTTTTTCTCTGAAGGCAGTGAATATTATATTGTAATTAACTGTGGAGGCTGGGATATTTGACAGGTATTTAATGACAAGTTGCCACTTTCAAATATGATCAGTATGCTGCCATGCTTGAGAAAAGATCTCATTGCTGCGTCTCTAGTTGGAAACAAGAAAAAAAAGGCTGTTGAATCTGCCTTATGAGAATGTCAGGTGTCCTACCTGTTTCATTTTCCCCAAACACTGACCTTCAGGCTTATTCACTAGAATAGCTATGAGTGAATATTAGAAATGCCTGTGTTAGGGAGCACTTCTGACTGGTATGTATGTCTCTCTAAATAATACAAAACAAGAGCAGATATTTAATTCAGAGCATATCAATTCTCTTCTGTTTTGGAAATGACCATGTGAAAGTTTTTCTCTTAGAGAACTAGGGAAAAGTACATATGATTCTAAAAGTACATGATGATAAGACGGTAAGTGCTTTAAAAAAAAAAGGCAAAAATGAAACAAATTAGTTTCTAGGAGTATGTGAAGGAAAGATTCTCGGTAGGAGGCATGCTAATACAATATCATCATCTTTATCCTACGTTTTGCATAAGAAGTGTTTTTGCAGTGGTATCCTTGTAAGCTTGTTGGAAATACTGCTGCATCCCATAGTATTAATACTTGCTTTTTCCCTTCAAAGCAGGGCAGGAAGGCAAGCTGCAAGAGTACAACTCTTGGGGAAATCATGGTCCTGCTTGGTCTGGAATGCAGATCTGTGGTTCTTACTAGTTCTGTGGAGGTCAGTCTGCACATCAGGACCCAAGGGATGCATTTGACAGGTAGGTCCCTCTCTTGGAGCATTCTACTTGCATTTTTCATCCTTTTGCAATGAAGTTGCAGTACATGTCTTTCTGATTTCTCTTCTAAATAAGAAAAGTGATCTGTCAGGAACTGCTCAGTTGTTTCTGATAACTCCAACCCTATGCTAATCATAACTCTGGCACAGTGTTTCTCCATCTGTGTGGAAGAAGAGAGCATGGAAGGGAGGGGGTGGCGGCGGTGGTGAGGATACACTAATGCTACAGTATTCACCGTAAGCAAGATTTCGTTGGCATACCATCACACGTTGTTATTGGGATTAATTATTCCCCTCAGCATGCTTAGTGTATCCTGACACAAGGAATAAAAGGAATGGCAGGCAGTGTTTACCCTGCCTTTCCCTACCATGGTACCTGAGAATTCTCTGGCCTTGTTGTGGCTGCACTGTCTGTGTCTGTTAGATTTGTAGCGTATTTATTTTCTACATGGGACAAACCTCTGTCTTCTCTAGAGATGACAGGGATCATGCTTCTTCATACAGAAGCTTTTAGCTTCTGTTTTGTTGCCTGTTTCCTTCACAGCAGAGGCTCTAATTTTTGTTGCTGCATTGATGATAATCTTTGGAGAAACCTATGTCTAATAGCACATAGTAGAAAGAAACAACAAGGGTAATAAATTCTGTTATCTTGTCTTATTTCATGGCAAACAGAACTTGACTCTTTGATGCCTTCTTCACTGATGCTCAACACAGGACCTTTCTAAAGTTAGAGTGAAAAGAAGGTGTACTTTGCACAAAGGAAATTGTGGAGAAAGCAATCAGTGTGGTAGGAGAGTGATGCTTTTACTGCATTTGCGATGGAATGGAACACAGAGACCAAACATTCGATGATGTGAAAGGCTATGTATGAAGTGCTATTACTGTCACGATGATGACTGAATGCATGTTGAAATTACCTTTACAGGAATAGCAACAAATGATCTCTGTATCTTCCCCTCCTACTCATCCAAAGCTCTCAAGGCTGCATTCCTAATCAACGAAAAGCAGGCATCCCACACCCATGCCAAGAGGAATAACCTGAGCATGCAAGCTCTGCTTTGGATTAAATGTTAAAGTCGTGTACCCGATATTGTCAGGTTATAAGAATTTAAAAAATAATGATAAATTCAGTTAGAATTCTCTACATCTACCCTCATGTCCTGTTACTCAAATTCCAGTGTTGCAAACAAAACTCTCATTAAGTGCTAATGATTATAATCATGCAATTCTTTATAGCATATAGTTGTCAATAATTATATACACACATTCTTAAGTTGGAATCTTTCTTTATTAAAAATACATTTCCTTTTAGGGGCTTCAGTCACTTGAATGTGGAGTGAAAGTTAATTAGGCTGTAGCAGGCGTTGCAGCTATAGTTACTACTTCTTCCATTATTGCAAGTTATTATAAGCTTGTATGATTGAAACTACTATAGATAAGCATGCAATAATATTTTCACTGTCACCATGATCACTGACTGAGATAAGAACTTGATGTTCTATTTTTGTTCTGGATAGAGAAAAACAAGGAGGGGTAAATGGGGGGGAAAGGGCTTCAAGTCTTGCAATGATATGCAAGGAAAAAAAAATTTCCAAGCCTAAAGGAGGCCCACACATACGTCAATGATGACATGCAGCTCTCAGAGGATTTAGTGTTAAAGGGACGTCTGCTAATTTTATTTGCAAGAGAGAAGAGAAAGCATGCACATTCAAGATACTTGTTGTATCATTTTTAAATCAAGGCCATCTTTTTCTCGGTGGTAAACGTGAAATGTTTTTAAAGGCCAGACTTAGCATAAAATCTATTGGTTGCTATGGAGACCACTTACCACACAGGACTGCACTCTGTGTTCGACTCTGTGATTTTCTCTATTCAAAGGTTCGGCATTGTCAAAAAACAAATTAGTTTTTCAGTTGTTTATTACAAAGTTCATTATGAGAAAGGTAATAAATAATATGGTGTTTTATTGGTGTGTGGATAGGTGCCATGTGTGAATTAACCAGGGCACTATTCCTTAAATTTACCATTTTAAAATAATTATAGCAAAATTTGCTATTGTTAGGAAATAAAACAGATTTGGATCATTCTGTGTAAATGAACATGAAGCAAAGCAGGTAGTTGGAAGTCTGATCCCAACAAAATTACATGGTAATAAGGCTTTTCACACCTACACAGCACTTAGTAACAAAGCACTGAAAGAGAAAGAAAGATTAAGCCCTTTTAGAGTAAAACTTTATACCTGATGTGCATTACTCCTCTCTTTATGAAAGGAAAGGTGGGTTCAGGACCCCATGCTCACTGAATTATTCATGCTGTCTTTTGCATCTGAGATCTTTAGGGTTGAAGCTGGTAGAGGTTGTTATTAGCAGAAGCACAAATCTAGCTAGGTACAGCAGTTCAGTGAAAACCTGTTCAGCTGTTTCTCCTGAAGTGTTTGCTAATTACAGCAAATGCTTTCTGCCAAACTGTCCAGCACACCCACCCCCAAAAAGAACACATTCAGGGAGGATGTGTAAAGTCTTCCATTTGGAGTATATATGAGGCTAGTTGACACCCAGGGATCTGGACGAGCCTTTTATATTACCTAAAGATATTTCAAAGATGAATTGATGTCAGCAAGTTCTTCCTCACTTCTTTTTTTAAATAACATTTTAGTCTAATTTCTGATTACTTGAGGATTACTTGCATGGATATGTTACTTTCAGCACTTGAGATTTTCTCCTGTCACCTCCTTGGTGCATTCTGTACCTAAGTGAGCCAAACTCAGAGCTGCTGTAAGAGGTGCAGCTTCACTGACTTTGGGGAAATGCTGGTGCTGCCTTTGGTGTGGGGTCTCACTCCCATTGACAGGCCAATGATAGGACTCTCAGACAACACAGTAACAGGTCTCAGCTCAGCTCAGCAGTTTCTCTGTGGATTTTTTGTGTTTAACTATTCATTTAGTTTTATGTAATGGGTAGATTTTTGTGCAGTGTAGGTTGTCTCTAGTGATTTTGTAGGACCACTAGACAAATGAAAGGATATCTGAGACATGGTGGTTTATGATGGTCATTTTTAGAAATGCTGAGTTTGTAGGTAATGCAGTAAAGATTGCTTAATTGAAAATGTAATTTTTTGCCAAGCATTTGTGTGCATATAAGTTATTTAGATTTCACTTTCCTAGTCAAATCACTCTTCTATTAAATACCAACTGTACAGTGTCAAGTCCTGATAATTAACATGTTGCAAACATGCTATTAAGACAAATCAGATTGAAACACAATCAGAAAAATGAAAGCATAATTTAATTCCAGCTATTGTCAGTCTCTTCAAGAATTATTATGCAGTTGGCCTCCTCCTGTGTGGCTCTGTTTTAGCAGAGCGTGCACTGTTTCGCACTGCATGCAAAGTAACTAAAAAAGAAATGAGTCTTTAAAAAGGAATGCTCCAGTTTAAACAAGCCAGTAGGGGCTACTTAGGCAAAACTAACTGGTGACACTATGTTTATAGTAATAGACAAGGGAATCTGACTCACAAATGGTGCAGAAAAGACACATGTTTAATAAACCTCTATTGAAAGTGCCCTATTATTATTTATAATAGAAAACTTTTACTTCTTAGAATAAGCTATTCATTTTTCTTTGTAGTCAGGTTTGTGTCTGAGCTCTCCTGCTTAACATCTTGCCCATCTTTTTCCTTTGGTTGACTCAGTCTCCTTCAGAGAACTCAGTAGGGACCCAGTTTTCCTTCTGTGTTCTGCCAGATTTCATTAGGGTGCTATAGATCGTTAACAGAGCAGAGTTTTTTGCCTACCGCATAGAATGGAATAGTATTGTCTTTAATCAAAAGTGAATGTACTAGGAAGCTATCCCTATCTGAATCAGCTCTCCTCCTCTGCTTCTAAAGCAACATGACAAGGGGCAGAGTAGCAGACAAGACATTGTTTCTAGAACTATGTTTTCAAGTGAATGAAGCATTCCTCAAAGGCACTGTATGTACAACATGAAAGAAGCAATCCCGACATGCACAAAGAGATCCTTCAAGATTCCCATACGAAATTGCTAACCTAATAACATGACCTGAATCAGACATAAAGGATGAGATTTTTTTCATGTTTTTTGAATTCTATCAGAACTTTTACAGGAATATTCACAAATAGGAATCTGCCTCGTGCCACATTTTGTGGTTTTCAGTCTCTCTGCTTAAATAGTAGCTTACTGAAAATAATTGTGGGCTTGGTTTAATATCACTCACTGTGCTCTGGGTTCTGCAGAGCATCTATGTTGTTGAAAAAATATTGACTGGAATCTTAGTGAGAGGCAAGGTTGATATTTTCAGTCCTCCTTCTCAAAATGAAAACCAGTGCACAGTTCAATTTGAAAGCTTCATTTAGGTTTTTCTGTGTCTATGCTTGTTCATAAATCTTACTGAAGCTCAACATTTTTCCTTAAGAGAAATTTAGCAAAAATTTCATGGTTTGCCATCATGTTTATAGTGCATTCTAATTATAATTAATCTCTTCCTCTGATAAAGCATTAATGAAAACTGTGATACTATTTTTAGGCTGGAATTTACCTGTTTTTAGTAGTTAATTCAGTGCAGAAGTCAGTCATGGACTTCGTACTGGATTCTGTTTCCAACAGATATCAAGAGCAATGTAACTCTTTGTTACGCAATGTCTTTATGCAAGAAGAAGTGATGATTTTTCTGTTAAAGCTAAACTGTCCCAGATCAGTCCTCATTTTAAAGTTCAGTAATCTGAGTAAGCTGAAATCAGGGGAGATGCTGTGTGCATGAGTTAAAGGTATTTTTAGAAAACAGCCATCAAATGATGACCTAAAATGCAATGATAAAGAATGAATCTGCCAAGGTTTGTTCTGTTATTGTGGGCTTTAATACTTTTGTATAGAAAAAAAATAATAATGAGAGAGACGAAAAAGTTGAGAAGTGAGAGTTGAAAATTTAAAGATGGGGAAAATTCCTTAAGGATTTATTTGAAGGAAAAGTAATATATGAATCCAAATAGTTGAATTGCCTAGCCCAGGCTCAAAATGGCAAATTACAAAAACTATTCTTCAGTCTTTTACCAACCACTGAGTAATCAATTTATTTGATCCAATTGTTGTCTTCTATTTAATCTATTTTTTTACAGTTAAAAACTAAACTGGTCTATTAGGATAAACTAGGTAATTTTCTGAGTCTATAAGACCATAGTACTTACTAAAGTATTTCTTTCATAGTTTTGAAATGTAGCTTTAGAGAGTTACTTTATTAACAGACAGTAAGATATTCTTATATGATAATCCTTCCTTATCTACTTGTTTTGGTTGGTTAGTAAAGCAGAATAAACCATAGTGTGTCTCTGTACTCAGCCTTGTATCTTTGTGCTGCCATGCAAACATTTTAGTTACATGAGATTTTCAATAAAAATTCCATGCAGGCACATTTGTTTGACCCAATATTGGGCAAACAAAACATTGGCATTGCTTGTATGGTGCATCATGCTCCTAGAACAGATGAACCAAAGAAAATGTGCACATGACAAAAATGCCCAAAGCTACTGCAGTAAAACTCCTTACATTTTTTCCTGCCTGGAGTGGGTCTTTCTTAGGAATGATTCTGTTTCCCTTTCTCAGCCCTTTGTAATATCCTTTGTCTATGAGATTTGGAAGAACAGTATTTGTAGTCAGATTCTTAAGGGCTGTGAAGACTCTGGGTTTCAGAATATGAATCTTGGTTGCAACTTTATAACTGATAGTGAGAAGTCTTGGCCTGTTTTTCTCCTGTGTATGATGTTTTTGAACATCCTTACCTTTATGACCTTTCTGTCTCTAAAATCTCAGAGTCATGTTCATTTTACTAACTACCCACATGTTGTATGGAAAATACTGACTGATGCTTTTCTGTGAGGAACCAGTGTGGGATTTCAACAAAAGATGATGTTAATAGTGGAGTAGTGGTAAACAGAAATGAATCTGCAAGAAAATGACAAGAGTGGTGTTTCCAAGAAAAGAAAGACATTGAAATAACCAGAGTTATGTTTGTGAGACTTCTGAAAGATTTTTATTATTTTGGGTTGGACTTTGGATCTGAATTTATATCCAGACTGCCCTTGGGAACTGCAATTCAGCTATCAAATATCACTGGCATTTAGCCTTAGTTTGGGGAGTAGATAGGAAAAGAGCCAAAGCTGCAGTGAGAGAGGATAAAAAAGGAACTGAGCAAACCAGACAAAGTGGCCAGCCCTAATTTATTAAAAACACAAACCCAGCTGTATATATTTGTGATGCTTCTTGCAATGATCAGTGTTTTCTGTTTGGTTACAATTTTGCTGCCTTTTTCACTCCATCCTTTGGGATTCTCTAGAGGAATTCTTTCCCCAAACTACAGGCCAGTAGTGACTATTGGGATACAAAAGTCCCTGAGAGCACAATGTAAGTAAAAATCAGGTACCTTCACTTTTTGGAGACCAAGTGGGATTTTGTCTTGTCCAGATTAAAAGCGGGAAACTGCTTTTCCTGCTTTTACTGTTGCATACACTTCTCATCCAAAATACTTTAAGGTTAAATGTACATATTTATAGGAAGAAGCTTTTTATACTAGATCTCCTGGGTAAGGAAATCTTTTGAAATGCTTTAGGTATCAAACAGGTTGCAGAAGCAAAAGAAGTTTCCCTCTCTCCAGTGGCCTCTATTCCTGTGGAACAAAGTGTTAATTTAATATATTGAACATCCAAATTTAAAAAAGAGTAATTTTTAATGGTTCTGAAGAGCAGTGGGATACCAAGGTAGGGATCCATTGGCTTGTGTTTTTCCAGGTTCAAGATTCAATGATTTCTAGATAGCTACAATTCACTTGATAAAGGGAAAAAATCCAAATGTATATAATCAAAACAATTTGTTTTAAAATGGAAACAGAAGTAAAACTTTATCAACTGAAAAGGAACAGGACAAATTTACTGATTTCTGTGAGCTGTAACTGTTGAAATTGATCTGCTTCGCGTCACTTCAAGAATAACTGTTAAACATTGATTTGAGTTCATACAGTCTCTGACCCCACAATGCCAAAAAAATGAAAATGGGTTTAGTTAGATTTACTTGTACCACAAGGGGCATGGAAAGTACAGAAGAGGAAGTATTGAATGTATATTAAAAGATTTATATTAAAAATTTATGTAAATCTGCATTTAAATGATGACTGCTTGAGAAAGGGACTATGTTGAACTGGCTGAACACTGAATGGTGTTCAGACGCACCATTCTGAACTTTGTGCACTGGAACCTCTAAGACAGAGGGATGTGTGCATACTGTGCAGATCCCAGAACACTGTACAGTTCAAGCATATCTTCTGTCTATTTAAGGTAGAAAATTTTTTTCATTTGTATGTCTTGGATTCCTTTTTCTGTCAAATGACAGTACTTATTTTAGCTGTTATCAGATTTCTAAGTAGCTCAAAGATAAGAATAACTTCTTCCTAACTGAGAAACATGTAGGTTTATAGGCGCTGTTTTGTGTCATGACACATTTAAAAATCATTTGAATTTTCTAATGAATATGAAAATGAAAAGATGGATTATTTCAGGAAGATATGTCAGTATTGTTGACAACATCTATTACCTTCTTTGTGCCAATGCGTTTGCAAGTTTAATACTGCATGACCTTGAAACTTGCAGGCTAAAGAGCACTGCTGTTAGCAGTAGAGACCTGACTCTTGCAAACACTGTTTGGCACCAAACTAAATGGGATTTACTTGCTTGAAATACTTCTAAAGGAATAAAAATAACATTCATTTTCCTCCGTGACCGACAAGACAGACATTAGTCTACAGAAGTTCTCCCGTCTTTTCCTCTTATGTCCTTTTGTTTGGGGGCAGTTCACTGTCCACTGAAGTACGTGTTACTTTCCAGAAATCACGACACGCTGATTAATTCCTCAGTTGAGGCACAGCCTGCTGATTTGTAATGCTGTCTATTCATACTCTTTTCAAATGACTGTTAAATCAGAGCACTGAACACCCACATCTCTGCTGTGTTCCTGTGTTGAACAAATCGGTTCCCCAGAATTCGCTGTTCCCTTCACTGAAGAGCTGCTCCTCCAGTGAGCACAAAGTCAGTCCTGTACCACTGCAATAGTGATATTCACCTCAGCAAAGTCTGTTTATAACTGAGTGTTGTAGTATCCCCAGCTCAAATCACAATTAGCCACCTCTGCTTGCAAAAGTTGTCATCACTTTTTTCCACAACGGAGCAAGGCTCTGCATATGAACATGCATGTGTCCATGGTATTGCAGTTAATTCATTTAAAAATGAATTTGATGGTGGAGGAATATTTCCTCCCAATGGTATTGTTGCTCTCTTAGATACTGCATCTAAACTACGATGCCAAAAATCTTCAATAATTATACAAATGAAGCCTAGCTGTACTTATTGTTCCTTCCTGTAATGTGTATGCCTGAAAGAACTGAGTGATGATGATTTTATTGTGTCAGAAGATGTAATTGTACAACTAGACCTTAAAATAGCAGCAAATCCACCTCTAGAAGGAGATGGTAACAGTAGCTGTAATCAGTGTACTGCTACATAAAAATGCATATTTGAGTGCTGAGAAGTTTGAACTCATTCCCATGTGTGTAAGTTTAGGTACAGCTTGTAGCCCATAGTCATTTTGTTTACTGCCCAGACCATGTGTCTGGATGTAGATTCTATATTCTTTCACAGAATAGCCACTTCCTCTTTAAGCTGATGGGACTTGGGAAGGTGAAAGCAGGCTCAATATGCGAAAGGAAAATTTTAGCCTCTGCGAAAAATGCTGGATGCTACTAGACAGTGTAATTAATGAAAGGATTTAGAAGAAAGAGCCTCTGGAACTCTTTAAAGCACAAAAAAGGGATATTTATCTGCATTATGGCTCTTGCCATAATGGCTCTCAGTTCACATTTTCAGCTGGCTCTGTGTCAATAGTAGCTTATGATTCTGTTAGCTTTACGCAGAGAGGAATCATACCTAGATGATAGATGTTATAGATGTAGATTTTTCTTTGTTGTTTTTTTTCCCATGCACTCAGTCTGCAGTGTATTAGCAGGTTATTCTCCTGTAACATTGCAAGATGCCTGGCAAATGTTACAAAGGTATTTGGTAAATAGGTATATATTCAATTTACAAACAGTTCTGAGTAGTTCAGTATTCTTATGGCTTCTGTTTATGGCAAAAAATTGACATGAACTCAGAAAAAAAACCCACCTGCCTGATTTTAATGACTGAGGCATAGTGGGATATGTAAGACTGGTAACTCCAAGAGTAGCAGATCATAATCTTGTGTCATGGAATGGTATTAATTCAAGAAATGGGTTTTAAAGGGGAGGTATTTGGTATTTTATGCTTCAATGAGTTGGCGTTTCATAGAGATACCTGAACTAAGGAGATAAACTTTGTAAATGTTTGATACAAATGGACTTTTCTCTGTTCACCTCTCCACATAATGCCCGTCTGCCAGAGTTTTTGTTGAACAGAGAGACCTGAAATTAAATTATGCTAAAGCACACACTTGCTGTGTCAGTCATGTTTCAGTAATGTAAATTCAGACAGATAATTTGTGAAAGATCAGATGGAGAAGAGTTTATGTACTCTAGGTATTGCACCAAGCAACACGGTAGTGTTCATCTTGTCTGGGCCTGCTTGGCCTTTTGGGTTCATAGAATTATGGAGTCTACAGTTGCTGATTATCACAGAAAAGAGAATATTTGTAGAATAGTGACATGAAGGGAGAGTGTGCTGGTTTGTTAAGTGTTTGGAAAATACCTCCAAACTTAAGTCCCTTATTCCGATTGCATGTTCTTGTTCAGAGTGATTTTTATGAGTCTCTGTTTCCATATGTTTCAGCACAACTGTGAGAATATTCTAGTTGCAGGGACTTCTGCAAAGGATTAAGCAAAATAAAAACCCTCACTGTGTCTTAGGGGTTTGTTTCAAAGTACAAATCACTCTTTGTCCTTTTGTGGGGGTGTTTGTTTTGTTCCTTGTCTGAATTCTGGGTACTTGAACTTCTTCCTGTAAGTATTTGTTTGTGCTGTTTTCTACTGAATTTTCTTCTCATGGAGTGAGCTGATCAACTTAAGGAAGGCCTTTGTATGCAATTTTTGCATTGTCTTTATGTACACAACCTTTACAGAGTACAGCTGGGCAACTATTGTGTACTTTGACAGCAGGCACTGAGAATGTTGGAGCCTCTCTTCAGTTTTGATGCTGTTTCTCAGATTTTAGCTTCTTGCAGCAATAATTGGCTTCATTGCTGATTCATATGGAGATGTAGTAGTCTGTTTTGCAATGCTGACTTGAAATTTTAACTGTAATACAGACTACACACAGTTTCCTGTAAGAAAACTTAATAAAATATCTGTCTTCATTTCCAGGCACTATTTAAAAAAATAATAAATCAGTGTAACTTTCTGTAACGAAATTAACTATCTTAATAAGATTTATTAAAGACAGCATCTTTGTTAGAAATAGCAGATGTGCTTCTCCATTAGTTCTGCTATATGTCGTCCTCAGGTATGACTTTGTTTTCCATCTGAGAGGAGTCCTAAACTTAAACACGTTTATTATGGTTTGTTAGTATTTAAGGTGTTTATATTCATATCGTAGAACTCAAACCCAAATGTGAATTAACTGTACATTTTGAAATTTTCTGAAGTATAGAGCAACATACAGACTCTGAGAATAAAGGTGTATTAATCCTCTTAAAAGTGGTTAAAGCTCAGATGGCTTCCTATTTAACTTGCTTAGGCCTTGAGAATGATAAAATCTTAAAAAATTCTGGAGTTTTGGAATCAGTTCAACCAGTCTGTCTGTCAATTCACATGACAGAAACTGGTTTACTTATGTATTGAACTTTCCCTGGGCCCTTTTCAACAGGTGTCATAGGAAAGGAACTGAACTGTCATCTGGTGTGTATATATGCAGAATCTCAAAATCACAGAATATCCTGACTTGGAAGGGACCCATCAGGATCATTGACTCCAACTCCTGGCTCTGCACAGGACCACCACAAGAGTCACGCCATGTCCCTGAGAGCATTGTCCAAAGAGATTCTTAAACTCTGTCAGGCTTGGTGCTGTGACCACTTCCCTGGGGAGCCTGTTCAGTGCCCAACCACCCTCTGGGTGAAGAACCTTTTCCTGATAGCAAACCTAAACCTTCCCTTACACAACTTCAGGCCATTCCCTCAGGTCCTGTCACTGGTCACCACAGAGAAGAGATCAGTGCCTGCCCCTCCTCTTCCCCTCACGAGGAAGGTGTAACTGCAGTGAGGTCTCCCCTCAGTCTCCTCTGGGCTGAACAGACCAAGTGACCTCAGCCACTCCTCACAGGGCTTCCCCTCAAGGCCCTTTGTCACCCTTATTGCCCTCCTCTGGACAGTCTCTAACAGCTCAATGTCTTTTTTATGTTGTGGCACCCAGAGCTGCCCCCAGCCCTCGAGGTGAGGCTGCCCCAGTGCAGAGCAGAGCGGGACAATCCCCTCCCTTGTCTGGCTGTGCCTGATGCCCCCTGGGACAGGGCTGGCCGTCCTGGCTGCCAGGGCACAGTGACTCAAATTTAACTTATCATGGACCAGGACCCCCAGCTCCCTTTCTATAGCACAGCTCTCCAGCCTCTCATTCCCCAGTGTATCTGTACATTCAGGGTTGCCCCATTCCAGTTCAGTATAAGGGAGCGTTAACAATTTCCAATTGTATCTTCCTACTAATACTGGTTTTTTTTCTCTTTTTCAATGATAATTCTTGGTTTCTAATGTACCCACTGCATAGATTTGCAGGTACGTTTGTGGATTTACTTTAGTTTCCATGCTGAATTAGATTAAATCTTTTGGACTGTAGCACAAAAGACACCTGCAAACATTTTTACTATCTGATTTTCTTAGTCCCTCTGTTGTTGTGACAGTTTGTGTCCTATGGTATCCAGATTTTTTCACTTGTGCTGATAAAGAGCTTCAGCTCCAGCTCAGTTTCCAGCTGGTTCCTCTTGTCAGGTTCATAACATAGGCAATCCACTTAACCCAGTTATTCAACTATTACATTTGAAAACAGTTTTGCTGAATGAAATAACAGCAACGCTTCAAGCCTCAATTAGTCTGCTGTGTTGTATTATTTCTGCTAATCAGGCTGGCTCCTAGCAGGCTCTCTTGGGCCAGCCTCACCATGTCTTTTATCTTTTATATTAAATCTAGGACATGGTGTGGTGTCAAGGACAGCTTGTCATAGCTGGACTTCACTGGGTTTGAGATGCCTGTGTCTTGGTGATTACAGAGAAATGTGACCAGGGAGAAGCATGTGGATTTTGGTAGCAATCCCCATCGTTAAATAAGGCAGACAGCAGCTGCTGGTCTAGGGTTTTGTGACATGGCTGATGGGTTTTTTCAGCATCTGCTCTCAAGTCTGGCTTAATCATTGGACCAGGTCACTTGTTTGAAATGGTAAACTGTAGCTTTCAGCAACTTGATCCATGTAAACGATAAAGTTCATGCCTGGGTTTTGTTGTGAAACTTGCCCCTTCATTGTCTGGCTTTCTTCTTGGATATTGCAAACTGGAAAAATTGTTTCTGTCAGCTATTACCTTGGCATTTATGGGATGTAAGGATATGGCCTTGGTGAAATGGGAGAAGCTATTTATTATTGTACTGAGTCTGATATTCTGTTAAATTCTTCTTGAACAGACTAATTGTATCCATGTTCATTTTCTCAAAGGACATGAGAATTATATGTGGGATTAGAAGGATTCAGGGAAATTTTCCAAAGTCAGCCCTTGTCAATTGTGGCTATACAGGGAGAAAGTCTGTATGTTCTTGTAAAATGCTATATTGTTGAAGTAACTGGGGCTTGTTTCATCTTGTGGCCTTGCCAGTGTAAATGTTTTAGTATTTCACGTGTTCTTGTGATTTCTGGGATTCAGAAAGAACTGTGTATTGGATACTGTTTTGGCTGTCACCAAGAAGGAAAAGCTAAGCACTTGCCTATTCATCTTTACTGCTCTAAAATTTCTACTGGAAGGTCCTAGAAGATTGATACTCTGATAAGGCTTCCTCTTCTTCGTTCTCCCTGAGATCTTATCTCTGCTATAAACAGGTTTAGAATCTTGTCCCTGGCAATTACATCACTGGCTTCTGCCCTGTTATGACTGAAGAGGTTTTTTTCTCTTGTGTTTATAAGCATCCACAGGATTAATGTCAGATGGGATCAGGGAACATACTGACCTCTGAAAGTTTCTAGTTAGGGCACCTCTGCAAATAATTGTACTAAACACAGAAGCCTGAAAACGATGTATGGAAACAGCTTCTGATAACAGTAAATGTTAAAAGGCAAAATAAAATAACCTCTGTGTGTTGGCATATACATCTGCATGTGTAATCATCTAAATTCCTTCTCTCCAAAGTGAGCAATTTTGATGATCAAACAAGTTTTCCCTTACCCACATCTCTGCTGCTTGCACCGCCCTGATTATCATTAGTCCCTTATGCAAATGGCACATGAAGCCTTGGGAGGAGAAGGGTCTTGGAAACAGAAGGATATTCCTTGAGAAAATATTGGGAGATAAAGAGAGGTGTCCAGATTCTTGAACATAACAGATATTTGCAGTGCTGGCAGAGCTTCCAGACCTCCTCTGTCACGTGGATCCATTTGTTTATGCCTGTGCCTGCATCTGTCATAGACACACCCCTCTCATTCAGAGAAGAAAGGTTCACAGCTTCCCCTGTCAGACCCCCCATATTTGCTCATCCTCTTAAAGGCAAACAAAGCAACCCAATGCAGACTCAAGGAGGAATGCAGATTGGTAGGGACCCCTGAAAGTCTCTGCTCAGCCCCCTGCTCACTGCAGGGCTACCTCAGAATCAAGTGGCACAGGACCTTTTCCCATGAAGTCTTAAGGGTCTCCAGAGATGGATTTTCTGCCACTTTGGTTGCAGCAGCCTGACTCAGGGCTCACCCACCCTCTTTGGGAAACATTTTTTTTCCCAGTTCCCAGACAACTCTGCCCTTGCTCCAACTTGTTGGCTCCTGTCCTTTTCCTCTACACACCTCTGAGAAAAGTCTGTCTTCTCTGTGGCTCCTGGCAGGTATTTGAAAGGAAAAATTCCATCCCCTCAGCCTGCTTTTTCCTATGCTGCACCACCCTTGGGCCCTGCTCTGGATCTTCTCCAGGCTGTCAAAATTGATCTTGTCCCAGGAGGTCCCAAATCCGGACACACGGAGTTCCAGGTGAAGCCTCACAAGCTGCTGAGCCGAGGGCCACAGACTGTCCTTTCCCTGTGCTTGGCAGCCACGCTCGTGCTCAGGATGTGGTTGGCTTCCAGCACGGCAAGGATCCACTCCTGACCCTGTTCTCCCTCTCTCCTGCAGGGCTGTCCCTGGCCTGCAGCTCCAGCCTCTGCCTTGGGCTGCCTGGGCTTCCTGGCAGGTCACCCTGCACCCAGCAGGGCCTCCTGAGTGACAGGGAGGTACCAGTGCCAGGAGCCTCTCTGCAGGGCTGGAGCCTTCCAGCAGCCACCAGCTCCCTCAGAGTCGGTGTCACCTGAGAAGCTCCTGAGGGCAGATCCTTTTGTCCTGTTGATCAGGTTGTTGCTGCAGATGTGAAGTTGTGGCAGCCCCAGAAATGACTCAGGTTGGATGGCACTTCTATTTCCCAGTCGGTAGGACTTTGAACTGTTGGCCAATAGCCTTTGAGCCCAGTGGTCCAGACACTTTTTCAGACACCTCGGTCGCTTTCTTGGCTCTCATCAGCAAAGATGACAGTTGTCATCATCAGAATTCCTGGCAGTTTTTCCTCTAATATCTTTAGTGGGTACCGCCTTTTTCTCTGCCGTGTTTAGATTTAGTACTGTGTCCACAGGGATTTCTGGGAAGAGCTTTCTAATACACTGGATTCTACTTAGACCAGAATCCTGATTATGGGTTCACCTTGCCAATGAGATGATTGCGATCAGTTGTTGTCCTTTGCTTTGCATTTCTGATGGCAGATGAAAGAAAATAATAATGTTTATTTAGGAAACTCAACACAATTGTAAAGCTTGGAGAGATGACTAAACAGGGAAGAAATTAAAATTATGCCTCTATTTGACTCACATTAGCACCCCAATTTCTTTTTATAGCACAGAGCTATTTATGAGAGCCACTTGGACTTACTGTTTCTTAGTCATAATCAAGAAGCAGTTCTTACCATTCTGCTTGGTTACATTCTCTGGTTTAGGGAAAACCATATGTCCTTTTGGCATGGCCAGATACAGCTATTGCTTGTCTAAAGGTAAACAGGATCAGTTTACTGTTATACTAGCTCAAGGCTCACCCCTGATGCAGGAGTGAGGTATAATGGATGAAGTATAATACCTTGTACTGATATAATACCTTGCACTGTGTCCCTGACCTCAGGTCCAATCATGAATTGGTGCAGGTCTCTAGGTATGAATTCGTTTTATGAGAACCTGCTTGAGTGGGATCCAGTTGTTTCTGAGGAGCAGCTGCCACTCTTTACTTTGGATAATGCCTCACTCTGTTCTGACCCTGCTGTCTCCTGTGTGAGAGAAACTGGCTGGGCCAGTTCCCATGGAACTTTGATGGGACCTTTACTTTTCCTGTACAGGTTCTGGGTTGCCCCTGCCTCAGTAGCCCCGTTGGTGTTTTGCGGTTTGAGAGGCTTTGAATGATGTGTTTGCTCAGTGACAGTTCCCAGTACAGTCCATTGGGTGTATAAACCATTTTGTATAAAGCATTTCAGCTGAGGAAAACTGTTTCATCTCTGGAACTGCTGCAGACTTCTGCTTGCTGCTTTTTGTTTGTTCGTGGGTTTTGTTTTGTTTTATTTTGGTTTTGGGGATTGTTTTTTTGTTGTTGTTGTTACTGTTGTTGATTGTTTGACCTGTTTTAACAAGACAATCTGCAAAGAGAATCTTGCTTGATGGCTAATTATTTGTTTGCTAATAATTTTTTAATTTTCTTTCATCTGTTAATTCCCTCCTGGTTAAAATTTCAAAGCCTCATCTACTAGGATCTTCCAGAAACCCCACTATCTCTTAATTACAGTCTATCTTCAAATCCCTGCAAAACAGCTGTAATCAAACTTCTGTTGGATGTCCTGGTGGTTTGGGGCTTTTTTTAAGTTAAGGTAGATGTATTGATAGTTATTCCTAGATCTGCTTATGATTTGAAAAGTTGGCTTCAAAACTTACGTGAAATTTACCCTCACAGTTTACTGCAGAGACAAAATAACTTACTAGGATATAATTAAAGGTCTTGTGAGGTCAATGTAACAATTTCACTTGCACTCTTTTTAGAGTTGCCAATAAAGTAATTTATTTCTGTTAGATTTGATGTTTTATTGGGAGTGGAACCTTTCATATTTCAAAAGATGTGGCTGTGCTAACATTATGGTGTACTCACTCTGTTTTTTCCTTATTTAAGTCTTTATGAAATAGCACACGAATTTACTTAACTGCATTCCATGAGTTCCAGTAGATGCATGTCATGTATGGTCACCACTTGCAGGCAGAGCCTTTCTCTAGGGAAGTCTAAAGATGCTTTCAAAGAAACCCAGCCAAAACTGGGGCCTTTTTCATGTGCTAGGTTAGTTTAGGTTGATGTTGCTGTCTCAAGCTCTCATACCCAGACACATATTCATGTTGTGGAAAGCTTACTTGGTACCAAAGAATTTCTTGCTGTATATGACTTTGTTTTAAGCAAACAATCCCTGTCTCATCATTCCCATACAGATCTGTAAATAGTGAAGAATAATGCATCTCTATCAGGAGCTTAGGGATTAATACAGGGAATTCTATCAGAAATTGCTCTTTATTAAAGAGTGACATGGCTAAGTCCAGCAGAATCAGAAAAAAACATCTTTCTATCATAGAAAATGCTATTTTCATTTAAATCTGATTTGATTTTATCACTTTTTGTTTCTGTTCTGGCATAAACCTTTCTGGAAATAAACCACAAGAAAGCTCTCTTCAAGCAAGGTTTTGCTACCACTTTCTTTGCAATTTTAAAAGAAAGTTAATAAAGGCTTTTATACCTTACTCATCACCATAGTTTCTCTGAATGCTTTCCAGAGGATGCCAAGTGACGTGCATAATACCTGACGTATGTGGTTTGTTATCTTTCTGCTTGTCTTCCCAGAAGGAAAATCCTAAGTGCAGTAGTGTGTTTACTTTTGAAGGACTTTGGGGATAAGAGACAGTTTGTCTAGCCTTTGACTGAAATTCCTGCTACCTTTCTGACCCTTCAGCAAATCCTGCTGAACACTGGGCAGTTGGTAGCTGCTATCTTTTGCTGTTAATTCTAGAAATGGGCTTCTGCAATAACATTTCAATATTTATTTGTGTTCCTTTAAGGCACCTTGAATGACAACTGACTTCTCTGTTAACAGAGGAGTAGTAAAGGAAACAGTGAGATGGGAAAAACCCAACTTTCTGACACTAAGTAGTTCACCTTAAGGTACTTACTGTTTATATGAACTCCTGGTTTCTACTATACTTTGTCAGATTGTATGACTGATGTGAGACCTGACTTTTTTCCATTGCATGTGGAGGGTATATAGTCCCAGGAGAGGAGAGTCATGGCTCAGGTGAGCCACTGGCAGGACAAATTCCACATGCAGACATGTTTCACTTGCATTGCTCACACTTTTTGGTAGCAAGAAGTTTAATTTACTGGTATCAAGCCCATACATTCTAAATGTTTTCTTGTCATTTTAAGATGAAGTCATTGTTTTCAGTAGTGGTCTGTCTAGATGCAGGGAGCTGTATCTTTTAGCATGATTGAAACTCAGCTATACCTGTTCTGGCATGGAAATGGCATTTCTTGTTGATGATAATAATCTCTCTCTTCCTGCCCACAAAAAAACTGTCACCAATAGCATGGACTCCACCTTTTGGAAATGTAGGAACAAAAGTAAGACCTGGACAGACAAAAAGTTAGCAAGTAATTCCTTATTCTTCTTTTAGATTTTCTCTGGTGTTTGTGTGCATGCTAGCTTTAAAACCTGTTAATATTCTTACATACATCTTGAATCCTTTTGTCTTTCTCAGTTTTATTTTTTTTACTTTAAGCCTCTGGTATTCATTATGCTATGGTTTGGTGCACAGCCAGGCTTTGGAGTCCAAGAAGGCCATTTTACAAACTGTTAAACTAAGAATTAATCTAGTTTTTTAAACCACACACATTTCCCCACTCTTCATTTTGTTTCCAAAATTAGCCTTGCAAATGGAGCATTGGGACTGTAACTGCTGAGATTTCTTCCTCTGCACCTACTCCAAAGGTTGCAGATGAATCATTGTCTGTCCTGGAGTAGCTTGGGGCCTGGCAAGCCCAGTGATTCACAGTGAAGCCTTCATAGACATTACCAGTATTTTTTAAGCCCTGCTGTCTGACACAGTTCTGAGTTGTTTTCTAGAAAGTTAAGCTGCTTAAGTGGTCTCAGAATTGTGACAACTGACCAGGAGTTATGGCCTAACTAGAAGTACTGATCATAGGATGGGATCTAGTAGTGAAAAGGGGAGGAAGAGAGAAGATGAACCTGAGGAACAAGAAGAGATTGCACTTTCTGTAGATGGAGATGCTGCATGGGAATCAGGGATTAGCACAGAGGAGGCATGAAGTTCTAAAGTCAGGTGAAAGAAGGCATTTATGGAGAGTAAAGGGGTAGTCACAGGATGGCAGTATTAGTCAGAAAAGGGAAGAAGAAATAGTTTGCACAATAAGGAAGAGGAAAGTAGAGATGACAGTCTCAGGTATAGGTTGCATGTCATGCTGAAATGTAGAAATTAGTTAAATGCCAGGTCTGCCTTCCAATTATTAATTTATTAGAGAAAGAGAAATGGGATTAATTCCTGCTGTAAACATGAAAGTGTTTTTGCAATTGTAGCAGTGTATATATGGATCTGGATTTATTTTCTTGGTGTGTTTTTTTGTTTAATCTTGTTAATATTCTAGGAAGGTCATTCTGGTGATGAACTGTTTCTGTATGAAATTCCATTTAGTCTTTACAGTTTCTTCTATCATGAGATTCCCTGGAAGGACCTGGGGGACTGAGTAGATAATCTATTAATTCAGATAAACATTTATTATGTTTTTCTTTGCAAGAATGAGAGTAGTTTTGGCCCCAACACATCCTCACTAGGTTTATTTCACACACACACTATTGTGAAAAGTCCTAATTTATTCATCTCATTATTGAATTCTATGTCTTTTCTATTAAAGTTATTCTGCAAGTGATGCAGTCCAGTGGATTAAGGGATTGAGAGTGCTGAATAGGATTTGTTACAACATACTGCCAGAAAGGAAGAATTTCTAGATTTAAAGCTGATAATAAGATAAGCTCCAAGAAAACAGTAGTAAGTGCCTCTTTTTAGAACTGTGTGCTTATCACTTACCTGGCTCTGTGCATGTAGAGCTCTTCTCAAAACAGGCTCTTTTTTCTTTAAGGGTTTCATCTGACACTGATTTGTACCAAGTGGTACCCTACTGACAATTGATCTCATACAGAAGGTTGACAGACTGGGTTTTAAATTAAGATGAGAACAAGAAGGGATCGCAGAAAAGAAAGAACTATTTTAAAAAAATGCAAGAACCAGGAGTTAAGATCACACAGTCATTTGGGATTTCTGTCACCTTGAGTTACAAAATGTTCTTTTATTCATTCTGTTTTAATTGGAGTGTTAAACAGTTTAACAAGAACAGTTCATACATAAGTCTTTTTAAAGAAATTAATTTTGAAAGCACATATAATGAAAGAGCTTGTAGTGAGAATGCTAAAGAAACTTTATGAATATGAGACTATGGGAAGCATTGTGAGACATGTAAGTTACTACTACACTGTCTAGGCAGTGAATTTTCCTCTTTTTTTTTTTTTGTTTAACCTTCTTGTATTATGCATTCTTCTTAGACATCACCTTTCAGCTTTCGATGTGCAATTTCAGATTTTGGTTCCTGGATCCAACTATGCTTGTTTTCTACCACCAAAAAATGTTCTCAGATCAGTTAATTATTTTCTGGTATTTGTATCCTAATGGATATGAGTATGCAACTTGTGTATATTACTGTCACTAAACATTGAAAGGACTTAACACATCAGCCCTGAGGCTAGGTATTCTTCTATATGCCAGCAGTTGTGGGTACCACTGCTCATTTTTTCACTGTGCTATATGCCAGCAATACTAACATAATTCACCTGGGTGGGTTTTTTATAGGAATGCTGTTTCTTGCACGTCAATGCAATTTACAAGTTAAAAATCTGTGTTTCAAACAAGCAGAAATAACTCTTGTGCATGTTATATCCACTTTTTTATTATTTTATCCTTCTTTTCTGGATTCTGGTTCCATGTTTATGAATTCCAGGTCTTCATAATGCTTCCACAAACAGATTTCCACCTGAAAAGCTCTGATCTCCATCTGTCTCTTGTATTTTCACAGTTGGCATACTTGGATCACTGCTTGCTTCTTGTTTGCTTAATAATTTTAGGTTCTGAAATATTTCTGATTGTTTACCTCAAGGGAATTGATGCCAACCCATGATATAATGTCACTGCAGAAGAGCTTTTGCTAAGGGAAGGTCTTGTGTTTCCCTCGGTGAATGAGCTCTGATTTCTGTAGCCAAAGGAGTTCTGCAGCTAAAGACTATGTTGAGTGTCCTACTCCTAAACCAATTAGCTCTGCCTTGCATTTAGATGGTTCGAGCTGCCTGTGGACCTTGAAATATAAATGCACATGCTGCTTCACCTGAAAAACCCAAACACAAACCAAGTCCACAAAAGTTTATCTGATCAGACTGGAGATCTCTGTTCAGAGCATGGTTAGACACAGGCAAATTAATCCCTGGTGTGATTTGACTGACACGGATGCAGTTGCAACAGAGGTTAATTTAAGTATATTTTGCTTCCTTTAAAAAGCAATATGAGGAGAGAAAAGAGCCCAGAAAGCGTTTCACAAGTAGTTAGGTTCAAAAATTGGCCAAGATCTACACAACTGAAGTAGCAGGGAGATGAGGGAATGTGGCATTAGGTAAGAATATTAACTGCACATTTTCTTTGCACTGGGATCATTTTACAAGTATGACCTTAAAAATCTGACTCTTATTAACTTTTGTATAATTTTCCTTCCTTCTGGCCAAAACAGAGGATCTTTGACCATTTGTAATTTTACGCTACCATGTACAGTTAACATTTTAATATTCCTAGTTGTTTAATGCTGACTATTGTGTATTCTCAGCTACCATGCTTTTAGCAAGAACTAGATATACAAGTGCAAATCATATAGAACATTTTACAAGAACTTGAATTAATAGGCATGGTTTCATAGAAGAACTTTTTTGTTTTCTTAAATGCTTTACTAAAATAATCTGAAAATAAGACTATAAGTGCAGCTTCTACTACCCTGAGCAATCAATGTAGCAGCTTTTCCTTAGGATTCTGACCCTGATACTAGTGAAGAAAGGAACTTAAATAATGCAAGACCCTGCTGTTAATATAGCTTTTTCTTTTTTCTTGTATAAGTTTCATCAAACATGTTGCATATTCTCATGCTGGATAAATTGGTGGAGGACTTGGGTTCTGTAACAGTGTTATAAATTGTCCAGCTTACACCAACAAACATTTTCGTTCCACACACCAGAGTAGGCGTGAGTTCTATGATATCTTTAAGGTATTCCAAGTTCATACAGGCATAGAGAGATGGTGATCTTCTGCTCCCCTGCCTGTCCTGGTAATAGCACCTCAGGTCAGGGAGCTCATCTCATCAAAACCTAATGGATTTGTTATTGGTTGGGGTTGGATTTATTTTATTTTCCCCCCCTTCAGAACTGCTCTTTTTTTTGTCAGTTCAGGTTTTGAATCTAGATGATGACATGCCCAAATAAACAAACTGTTACCAGTGATGAGGAGACAGTGGATCTAACAGGCAGGGAAGGTAAAGGCTCATCTTTTCAGCAGCAGCATTACTGTGGTTAATTTTTCATCCGTTTTGATGTCATACATTCAATTATACCAAAATAGATACTTTACATATCTGCCTAATGCAACATATAAAGGCAGGAGTACCATGATTTTAATATTTGCCACAAGCTTTACTGCACACAGATCAGATCTTAGCTGACATTTCATTGATTTGTACAGCTGTTATATATCTTGCATGTCTGTGATGTATAGTTAGAAAAAAATCCATTTATTTTGCATATTTCAAGACATTAAAATCAACACACCATATTCTGTGCTAAAATGACTATATGAAGTGACATTTATACTTTTTGTTCTGTCTAAAAGTACGTAACCAATTTTTAGAAACTTGGGGGTTTTTACAGAGAATATTTTATGTGTGTAGGGAGCTGTAATGACAGTTTCATCAGAAGACTTGGTAATCTCAGGGTAATTTTGCCACCAAAGTTCTGGGAAGGAATCAATTTGTCTAACTTTCAGAAGTCCTTGCCAGCCCAAGACATTTGATAAAATATTTGCTGGTACATGATAAAACTTATTATAATGATTCTGGACAAAATAGTGCAAACTAGAATAAAAGCAAAACTTGTAGACACTTGAGACCTGGCCTTCTGAATAATAGAATTCTTAAGTTTGGAGAAGATCTCTAAGATTAAGTCCAACCACTAACCTGGCACCACTGTGTTCACCAACAAACTGTCCCCCCAAGTGCCCCATCCACACGCCTTTTATAACACTTGCAGGGATGGTGGTTCGACTTTCCTGCACAGCCTGTTTCAAAGCCTAACCACCCTTTTAGTGAAGAAAATCTTCCTAAGTCCAACACAAACCTGCCTTGGTGCAGCTTGAGGCCATTTCCTCTTATCCTGTTGCTGGTTACCTGGGAGAAGAGGCTGACCCTGACTTGGTTGCAAGTTCCTTTCATGCAGTTGTAGAGAGCAATAAAGTCACTCCTGAGCCTCCTCTTCTCCAGGCTAAACACCCCCAGATCCACTCCTCAAAGGACTTGTGCTCCAGACCCTTCACCAGCTCGGTTGCCCTTCTCTGGACATGCTCCAGCCCCTCAATGTCCTTTTCAAAGTGAGGGGTCCAGAGCTGAATACAGGATTTGAGGTGTAGCCTCACCAGGGCCGAGCACAGAGGAACAATCATTGCCCTGGTGCTGTTGGCCGCACTATTCCTGATAAAAACCAGGATGTTTGGTAGTTATGACTCAAGGGCAGGCCCTGGCACTTTGGCTTACTGAACCTCATACCATTGGCCTTGGATCATGGGTCCAGTCTATTCAGATCCATTTGCAGATCCTTCCTACCCTCCAGCAAATCAAAACTTCCACCCAGTACTGTGAAGGTAAATGTTTTAAAGAGTCTTGATCATATGGAAATAAAAATGTATAACCAGAAGAAAACATTTCTGACACAAATTTGTTGTGGGTCCCTGTTTATCTCTGTTTGCTTGTTTTCCCTTGGAAAAGAGAGGTTATCTTCCTGGATCTAAAGGTTATCTTCCTTGAAAGGAATCTGAATAACTGGAATAATTTTGAGGATTTATGTTTTATTAGCCTTGTGCATCAGGAGACCAGGGATTCTTGATGTTCTTCCGTGGGTCAGGAGAGACTTCTCCTGCCCCTTTCCCAGTGAGGCACAGGGCTGTTGCAGTGGGTGCCTGTCTTGAGGCTTGTTTGCCTTCTGTTGTCCCTGAGTCAACTAGAATAGTTTCAGCTAGAGAGGAGCTGAAATCAGAGTATTTGCCTACTCCTCGTGACACTGAATTATTACCTGGTTGGTGTGTTTTTGTTTAGACTGTCATTGCCTTATTTAGGCTCAGCAGGAAATTCTCTCTGAGAATGGTACAGCTGTTTGTTGATTTTTGTGGATTTTTTTTGTTTGGGTTTTTTAGCTGTTTGGTTTGGTTTTTGCAGTGCTCTGTAATATAAGTCATGAGCTTTTTCAGATTTACTCAAAGTGTTATCTAAATAATCCAGTGCCTTTTCATGGACCTTAGTGTCTTCTACTCCGTTCCTTGCACACATTAAATTTCTGTGGGGGTGCTTTTGTGTGTATGAAATACATGATTTATGGTGTTGTCTGGAACAGATGTTGTGAATAAGATATCTGTAGTACTCTTGCCTGTGATTGTGGGAGTCTAGTCTCAGTGGGCTAAGGGATCATTTCCACCCTTATGGGAGATTTGTCTGGCCAAAATTAACCTGACATTGAACTCTACCACCTCTCCTTAGACTCGTACAAGGAAAAAAGCTGAGCCTCTTCTGCATGGAGTATGGAGATAAAAAGGTATTTCCTTCCATCAGCTGCCTTCCTCCCCATCCTTTGTTAGTCCCTCCAATGGCAGTACTGTGTTCCTGGAATTTATGGGGGAGCAAAGGGTAGTAATTTAGAGGCAAATACAATATCCCACTTAAACTGCTTCACATCTTTGATTTGCACGTGCAGAGAATCCTTGCAGAAACAAGTACAAAGTTATGCTATATAGATGTTGAGGGAGTCTTCATCGCAACCATAAGAATCAGAGGTTGTGGGGCAGCCT
The DNA here is from genome assembly GCA_013400955.1 of Drymodes brunneopygia. Lineage (NCBI taxonomy): Eukaryota > Metazoa > Chordata > Aves > Passeriformes > Petroicidae > Drymodes > Drymodes brunneopygia. The sequence continues at coordinate 247,317 of VZTZ01040308.1, forward strand.
TGGCCTGAGCTCCCTTCTGGTTTGGGAGTTACCTTGGCATCCTTCACAGCATTTTGAAGAAGGCACAGGGAATGCAAGTTTCATGAGGATTTTTCCAAACAGCTTCCAGCAGTTTTAACTGTGATAGGCGATAATCAGGCTGTTAAAGTCTGAATGCAAAAAAAAAGCTCTGGCTGAGATTTGACATCATCTTTCTGAATGGGAGATAAACAGAGAAATATTAGCTTTGATCTTATAAAAATATGGAGGCTGGAGGCTGGCTTTTAACCGAAGGCATTCAAACTGTATAATTCCCCAAATATTGTGTAGCAGACAGTTGTCACTTTATAAAAGTGGTAAATAATCCTATTATGTGCTATAGTTAAATTTATAAAGGCTGAGTTACAGACCTAATTCAAACCTGTTTATTCAGAAAAGCATAAACTGTATTTTGAAATGAAGTCTGCACAAACTGGAATCTGAATCCATAGAAACAGATCCTGCGTCTTGCAGTGAGCAAAGCTTCTGTTGAATCATACTGCATCACATACTGAACATAACGCACTGGATAAGGAGGTGTGTATTCAGTGGTCACCACTCAGTTTATAGCCCCACCAGGGGCTTCCTAGACTAAGTGAACTTTATTTCAGATGCTTGTCTTTTTTTTAGATACAAAGTACAGCAAGAATCTTAGAATAAATTGTGGCATAAGTACATTAAAGGTTGGAAAATATTCTAGTCACTTTTAAAATGTCTGAGCCATCCTTGCTCTGTAGACTGTTTTCTGGTAATTGATGGCAGGTGGCGTGGGGCTCTTGGCTGGTGGAGTCCTTAAATAGAACACCAGACAACTTCAGATATACCTGACATTGGAAAGCAGGGCTTATCAGCAGCTCTGTCTTGTTTTCTGAGGAAAGGGCATAAGTGGTATAGTATAGGAAGTATAGATATTAGGAAGTTTCATTTTTTCACCTGTATAACAGTCAGATTTGAGCAAACTTAGAACACAAATGGGAATCCAGTCCTAATTGCTTAAACAGAGGCAAATGATAGTCTAAAATTTTGTGTGTAGTTAAAAATGTCCTGATAATCAAAGGCATGGAGTGCATACAGTATTAATGTACTCACTTCATCACTACTCAAAATTACTTCTGATTTAGGAATTCAAATATGAAATGAAACCACTTGTTTTGCTAGAATTTATTTTGGGCCATTCTTAGTGAGTTTTTGATTCGTCACACTTTTCTTTTTTCTCTCATTCATTAAATTTTCATGCTTTGGGGATTTTTTTTTTGTTTATTTTTTTAAACTTGATTGGACCTTCCTGTCTTGTGGTGTTTAATGTCTTGGTAGGATAACACATCTCTGTTCTTTTCTCTCAGTTGTCTCCTGCTGTCAGCTTTCACAGCCACCATCATCCATCTCTTCTGTCCTGGTTCTTTGCCATACCACGAGTAAATGCAATGTTTTGATGCAATGTGGACTAAAATGGCAATGATGGACAAAAGATAACTTGTTTTTATATCCAGAACAAGTAGCAGCTGCTGCAAGTTATCCACAGTACTTGAGACTAGCACTTGGCTGAAGATATACTAAGTGCAAAATGCTGTGCACTTTTTCTATCATGTAAACTTTTAAAAAGCCAGTCTGGATTAGTTTCTTTCTTAATGCTCCATCTATTTACTTATAGGTTGAATTCAAGTTTTTGGCCCTGCATTTAGTTTTAAAGTAACTGGATTCCTTCATAAGAAATGTCTTGAATAGTATCATGATGTCAATGGTGTTCCACCCGAACAATGGAACTGCTTAGTGTTGAAGTGGAAATCGTGTTTGCGGGAGATGGATGAAGTCCTCTGGGGTCTGATCAGAGTACTTACAAACCTTTGTGTTTAAACCTGCATCTCTGCCTGCCTTTCCTGTGATACAGACACAGACATTAGTAACAGTGACAATGCTTGACTTACTCCTTAGCCTTGTCCATGCCAGTCCAGTGTCTGACCATGATCAGCTCTTTTTACACATTATAGCTATCCATGGAGGGTCATTCTATTAATAAGCATGTTTCCAGTTGGGTTAGATTTTGAGTAAAAACTACTGTGAAGTCTTCTGCTGTGCTTTATAAAGGTGAACAGGTTTCAGTGGTGGAACAACCCCTAAGGTAGAGCCAATTTCTGCATTGTTGTAGCAGAACAGAGCAGTTATTCCTGGGGAGGATACTTTTTGTCTGCTTTCTGCAGTCGGTTGAACAGAGGTCAAATTTGTTGGAAGCTGCTTAATTGTACAGGCAGCACTGCTCAGACCATGGAGCACAACTTCATGCTGTTCTCTCAGCTGTCTGCTCCTTCTGCAATGATTGGCTCTGCTTCTTTTCAACTGTGAACATCTCGCTACAGGCCTTCCTTGATCGTGCTGTCTTACGGCTCGAGACCAACGTGTGGGCACTAATCACCATCTGGAGGGAGAGCGAGATTCAGGGCCAGCTGAACTTGACTGTAAGCAGCATTTGAAATGGGGCATGGGAGGCTCTACACCAGGCCACCGTTCTTCTATCCTGAAAAGCTTCATTCTGCCCCTGTTCCCTGGCAGGTGGTGGCTCTGCCAATACCTACAGGAGCTGTGGGAGCCGCTGCTGCTGGGGCAGGAGCAGCTTGTACTGATCAGGCACTCCAAGCAGGGCAGCCCTTCCTGCTTCAGCCAGTTCCTGAGGGTGCTGGAAGCAAACTGGTGTGGAGTAGGAACAGCCCCTGCACAGAGGAGCAAGATAACTTTAAGTAAGCAGGAAGCTTTTGCCTCAGTAGGGGGCCTGGTGGGCTATATTTTATCTCCACAAGAGACTGTGCCCCTGCTGAGTTGAGGATTGTATCCCCATCTAAAATACACATATCTGCGGACTACAGGTTTCAGGGAACATAGTAATGCACGGCTGAGTATCTCAGGGCCTTTGAGTGGAATGGGTAATTTCCCCATTGCTGTTAGCTGGGATGAGGGCTAGTATCACATTCTTGTGATTTTTTCTGTAATCCTACTTTGGATGCTTCCATAACTTAGAAAGGAAAATAAAGTTGTATCGTGTATCATGCCACTGGTTTCCATTTGTTAAAGACATACTTCTACATCAGAAATAACTTACTGCACCATGGCTTGTCTTACAATCTGCCTATTTTCCTTGGCTTATCTGGGTCCAAGAGTGTTTGCAGGGGAGAGGCAGGAAAGGAATGCAACTGCTAAGCTCCTTATGGCCCACGTCACTGCCTGGCAGCATTCTCCAGCTGTTAAGATGGATGTTTTATGTACGTGGAAGTTGAGGTAGATTGTTTTTTGTGTGAGATGTATGGTTTTATTAGAAAATGCATGTGCCCCGTTATGTGAAGTTCTATGCTTTTCTGAACAGAAGCATTTGAATTATGTTCTAACAATCCATCATATATGCTGTTTGTTCTGATATCAGTTAAGTTGTGATAATCTAATTTCTGAGTACCAGAGTTAAAATACGGCACCATCCATATTCTTAATTCAGCATAGATATGTACCTGAAAAGTAATTTTTTTGCAAGAGTTAAGAATGCCTATACTCTTGATAAATCTATCCTTAACAGCAATGAATAAACTCCAGAAATTTTGAATTAATTCTGATATGCTTTGTCAGAAGTATGGACAAACCTTGCTCCCTTTTGCTTTCCTTCTCTCATTCTCTCTCTCTCTCAAAGAAATTCTCCTGCAAGGTGCTTTGTTATTACTGTCTAGGTTTTCTTCCAAGATCTAAGATGTAGTGCTACTTCAGAAACAGAGTTAAATCACTTGGATGAAAAGCAAAGGTATGTCATGTCATCTCTGATAAAATCCCAAAGTAACTAAGTCTGGGTACACCAAAACACGCCTCTCTGTTTTCCTACTTTGGATTTATTGATTATGGTAGATTAAGTAGAATGTTTGATCCTTTGCAGGTAGTACTGCTGGCAAAATCTCTGACTCTGTTTTCTGTAGGAAGATCTAATATTTTTAATTTTGTGAAGGATGCGCTGCTCAAGCTGCAATTAGCATAAACTCAGTCTGCCCCAATGTCCCTGAGTATGTGCAGTCCCAGGACTGCACTGACTGATCAGAACTTCTGCAATTGCCCCTTGCACATATCATGCATCATGCCAATTGTGAAAGAAAGACTAGAAAGTAAAAAAGGAAGCAATAAATTAGATCATATTCCCCCTGAAACCTGCGACATTTGAAAAATGCTGGAGAGTTCTTAATTTTAGCATCCTCTACTACTAGTAAGTGGTTATGAAATCTACTTTAAAGGTCTGTCTTCTAAATACACTTACTACTTGGTCTCCTGAGAAATAATGGCCTGCTACTTCTGTGGCATCATTAATTCAAGCAGCAGAAGCTCATACTAAACTATATCTGGAGCTCTCACTATTAAGTATTGTTCTGCATAAAGGAATTGATACTACTAGCCTAGGCACTTTTACTGTGATTTCATACATTAAACCAATGCTAATGTTGTAAAACTTAGGAAACCAAAAGTTAAGAAATGCTGCAGTCGGTATTCTCTGCAATCTTAAATTGATATTCATGTGCATAAACACCACAATACAGTGTTTTATTACATGCTTCTTTTATCCAAAAGGCTCTAGCCTCATTAAATACATAGAATAAAAACTGTATCATTCATTGTTGCAGAGATAAGGTGTGTGGTGAAAGAATGAAGGGTTTGTTAGGAGAATTATGTCACAGATAAAACAAATAAATGCCATCCTTATCCCTTGTAGTCTTTTCCTGCATCTGCCATAAAATAATTTGGGGAAGTTTCTTAAATTTTTGTAAGTTGTCACTTATTATAGATCTTACTTTCTACAAACCTAACTCAGTGCTCTAAAAGTGCTGAGCCCTCACAACCACAGCTGGTGTCTAATGGAATTTTGCTTTGAAATACAAAGTTCTTTAAAAGGCTATATAAACAGATAAATAAAAGTTTGTGCTATCAGTTTAGGCTACGAATTCTTGTGGTTTTCACTTCTGCTATACCTTGGTTGCTTTGTCTGAAAAATGGGGACAGTAAAAAAGTTGACTGGAATAGCTGAGGTGTTTAGGGTGGAATACCGCAAAAATAACCAGGAGAAAATAAGCTACTCTACAGTCAGCGTACGGACTGTCTTGTAAGTAATAAGGCCAAGGACCAAAATTAGGGGAAAAGTTATCAAGAGGTTATAACAACTCACTCCCTGACTGTCTATCTATCCAGAGTGCAAATGAGGCAGGAGTCCAAATGAAAAATTTTATGCATATAGTTGATAACACTGTCATAACCTCTATGTACAGTGGAATTGAATTAAGACCTAGTATTGCCTGTTCTGAACCCTTGACTCTTCAACTTGATGGCCTTTTTCACCTTGCATAATTTTTTTCCTGTAAGAAAACTTCATACATATAAAATATGAGAATATATGAGTAGGCATGCATCTGGATATAAATTCTCCTAAATTTTTATGGATACTTCTTACATGCAAAGAATATGCAGTGTGGACATACAGCTAGTCTTTCTTCCAAAGGAAGTCCCCATTTGTTAGTGTTAATAACCAGCTTGCATCCATGCTGAATGAGCAGCTGCAGAGAATCAGGATATTGGAGATGATGCTTCCCTCTGGGTTGCTACAATAAACTCTTGTTTTGGTGCTTTGATTTAAAGCACTGAAAATCTCCAAAGGAATGTGTCAGGACACCAAAGGATTCTTTTCCATTTGCAGTACAATGGAGAAAATATTCTTAGGCTCTCCAGAGAGATAAATATGAGATTGCAATACATTAATTGTATTTAAAATGAAAGTGTGTTGAAAATGCTCTATTGAATATTAAGCAGATCCTATTATAATATAACTCAGATCAGAGTATAGGATTTTCCCTTAATACTTTGCAAGCTACTGCTTATCTTAACTACAGAAGACATTCTATACTAAGGCTTATTTTGGCTATAGATTCAAGGGTCCTGAATCTAATATGGCCTGTAGGATGACTGAGCTGCAGTAGTACTTGCTGAATGATTCATTGAACAGTGTTCACATCATCTTCAAAGAAAAATACTTTTCCTTTCTGCTCAGTGAACAGAAGCAGCTGCTGTGAATATGGGTATTGACAAGAGGCTAACGGAATCAAATGAGTAATATGCAAAGGGAAGAGAAAACACATCTATCATATTCTTGCAGAAGATAATAAGTAATAGTACTGTAATACTTACTTTTCCAGATGAAAATTGTTTACATTAGTGTATACCTCATATCCAGATTAAGCCCAAGGTTGTTGTTTTTTTAATTCATAGACAGTATAGGATCTGTATGTGTAAGCACGAAAAACATATGCAGCCAAGTCAGGAAACACAAATGCCAGAAATGGACTCTGCAGATTTGTGTCTCATGTAGCAATCAAATGAAGCACATTTCAAATAATTAAGTAGATACTATTTCAGTAAACTATTATGATGCATGGCTTGCTAGGTAGGGTTTGAATCCAAAGCTTCAAGGCGAGATTTACAACCTTTGTTATTTTGTGTTGATGCAGTTACTATCAGATTGCAACTAGTATTGCTTTTGCTGACAGTAGCAGCAGTAAATCATTACTCTGTGTGAAGAGTCATAAGGGAGAGCTGCACAGCACCACAGCAGGGACACCTACTCTGCAGATAGTGTAGAGAAGCCTCTGGGTTTGGGAACTGGAAAATCAAGCAACTGAGATTTGAACCTGACATGTTTTCATCAGTGGAGGGGGAGATGTACAATGTAAATGGAACGTAGAAAAATCTAATTCCTTAGTAAGAGTTTCAGCATCTCTAAAACAGGATATTTCATGTGTTTGAATTGGACCACATTTGGGCATATTTTAATGGGACCAGAAAATACATATATTCTTTTTGGGACTGCTAAATGTTAAGGTCTCTTCTGCCTACGTTTCCAGAAAGACCAAGTCACTGACATATGACTGAGGTTGCAGACTTGAACATCTCCAGGGTAGATTCATTAGACCAGGTGCTCCTGCCTGCCATATAGAAGAGAGCTGGTATCATTAAATCAGTTACAAATTATCTTAACCAATATCAATTTTCCAATAACGTTTGTGTTGAATTTTGATTCATCTCCATAGTAGTTCTTTTTCTTCTACTGTGTGAAGATGGGAAAGCTGCAACTTGTGTGACCCCCAGCACTACCACCATCTCTCAGCTGTAAAAGTACCAGGTCTTTATCCAGAAATTGGGGCAGTTCAGTGTTTCAAGGCTCTGTATCCCTTTTTTTTCAGATTAGACTTTCACAGCATAGCTGGCTGTTATTCATTAGCCCTCTCAGACACACTAATTTTCACCCTTTATATCAAACCTTACTGACCTACTCTGTAGAAGCTCATCCCCTTTATACAAGTCTCCCAGTTATTATGCCTGAAGCTAGCAAAGTCAAATGATGTATGTTTCAGACAGGCATCTAATCAGAGTGATTTGTAGGCACTCTGAGAGGAACCAAAGTCCAACTGGTGCCCCAGTGATAAAAGCCCACTGATTAATCCCAAGGCTACACTTTGCTGTGATTTGCCATTTGTGCAGAATAAATAAAACATGATCCATTTCACGGTCAACTGCTGGAAAACAGTTGCTTGTTAAATTCTCTCACTCACAGAAATGAGAGAAATAGAACTTGTCTGGGATTCTACCCCAGCCTTTTTTCCCCCCAACTAAGACTGTTAATGGGTGGGTTTGGTGTTCCAAAATGTTTCCTAATGAGTACATTATTTAATATAGTAGATGCTGGTGGATTGATTTAATTTTTTCTAATCGGTTTAGACAGGATTATGTATCCATCCATAAATAGCTTTAAATGCATGATAAGCATATCAAAGGCCTGGCTGGCAAAGAGAAAGCAATCTTTCAGAGAGGCAAAAAACCTAAGAAACTCAGAATGTGACCTGCTGCACAAGCTACTGCTTTGTGTCTATGAATGTTCTTTTTTTTCTTGAGAGACCTTTTGCCAAAGCAGAAGCAAAATATTTATTCAAATATAATTTAAATTCCTGATTTTTTCTTGCTACCTTATTTATAACCTCATTGTATTATAAATAGGACTAAAAAATTGTCACTTGGGAATAGTAGCTCTTTCTTACCTAGTCTCCCTTGCACGGTGCAATTGGTTGTATTCTTTGGTTTCACAATCAGAAGTGATTTTCTCTGCCACAACTAGTAAAGAAAGAAGATAATTTGATTAGGTAATTGGAAGAAGAGACTAGTTTGCCTTACTCTTTCTATTTATTGGGCCTGGATGGTACATAAAACTTTTAATCTCGATAGAAAGGAACAGGACAGTACTTACTGCATCCTAACAGAGAAATATATTGTTGAGGAAAAGCAGTCCATTGATTTTTGGGGGCATTTTATATGCAAACAGTATTTTGAAGAATCTAGTTTGCTGTTAAGCTGCCTTCATGGTTCAGTGAGAGCTGACATCCTGAATCCAGGATGCTGGTGAGAGATTACAGAGCTCTCTCTGGATACAGCCAAATGTGAGATCTTTCATTGCAAAGATATTTGGCTTTTTGTGAACAGTAGAAGACAAAAGACTAAAAAGCACTTCTGTGCTTGACAACCACATGACTGGATGAAATGAAAGGCAATGTTATGTTTAGAGGAAAGAGTGCAGAAACGGCATGTTTTATGGCTTGTAACTAGAAAGAGACTCTTTTGCAGAAGACAGGTACTTATTTCCCCTATCAAGTAAAGCTGCTCTTGGGTACCACTGGCCAGAGGAACTTTTTTATTGATGACAGCAAGCCAGGACTGGGTGTGTCACAAAGAATGAAATGAGAAATAGAAAACTGCATTTTTCCACTAAGCGATTTAGTCGAAAGGTAGGTAGAAAAAGAAATCAAAACACCATGATACTAAAAACTTCAAGAAAATCGGCTGGCTTTATTTTTATGTGTACTCTGAATTTTCTGTTTCTTTTATCCTAGGTGGTGCTGTGTTTGAGAATTAAAGGTCTGTAACAATCAGTTCAGTTTGACACTCCAACTTAGTGTGGTAGCTTGAGAGAATCACTTATTTAAGTGTCCAGAGCAGGTGAGTTTTTTCCTCTTGGATTTCTGGTATGTATTTAAACTTAGTTTTGTTTTGTAACTTTATTAAGGGCTCCAAGGTTTTGAATCAGTGCTTTGCTCCTGCCAATAGCACTCTCTGGAAAGACACAGAGCTTGGTCTGGAAGGAGTCATTCTTAATTCTGAAGAGACACTTACTAATGCAACCATCTCCAGCAGACATAAGCACCTCAACCTCTAAATCAGCTCAAGGGACTTCCAGATGCTCTGGTTGAAACTGAGGACTGAAAGGCCTGAATCAATTTTCATGTCTGAAAAGGTTTGCCTTCTGTGTGCCAGGGCAGACTATAGGATCAATTCAGAACTGTAGGGAACTTTTTCTCTCTCCCATTTTTCTCTCTGCTTAGTAGCTAGAACATTAGGTAACACATCATTCAGAGCTAACAGCATGGATGCTAATGATGGCATGATATTTTAGAGGAAAAGAATGCTTTGTTGAGAATGTAACTTTTTGCCTTATGATTTAGTTATGTTACATGGAGCAAGGTGTATTTAGTTATGTCAGCTATGAAGGCATTGTGAGGGCTTTACCTAGGTTTGTGACAGCTGCCAAAATCTGTTGTCAGACTCATATCCACATTTTATTTTTTTCATAGTGGTTCAGTCCAGTCTTTTAGAGACTTTTACATGCTTTTGTAACACCATGTTAACACTTCTCAGCTAGGAATTTTTGAAAATTAAAACCCTTTCCCCTCTTCACACGTCTATACATGCAGCAGTTCTTTGTTCCGTACAAATGAAGAATATTATGAGAAAATTAAGCTTTTCAGGATTTTAAATTTTGGTCGTTAAAAAGACACATCTGATTTTTCAGTTGATTCTTGGGGTTGCTTGGGCACCTGTACACCAAATTATTGTTGTTAAAACAAATCTTATTGGAGATTAATTCTTTGGTGTGTCCCGCAAGACCTGTTAGTCATACATAGCCTCACTGGAAAGAAGCCTGCCAGTGTGAGTTTGGTAAGTATTAGTATCTTCTTTCTGCTTTTCCACTTGACTACCAATATGTATTTCTTGTGATTGAAGCTGTTCCTCTTCTAATGAGCACAATTGAGGAAGTCATTCCAGGATTTACTTCTAGTGACCTTAATGCCACTGTCCAAGAGTAACAGGACACTGCATCCATCTCCCATTGCAGAAGTAGCAAACATCATTCATTAAGAAAGAAAAAAGCATTTTACTTTTTCCTAAGGTCCTTCCTATTGACACACACAAATGGAACTCCATAGAGAGGACAGGGAGAATGTGTGTCTTAGCAATGGCATGGCATTAAACTTGACATTAATGTTGTTAGTGGGAAGAATCTTTGAATCTGTAGAAACATTTTCCCTTTTTAGTTTGGCCTCACGGATTTTTAATTTCTCTGTGCAGATGTTTCTTGACTTGTGTTAGAATGTGATAGTGTTTTTTAAGGTTTAGTAGACTGTTATCAGCAGTTAACAAATGCCTAGAAAGACTGAGCAATGGGGCTAAGCAATTGATCTTTACAGAATGGTACTGTTAATCCATGGTAATTCTGAATTTCTAATTTGATTTGCAAAAATTAGGTGTCTGTAAAAGTTTAGTAACTACTTGGCAACTATTTCTGTCCAGCATCCACAAATGCATTTAAAAATATTTATTCCTACCTACTAGTGACAGAATTTTGAATGCTTAACCTAACTATCCATTTCCCCTCATCTCATATGCTTCTGAGCTAATAGTGAACTTGGCATTAATGTTGTTAGTGGAAAGAACCTTTATATCTGTATAAACACTTTCCTTTTCTGTTGGCCTGTGAAAATCTCTTTCTGGATAGGCACTAGCAGGGAAAGTGAACCTAATTGAGACACTAATCACACATTCTCTTAAATCTCTTGTGAGGACAAAATCAGATCCAGAAATAATTCCGATTTCTTACTAAATATAATTTCTCCTAAGCAAAACTATTGATTTGGCTGTGTTTTCAGTTGTTTTCTAAGCTGCACATCTCCATCCGTGACTGCTTTGCATGCTCGAAACATGAGATTTGTGTTGTCTGGTTCATGCTAGCAGTCCAGGATGCTTTAGGAAGATTTGTATTTTTGAGTTTGTTACCAACTGATTAAGGAACCATCTGTTCCAATATGGACGGTTTCTCCCTGGATGACCAATTGTGTGAAGAGACATTGTGAGGTAGCTGGGAAGGAGCATCCTGCTCACTCAGCCGGAACTGAAACATCACTGATGACATCCTTGAAGAGTGCACCCATAGCTGCCGTGTGAGCTCTGCTCACACTTCTATTGCATGCAGTACTCTTGCTGAAACATGAAGTGATGCTGCTTCTGGGAGGTCAGATTATCAGATCTTCAGTCTTTTTTCTTCCCAGGAACTCTGCCATCTGGTAGGTAAATGCTAGGGTACTGCTTGAAATCAGACACAGTATAAGTCTACATGTAAGAAAAACGCTTCGATGTTAGTTAACGTGTTAGAAAGTAAAAAGGAAAAGGATGTGCACTGAAGGGTTTTGTCATGGTGATGTGTCTAATTATATGCTCACTTTTAACTGCTACTCCCTTTTATAGGATCACAAACTTCATGCTTAATGAACCACGACTTCAGATAAGCTATCAATACTGGTAGGTTAACGAAGTCCCTGGCTTCCAGGATTTGCATCCTGTTGCAGCCATAATGTGGATACACATGTAGACAATGCACATCAAAGAAGAACAAGGGCAGGCAAACACCACATATTTTTAATAACTAGATTTATTCTGAAAGTGCAGAAACTGGATTTTTCACTTTGTAAGAAGTTTTGTGTCTTTAAACTCTGTCTTGTCTCAAAGCAAAAATAAGAATGGTGACTTTGGGGGGAAGTCTGTGAAATGCCTACCTAAAACAGTGTTAGTACAGAGAAACTAGGCTTATTTTAACTCAAATGTAAATTAAATTTTAAATTTGATTTTATTTTGAGCAACTGTTTTGAAACCAGAATGGTTTGCTGCATGATCTACTTATTTTTTCCAATTTGATTACTACTGTAAAAAGATGAAGTATCTGTGAGCAGGCATTATCTACTGGGGAAAAAAACAACAAACCCATACAAATCCTCATTTGGCACTTTTTGAAAAGCCCTAGTTTTATCCAAGAGACGTTCTGTCTTGTAACTTGTTCCTGGGCTCCAAAAAGGGCTGGTTGCAAAATGTCAGCATGGTAGATGAGAAGGTCTGGAATCCCCAGAGCAGCCAGTGGTAAGAACACACAAAATCACATGGCTCCCAGGCTGGAGGGGAGGAGAACTGGTATTCTGGAAATTACAAATGAGAAATATTAGCTAGGTTAAGTAAATGGCATCCAAGTTTCTTCCTGTCAATATAACAGAGCAGTTGGGGACAAAAAGAAAGGTTACTTACAGGAACTGGCCAGCAAGGTAGAATTTTCTGAAGATTTGCATTAATTCATTGCTACATTTAAGACTTCCAGCTTGGACTTTTTTTAAGAGACACCTTTTATCTTTTCAAGATCCTTGAGTCTGTGAGATAGTTTATTTTTTACATGAGTTCTTGGCCTTTAACCCTTAGAGAGAAATCGGATGGATTTGGAGAGCTTATTTAGAACTTCTACTCTTGGATGCTTCATATGCTACCCAGAATTGTAGGCAGAATTTTTTAATTTTCCCAAATTCTACCTAATGTAGTGTTCTAATGTCTCCTCTTATCTGCTTGAATGATTCTCTCTAGTGCTGCTTTATGCAAGCCACAGCACAGCCAAACTCTTCTCAGAGACTGAATGAGTGACAGCATGTATTTTCAAGGTACACTAAATGAGAAATGTGCAATTTAAGCAAAGCATTCACACATTTGAATGAAAGACTGAAACTGTTGAAACTGCAGCTGCTGGCAGGAAATTGATGTACCAGTTGCTATTTACCTAGCAGAAATTAGTTCTCTGTGATCAGTTTTATTAAATGGGATGGAAAAAGTAAGCATTCCCTCAAGAGGGTTAAAAAATGTTTTTTTCAAAGTTGGGGTAGTTCAACGTGCTTCTTCCCTGAGTCATTACGATTTTCTCTTCATGTCCCTTGTTGGTTTTTTTTCCCCCCAAAAAAATAGCACCATAAAATAGTCTACTTAGCTCTCCTAGTTGGCATTTGACCCCATCCAGAGCTTCCCCTTGCACTTTGGAATCAGTGAATCGGTGACAGAAGCTCCACAAGAGGAGATTCTTCAATCAGAATGTTCTCCTGTGGAGCACAGGCAAATGCACCAGGGCTCCACCTTTTATTTCCTGAGCACATAAGCCAGACACCCTGCAGTACAGAGTAAAGTTATGTCTGAATGAAAAGGTGGGTTTCTATTTCTAACAGGTAACTTTTTCATAAATCAGACAGGTCCTTAGGGAACCTTGCTGTAATGGAGAGGTTCAGTTGGTTTCACACTCAAATGCTTCAGGGTTGCTTGATCTGTCAGAGTTTTCCCTATTGAAGGGCTGTAAATTATCATTGGTTATTAATATAGCACAACAGTATCCAAGGTGCACCACACTTCTTAAATTTGTCAAGCAATTTTGCATCTCAAAGCACTTGAAGTCTGTTTGTAGAATGGAGAAGGTCTGCATGTGTCAGATACAACTAGAGAATATAAAAGAAGCTCTTAAATCTAAGGCTGAAATAAAGTCTTTAGGAGAGAGTTTTCTAGTAGCACAGATCTGGTATGTAGTTCAAAGCAAGGGCAACCATACCCCTTCCTATTAAGCAATCAAAGACAGGGCTGGAGCCATGGTTTTGTTCAATGGGAATCCAGTGGTAATAGCTCTTTCTAATTCTACCCAGGCTCTCATACTCAATGAGAGAGTAGGTGCGTGATACTTAAATCATAAAAAGTGCCTCATATTACTTTGAAAGACCAGAGTGATAACTGTGTTATTTAAGCCAAGATATCTGTTACGTGGGAGATGTTCCAGAGTCTGGTGGTTTTGCAGGGTGAAGGCTCTCCAGTAGTTCACTAAACCAGCTTTATCTTACCTGTCTACATTTCTAGTGAAATGTAAAGCAGATGGATTGTGGATTTTTGTCTAGCTATAGTAAATCTATCTGGGAACTAACCCTGGAACTAATCACTTGTATTTTTCAAGTCTGGGTGCCTAAAATTAAACACCTGCATCCACATCAGTCACTTCAGGCACTGGAAAGAAGAAATAGGTCTTGTTTTTCAGAGCAGTTAATTCAATGACAGGACTTGCAAGCACCAAGGTAACGGTTATTGGCAGATGAAAGTACTCAGCACTTAGAAAACTCAGGATTCCAGAAAAATTTTCAACAGGCATGTTTAAATGTTTGGGCCACTGTGTTTCTTTATAATAAAGATTTTCTTTCTTTTCCTGTTTTTAATTTCTCTACACACTTACTTTAGGGATTTTTCCTTCTTTTTCAGTTTTTAAGAATCTAGCTTATTGTTAGCAAATCACAGGACAATAATAGAAATATAGCTGAATGGGACATTGAGAAATTTACTAGCCCATCAGTTCTTCCTGCTGAGGAACACCAACTGAAGCCAAAATATGCAACAGAGCAAAGTAAAAGGCTATTCCTGCCTTTCTAGCTTGGGCTGCATATCCATGACACTACTGTCAGAGGAAGGCAGTGCTGTCAGGAGGTCACAAAGGGGCACAGTCTGAAAGGAAACCAAGTTGAAGTAATAGCATATCTCCTCCATACCTCAAAGGTAGGAGACCTCAGCATCAACTCTTTTTTTTTTTGCCTTCCCTCATAGTCCTATCCCAGTTTTAAGACACTGCTGGGAGAAGGTAGCTTCAGGGCTTCAGAAAGACACAGAGAGACATGGTCTGCAGGTTGGGCATGAATGAGGGTGCCTGAACACCAAAGAAGGTACACATACTGGAGGCTGGTGAAGCAGGAGATAGGGAGTAATGAGGCAGAGTAAACTGGTGAGGAGCTGATGTTGTTTACACTAGAACTCTTCCCAGGAAAGGCTAGAGATGGTTGGATTTTTTTTTTTTTTCTCTTCTTCATTACAGGTTCAGCTTTATCTGAGTATTCCTGAAAAGCATTTGCCTATGGAAGTAGCTTGCTAGTGTAGGCATTTGAGAACAGTTTAAGCAACTTATTCCTTACTTTAATATCCTTATTATTCATTAAGTTTTCTCAGATATGCCTCTCCACAGCCTCTCCCAGGTTAGAGCCCTTGCCTTCTGAAAGAAGTGTTTTATTTCTGTAATGGTAGTGAGAGCACAGTATACTCTCACTTTGTTTGCAATGTTTCAGCATCTCGCTCAAGTCATTCTAGTCTCTGACAGTGTCTTTAACATGTATGGGCATGATTTTAATGGACCAAGTTGTTTCTGGCATTGTGACAAATGAACCTATGAACCTAATTTTTCAAGCTATTACGTTTTCTAAAGCTAGATTACAGGTTTCCAAGAACATCTATAATCTTGGAAAAAATATGAATTTTATTAATTTATAGTCTTAAACAACCAAAGAGTATTTTTTATATATACTTGCCATAAAGCATCACTAAATAGATATGTACACAACTCATGGTTTTGAGGCTTTCAGCATTGTTTGAAACCCTATGAAATTAACCTATAAATTTAAGGCACCACTACCACCACAGTTAAGGTAGAAATTGAGAGTGCTGGGCACTTGCTAGTGTTGGCCAGCAAAAGTGGCAGGCACTGTCATGCATGTTTTCATGGTGAATAACGTGCCGGTCAGGTTGCTGAATTACTTATGCTCAACTGCACTGCTAAGCAATGGGTCAAGTTTGGTGGTGTGAATGAGCAAGTGCAAGCTTGTTTCGAAACAGATGTGTAAACAAGTAGTGTCTTGTCTGTTTCCTAAATGGCATTTTTTATTTCCCACCCAGAGCAATTACTTCAAAACCACTTCATTCCATCACTTCAGATAATGCTGACCATGTTCTTTTTAAACAGCAAAATATGGTCAAAGCAAATGTGGCAAACCCTGTTTTGGAAAACAGCGGCGAGGTCCACTGTGTGCTCATATTACTGTTTGGGAAGTGCTGCTCTCTTAGTTCTGTTACGGAGGAGAGAAACAG
Organism: Drymodes brunneopygia; assembly: GCA_013400955.1. Lineage (NCBI taxonomy): Eukaryota > Metazoa > Chordata > Aves > Passeriformes > Petroicidae > Drymodes > Drymodes brunneopygia. Next base: position 263,454 of record VZTZ01040308.1, read on the forward strand.
GTATTTCTTTTAAAAAGCAGTGAAATATGCGAGAAAAATGTTGAGATGTGCATTTTAGGAACATCTAAGTGTGTGATAGTCAGCTACCTGCTAGTGAAACTGAGGGTAAGGCCAATTAGATTAGGGGTGATAAAAAGCACTGCAGGCTTGCTTTCATTCCAGGACACAAAGAACGTGAAACCAAGAACATCTTTTAGTGAACAGCAGTCGAATAAAGGCATCTAGAGAGTACACGAACCAGGCACCCTCCCTACCAGTTTCCTGTGGATTTTAAAGGATCAGAGATTCAGCCTGAAGAAATTCTGCTTAAAGGTAGCATTCTCATTTCTCCTGACTACTATTGTGGACAACTGTCTTGACCAGGTCCATTGGCAAGGTGGGACTGTATGAGAACAGAAAAAAATGCAGCAGCTTTTGAACAGCAGCTAAAACCTAACAGACTTCAGGCAAATATGGCCTAGGTGAAAAGCAACAAACATTGGAGAACAGAGTTGTGCCATCAGCATGCTTTATACTTGGGAGGAGTTGTCAATTCATATCTTTGATGGACTGTAAAAGAGAACACTGAATGAAGTCTGGTACCTCAGGATGCTGAGTCTTCCCTCTGTGGCTGATAAACAGACCTGAGGCTTAGTGCAGGATTAAAAGAGGAAGGGGATGATACAGATATATATGCCTATCCTACAAGGTTTGAAAGCAAACCAGATGAAGGTTGTACTTGTAATTCAAAGGGTGGTAGAGAAGGTCCCAGGGCAGGCAGCTGTTGAGAAGCTCCCAAGAACCAGGCAACAGTATCAAGCAGGAAACAGCCACCCACAGGATTCTCTTAAAAGTGAAAAGGGAGCTGTGTCCCAGAGGGTAACACACTGTATAAACTATTTCATGTGCTTGCTAACACCATGAATCAGGAGCATGGGGACCCTTTAGGAAAGAGTGTTTGTAGGCTCCAGATACATTGCTGTTACTTTTGAGGTGTTAGTTCTATTCTTTGTTTTACTGCAAGAATATTGGGAAGCTCAATTATTTTTGTGTTGGTTTCCCTATCCATAATCCAAAGATTAATAGTATTCTGTGCTTTAGAGAAATTTGCAAATACTTGTGAATTAAATTGCTTAGCTGTCTGTAGGTTTCATGTGATTCAGAAGTAGAACATTTTGTTCTACAAAGCTTGAGAAATTTCTTTCTTGGGAACAAGCTTCTCATCATGCTGTAATATGTAAAGAGTATGAAAAAGGATGTTGTTTGCTCAGTAGCACTTCTCTAAAAGTTGTCAGTTGGGTGAGACTATGGAGGAATTGGATTTAAACAATTTTTTAAAAAGTATTTGTGTGATATGAATTAGATTTGGGAAATTATTAATTCTCATCTAAATTAAATAAACTTCTTAGTATTTCCAGGAGCCAGGTCATATATGATACTCCTCTATCCAATCAAAAGCAGAAAAAAGCTTAAGTACCATTTTAATATAACGACAATGGAAGATTAAATTTTCTTCATTTTATTATTTTGGGCTGTAGAGGATACATGTATATCTGTGTTGACTGTGTGTCTGAATTGGCAGACAACACATTAGAGCCTGGTTTCCTTGCCAACTCATGCTTAAATGTAATATTTCCTACAACAAAACAATAGTAAGACTTCATGTTTAAAAAAACCCCACAAAATCCTCAAAAACCCCATTTGTACTGAATGATTGGAGCCTCGCCTAATAGTCCTAATTCTTTGAAAACAAAGCTGAAATTAAGGGCACAGCTCTTCCCTGCAGCAAGGGCTCTTAGACCATTTTCCCAGTATTTTGCTTTGATGATTTTGCAAGACTGAAGTGGCAATAGGTACACTTGTAGATCACACATGAACTCAAGTTCAGGCTGTTGAGGTTTTCAATTAAAGAGCAAAGGGGAGCATAAGAATAAATACATCCATGTTGTAAAACACTTATCAAAAGCATTCAGATGACAGATGCTGTAGCAACACATTGGAATAATGATCTTTTTTTACTGTTGTTTATAGTTTTAATAAGGACTTACTTGGTTTTCTGTCTGCATCAGTCCAGTCACAGAAGAAAACCAAATAAAATGTGTGCAGTAACTCAGAGTGGTTGGTTCATGGCTGCTGTTTGAGGTCAGGGTTCTTTCCTCATTCCCATATTTCTGCTCTCTGGTTGAGCTCCCTGTTCCCAAACCGACATAACAGATCCCTCAGTTCGCTCAGCTTCCTTGTTGTTTAGCATTTTCACTAAGCTGAAGCACAAATAACATTTTTACTCCTGTGAGTAAATAAATGCTAAGGCAGTGCCTGGTGATTCCTCTGAAACCTCAAGATGTCTCGGAGCATAACTGATTGATTTGATTAAATGGCACCCATAAGACTGTTGTTGCAGAAGAATGATTAAGCCTAAATTATCTGAAAGACTCTGACTCAGGATATAAACAATGCAAGAGCAATTGAGAGACCCTGAATCATGAACTGTGACATGATATATCCTGGAGTTCAATAAGCTAATGGTGCTATTAATGACTAAGCTAAAGCAAGCAGAGGTTTTGTTTGCTTCTGATTTCGTGTCTTCCACCCTCAGTCTCTGCAGGTGGCTAAACATACAAAAGTACTTAGGAAGTGGGGGGAAGGGAAATAGAGAGGAGAATAAAATAGGAAAAGACAAGCAAAGGGATTTATGTTTTTGTTTACATCTGAAAAATTTCCTGATGTCCCTAGGGTAATGGTATTCACAGTGAGGGAGAGAGAGAGGGAGGAAGGCCCCCAAGCTCTTGTGGGGGAGGGGGACAAAGAATAAGGGGCAGATAAGACAACAAAAACCAGAAAAAACCAAAAAGCCAAGGGAAAGAGGACATTTGTTTTAGACAGGAAAAGGCAGAAAGAGGTGTGGAGTGGGGGGAGGAAAGAAGAGATATCCAAATGGTTGTCAGGATTCTTTATGATCTCTTCTAGAAATTCTATGAGCAGCAATGGTGGTAGTGCCCAGAGGTTCCTATAGGGGAAAAATAAGCCAGTCAGTAGGTTGTTTACAAATTGTTGTCCTGAAATTTTCACATTTATTGGCACAGAAGAATTTATTGATCCAAAGTAGGTAATCTTCCCTCCCTCTTAGTATATAATGATGACAGGAAAAGCTGAATAGCATGCTCCCTTGAAAAAACAATGTTATTTCATAATAAATAAACTGAAATTTCAGTGACAGACCTGACAGGTTTTTTATCTTATTTTCATAATATCTGAAGAGAGGGAAAGAAGTAGAGTTCAGTCTATCTTATTGTTTTCCTTAAATTACATAAAAGGAGTAGGAAGGGGATGGGAGAGAAGAGCCCACTACTGAGCAACGACATTATCTTTCCAGTCATTTCTATGACAAATGAAAGTGCTTCTCAAGGATAAGTATCATAATGAAACGTTATGCCATGGTCATAGGGAATTGCTGCCAGAACCAGAGAAAAGTGAGTACAAAGGACTCAATATTAATGAAAAGTGTCATTAGGTATTTCATTGTAACAAGCAGGTTTTTCTCCTCTAGTGATACAGTAGTGACAAATGGTTCATCTTAACTCAGTGTCCTTTAAATCATGACAAAACTTAATACTAAGGGGAGAAGGATGCTCCCCCATCTCTTAATGAAAAATGTTAGTAGCCAGGTCCTTATGTTTGCCTTCAAGTTGGCTATGAATATGTGAAAATGTTGGCTGTGCATGAAGAATGAGTAGGTATTCATAATGTGGAACTGTCTCTTTTTATTAGCATCTAAGTAAAGATAAAACTACCCTGCATGACCACATGCAGACAAAATGAACAGTGAGAGAGAACAACTTTTTAAATTTTTCCTCACATTAGATTTACCTGATTAGAAGCTGACCAGGTATCAAAATCATAAAGCATTCTCTAAAGTGAAAATCCCTAATGGCTTCATTAATACTGTGAACTGACATGAAGCTTCAGGCACAGGACTTTAGTGTACCTTGGTATCTAAAGGGGGGCTCTGTGGAGAGCAGAGAAACAGAGCTGGCTTCAGAAGTGCTGTTGCCACTGCTGTACATGGTGTTGAGATATAGCAGGATATTGCTGTCTTTACATGTTGTGAACATGAGAGTCTGTCCCCCTTGGTGGTGGAAAGCAGGGCTTCACTTGGCACACCCATTTCAGGGCTGCTGCACATAAGCAGCTTTTAGCAGGAGCTATTTGCCTGCCACAGAATTTGTTTGCAGAACTGGTGCTGGAAGCCACATCTTCAATAGAGCTGTCACTCCTGCAGTGAGTGGTGATGATTTGCTTTTTTGGCTAAGATGTACAAAAACTGGGAGTCTTTTAATCTATCTGTATATGCAGTGGGCTGTGCCTTAATCCAAACTAGCTTGTGAGGAACTAGAACAAAAGCCAGATAAAGTCTGAGTGCTGATACTGTTATCAGTGGCTGGTCAGAATCACCAACATGCAGTAATGCTACTCTGGGCATCTCTGCAGGGGAGGATCAAAAGGAAGTTGAGTATTGGAGGTAGTTTGGACTAAACTGTAGGAGTAAAAAAAAAGAAGCTGCTTTCCAAGTTCAGAGTGCTTCTTAGGAAATGATGTTTTTAATTATGATGTTGATGTTGTGATAGCTACTGGAAAATCGCATTAGTACGCAAGATATTAGCAAATATCCATGGTTTTTAGAGAAGAGATACAAAATAATGGAACTCTGCTGAGATGAAACTATGCTGGGTCAGCCAAAATCCAGCAGGCTTGGGAGCCAACCATATCACCTGCCCTGTGGTTTTCCTTTCAAGTGCTTTCAAGTTGGTCGTCCAGGAATCAATCTGGGGTGCCAGCTGCATCAAGACAGAGGGTATCAACATGCTTCAAACATAGCACACATGCAGGGTAACAGAGTTTGGAAAACTAGAAAAAGACACAGAATCCAAACTGAATTTGTACTGGCAGATGCCCAAATCTGGTTTCATTTCCTCAGTCTGAGATGCACTGACTGGACAATAAGTTTATTGAGAGCATTCACTATTAGCAGTGCCCCCTATGAAATGCCATGTTGCATTTATTAGTAGCTAAGTATAAAATCATTGGGTCTCAGATGAGTTGTAGGCATATGTTTCTGTTCTCAGGTGAACAGTGCTCCTTTAGGCCAGTTTCTTCGTACTAGCAAAGTCCCCTCATGTACTGTAAGCAATTTTAATTAAGTCTCTTGCTGTATTTAATTGTCTAATGTACTACCACTGACAGGTAGGCAGGTTTATGTATATATATGTAGTTGTCATTTGATTGAGTACTCGGCATGTAGTGTCTGTGTGTGTGAGTGTATTTACAGCAGCTCAGTATGTATAGGCCTCCCAGATCTCTAGACTGCACCTAGCAACACAGATTTTTTGGAAGAGAGTTTCTATCCATGGTAGGGAAGACCAAGTTAAGGACTAAGTTCGATGTCCAAGTTAAGGACTAAGTTCGATGTATAAAATCCATCAGATAAGACAGATTGCATCTAAGGATGCTGATGAGGCTGGCACATGACATTGTAAAGCTAACTTCTTATCTTGAGAGGTGGCAATCTGGGGAGGTTTCTGTTGACTGGAAAGACTGAAATTGTGCACTCTTATTCAAAAAAAGACATTAGGCAAACTAACATCAGGCAAACCATAGGTTGGACAGTCTTATATCCCCTAAGCCCTGAAAGTTTTGGCATAGACACTATTTCCAGGCATGTGGAGGATAAGAAGGGGGCTGGAAACAATGCAGATTTTGAAGGACAAACTGAAGGTGATCAACATGAATGCCTTCTGTGTTGAAAAGACTGGCTCTGTTAATGAGGGAAGAACAGTGGATTTATTTTCTAGCAAGGCTTTCAGCACATTGTCTGGTAGTATCCCCATAGTCAAATTTAGGAAATATGAATTACAGAATTACAAAATGGGCAACAAAAGTGGCTGAATTATAAGGCCTAAAATTCTAGCAGTACTATCATACTTTAGCTGCAAGCTCACTACACCTGGCATTCCTCAGGAGTCACTTCTGGGACTGCCACTGCTTCACATCTGCAGCAACAACCTGATCGACAGGACAAAAGGACCTGCCCTCCAGAGCTTCTTGGGTGACATGGACTTGGAAGGAGCTGGTGGCTGCTGGAAGGTGCCAGCCCTGCAGAGGGACTCCTGGCACTGGGGCTTAAGGCCAGGGACAGCCCTGCAGGGGAGAGGGAGAACAGGGTCAGGAGTGGATCCTTGCCGTGCTGGAAGCCAACCACGTCCTGAGCACGAGCGTGGCTGCCAAGCACAGGGAAAGGACAGTCTGTGGCCCTCGGCTCAGCAGCTTGTGAGGCTTCACCTGGAACTCCGTGTGTCCGGATTTGGGACCTCCTGGGACAAGATCAATTTTGACAGCCTGGAGAAGATCCAGAGCAGGGCCCAAGGGTGGTGCAGCATAGGAAAAAGCAGGCTGAGGGGATGGAATTTTTCCTTTCAAATACCTGCCAGGAGCCACAGAGAAGACAGACTTTTCTCAGAGGTGTGTAGAGGAAAAGGACAGGAGCCAACAAGTTGGAGCAAGGGCAGAGTTGTCTGGGAACTGGGAAAAAAAATGTTTCCCAAAGAGGGTGGGTGAGCCCTGAGTCAGGCTGCTGCAACCGAGGTGGCAGAAAATCCATCTCTGGAGACCCTTAAGACTTCATGGGAAAAGATCCTGTCCCATTTGATTGAGCTTTTGAGGTAGCCCTGCAGTGAGCAGGGGGCTGAGCAGAGACTTTCAGGGGTCCCTACCAATCTGCATTCCTCCCTGAGACTGCATTGGGTTGCTTTGTTTGCCTTTAAGAGGATGAGCAAATATGGGGGGTCTGACAGGGGAAGCTGTGAACCTTTCTTCTCTGAATGGGAGGGGTGTGTCTATGACAGATGCAGGCACAGGCATAAACAAATGGATCCACATGACAGAGGAGGTCTGAAAGCTCTGCCAGCAGTATAGATATCTGTTATGTTCAAAGATCTGGACACTTCTCTTCATCTCCTGATATTTTCTCAAGGAATTTCCTTCCCATTTCCAAGACCCTTCTCCTCCCAAGGCTTCATGTGCCATTTGCATAAGGGACTAATGATAATCAGGGCGGTGCAAGCAGCAGAGATGTGGGTAAGGGAAAACTTGTTTGATCATCAAAATTGCTCACTTTGGAGAGAAGGAATTTAGATGATTACAAATGCAGATGTGTATGCCAACACACAGCGGTTTTATTTTGCCTTTTAACATTTACTGTCATCATAAGGTGCATCCTCGTGTCCTTCTCAAGCTTGTCTATTTGATAAAGTAATTTTTAGAGTGTTCCTATTTACAAGCATGTGTTAACTTTAAAGCCTTTTCTATGAAGCATGCTTAGATGCACTGATGTTGCAGTATTTTCTTTCATTTTAATTCCTTGGCCATGAGTCTTTCCAACCCTTTCATCATGCTCACTCCCATTCTCCTGATTTGTTGTTGAAAAGTTTGCTAAAAGCACTTCTTATTTCTATAACTCATAAGAGAGTTTGCTATTTTGCTTGCGGTTTAGTGAGAATTAAAAAAAATAAAGAGGTTGTATAAATGTAACTCAATTTAAAAAGGAAAAGCTAATGCACCAACATGTTGTAATGAGCACTATTAAAATAATTAGTCCCTATCCTAGGATGATTGCAAAAGGAAATAAGTAAAGAGAATGAAACATATAACAACTGGATTATAAAATGAACAACCAGCATAAAAATTAAATGAGTCAAAAGTTTAAACCAGAATGTGACTGAGTTGCAGGGTAATGTAGGAGGAGAAAATGTAATTGTGCTTATTCCATGGCAGTTTACTTGGAGTAAATGTCCCTGAAAAATGTCTGAGGCGTGTGGGTAGAGGTTGTACTTCTCAAAAATGTACCACCATATTTGATTTCAGGACAGTCAGTGGGTCAAACTTTGCCTAAGGCAATCACAGCAGCTTTAACAATCAAGTGCTTAGGGGAATGGGATAAAATGTCTGCATTCTTGCTTTGATTTGATCTCACTCCTTATTTTATTATTGCCTGCTGGATGGGTCTGTGTTCATTCATTCATGTCCAGTGCTGCCTCACACTGAGAGAAGGAAGATGGATACTGCAGGCCCACCCCCAATGCCAGCAGTTCCTTCAGCCTCATGGCTCTTGCCAACCGCTGTCTCACTCCGGTGCTTGCAGTGAGCCTTCTTTTTGTTGCGTGCCTCTCCTAGTGTAATTGTCACACTCTTGCCTTAGAACAGTATCAAACAAGAAAGATAGTGTTCTGTTGATGCTGATGGCTCAGTGTTACCGGTGTCAGAGATGTCAGGTGCTGGTAGTGTTGTCTGATAACTGTCATAGGCTTCAATATCAATATTGCAATGTGAAGCTCTAATTGTGGTTTACGTGTGCTCAGAAAACATCCCTTGTATTGCTGTGTGGAGTTACAAAGTATATGCTGATCAGATGGGTATCTTTGATTTGGAAGACCAGCTATTTAAATATAAATATTATTGCTATTTATAATACACTATAAAACCACTACTTTAGAAATAATCACAAGTCTTATTTCATCTGATGCTGCAGAAGTCTCTGTTCAAAGGCCATCTTTGCACTGTCAGCCTGTAAAAGGGACTGAGGTGTGCCTGGTCTGTCGTCACTGGGTCAAAGCAAGCTAGACCAATCCAAGGCCCAGAATGTCCATCTGTAATCATATCTCCCAAAAAACCCTGTATTTTTGGACAGTGTTGTGTTCAGTGTATAGCAATAGAATTAAAACAGTCTGTTCAGAAAATTCTCTATGTGTATATTTCCCGGAAAATATTCTAGGAAAAAGGATCAGGCTAAAAGATATTTCAAGAAATATCACAAATAAAAATTCCTAAAGAGCTTAGACCCAAACGTAAAAGGACATTTGTACAGGCTCTTACTTAGCCCAGATTTTTAAAGGAAAAGAGTGTTTATGTTAACTTCAGGGAAGATATGCTATTAAGAACAAGGTTTTCTGTGGCTTAAAACAATCTAGCACCACTACATACTATAAATACTGGTTCTTATATATTTTATTCCTGAAGATGGAAAGATAATATTGATGCAATAATACTTAAAGCTGTGTAAACTTGTCCCACTTATTCAAGGTTCTCTTTGAAGTTTTAGAAAGCACCAGTGAGGTGCTTCAATAAATTTTTTGCCTTGTTTAGGGAAGCAAACCAGCTGTGACAGGTTTAATCAGAACTAAACCTTGCTTGAGTCAAATGGAGGCTACAAAACCAAACATGCTGGACAAGTTACAGCAGAGTTAAGGCCTGTTCTTTCAGCTGTTCCAGGGTGTGGTGTCTGGGGAGGGGGAGAGTGTCTATGTTCATGCTTACAGAGGCTGGATTAAGTATCCCTAGAGTGTAGGAGGCTGGCAGTCATCCTGTATCTACTTGCCTGTGCTCCTGGGGATGCTGTGTTTAGCAAGGTATACCAGACACTCAAGGGGTGGGCAACGAGAGCTCAGCAGTGGGCTGTTGTTGAATTGGGTTGCAAATAGTGGGTTGCGAATTAGTCCAAAGATTTTCAAGTGTCACAAAAGGCAAATGCTCATTGCTCTTCAGGGCTTGTTTCCCAGAAAGCCAGATAATCTTATTTGGATCATGATTTGTGAGATAAAATAAGTAGCCTTATTTCATTTAAATAGACATGTTTCTTTCAAAGTGCTGTGCTTTCCCTCTTATTTACATTCAGCCTAGTCCTGTGGCAAAATTAGCTCTAGGGGAGGTAGCTCCAACCACACTGACATTTACATTTCATTTGTTTATACTGGATCTGAGTTTATCTCTATGCATTTTACCAGTGGCTGCAGTAGATGAGAATAACTTTAGGAAGGAGTCTGCATGTTGATGAAAGAGTGGGTTATGTGCTTTTCATAACTGTATTCCTGACTCATTATTCATGGCACAAAGAATTCTCTTGTGGCATTCCACTTCTTATGTGGTTAGTGTACCACTCCCACCTTCTAAAAGTCTCAGCGACTCAAAGGCATAATTTTCTAAAGTATAGGCTGTAAAATTAAAGGTTGCATTTCAGTTTCACAAGTGAACCAAGTTACCTGGCAGTTTTAGAAGAATGCATATGCACGTAATAGTTCAGAAATTAGACACAGAAAGACCCACCTTAAAAAACCACCTAACAATAAAGTTCACCTTTAAACCCACTTAACAATAGAGAATTCAGAAGCTGATACTCTAATCTATAATTCCACTGAGTGTCCTGCAGTGCATGTTTTATATATAAGATCAACTGGCATCCTAAATGGGTTCCCCAGCTAGGGGAGTAGGAGCCTGAAGTATATACAATTAAACCTGTTAAAATTTTGGGGTTCTTGGCCTTGCATTTTACACTTATTTCAGTGAACACTAAATTTGTGAGTAGCCAGGGAGTGCTAAACCAAAGTCTTTTATTTGTCAAAATCCTTTTTTCATGTAGCCCTCTAGAGAATGTTTATTATCTCTGTAACCTTGTAAGTTGGATGCCTTGCAGTTTTGATTTCCACATTCCCATGAGTTAGGGAAATAGCTTTATCCTCATTTAAGGGCTGGAGGTTCTGAAGGTTCAAGATGCTAAATACAGTCACCTTCTAGGACTTTCAGCCTTCAGTAAATTATACTGGAAAAAACCCTGTGGGCTCAAGGATTCTCAATTTCCTGAGAATTCTTTATTGCTGGTACAAGAAGAGCTCTGTATTACTCATTTTTCAGTAACATACATACAGGGGATGTGTGAAAGGATCCTACATCAGGATGGCACCCTTAATTTGGGTCTGGTCAAGTGTTCTGGTGGCACAGCTGTGGTGGCCACAGCACCTCTGCAGGGTGCCTCCCAAAGCACCCTGCTTTGGTGAAGTTCTTGTTGCAGGCAGCGTGGTGGAGAGGGCAGCCCTGTCCACAGGGAAAGCTGCCTGTCTTGGAAGCTACAAACTGGAGAGAGCTGATCTGATGATCTGTAGAAAAGCGTTAATTTGATCTGATCCTACGTGTGGTTTGTGGGATTTGTGAATGTTTGGATACTGTTCAGATTTTTTGAATGGCAGCCTAAGTGCAAAACTGATGGTGCACTATTGATAAAATGTTGGAGGTTATTAATAGACATTAAGATTGAATCTGATGTGTCATTTTAATGGAACTGCTGTATGTTTTCTCTGGTGTTTTAATAGTTTATCTAAACACATAAATGAAATAATTCAGTAAATGCAACAGAAGTACTTTGAAGAAAAGCTTACTAAATGGAGGAACATTGAGATCCGAGTCCAACCAATAAATCAACAAAGCTACTTTAAAGGTCTCTTTAAAATGGTGTTTCACAGATTCTGAAATTGGTCCTGTATTGCTGCAGAGGTGAGGGGGCCTTATCAGTGAGGAATTTGATTGTTTGGAAAAGGGCAAGTACTGATTTAAGTAATTTAAGGTCATTTGCACATCAAGATTCTTCAAGTGACTTGCTAACTGGACTACGTTGGATATAAAGTAGAAGTACATAGGATCAAAACAGATAATCTGTAACCTGTTATCTGCCATGACCACCATTCTGTTTCCACTTCTATTGCAAACTGCAAATGCCCACGAGGTTGTTCTCTCACAGCCGTGTTGTGGCCCTTCCCCTCGTGAACACACATTGTGGTGACTGGGAGAGCCTGGACTCTTCTCCCCAGGAGAGGCTACCTGAGCAAGGGGTTTGTGAGTAGACCACAAGTCAGGCCCAGGTTTTAATGGCAGTGTAACAAGACAGTGGTGGCAGAATTGCTGTGCTGGCATCCCTCTGGAGTGAAGAAAAGAGAGCAGACACCAGTTCCATGTCAGACTGAAATGGTGTTAACAGGGGTCCAGGCAGTTCCTGTGATTTCAGGGAGCCTGCTTTAAACTTAGGAGAGTTGAGTTTCATAAAGATCATGTGGCCACAATTTAGCCCATAGTCTTTCCTTGTTTACCACTGATTCTCTGAATGTCACTGTGCTACAGCTGACAAGACTAAATTTCAGTGGTTTCCTTCACTTTTTCTCATTTTTTGGTGAGGAAAAGTTGTTAAGTATCTTTTTGAAGGATAAAAATGCTGTATCAATGAAGAAATAATAAATGTATATACAGGTGGGAGCTATGTATACAAAGATCTTGATATATCTGTACATTTATTTTTGCATGCAGGGCTTTCTAAAATCAATTTATTTCAATATTAGGGTGAAATAGGAAAATAAGTGATGGTAGAAGCAAAATGTGAATCCACACATTTTTTTAAGAGATTGATTTCTGGGCAGTGAATAAACATTTCCAATTTAAGTTAGATTAAATTAAATTATGAATTATAATTGTCTTCAAAATGATATTTAAAATAGAAGCATCTATTGATCTTTTACGCACAGAACACAGTATCATGCATCTTATATATACACAATGTAATAAGTGTATTACATTTATCAAGTTGTAGGATGTTTAATCTCTGAAAACAGTTATATTAACATTAATGGGTACTAGGACAGTTGCCCAGACTTATTTATAAAAGAGAAGGCAGATAAACTGTTATGTATACACGTAGTCCTGGATTTTGAATGAACTTTATATTCTTGAAAGTACATATTGATTCTTACAATTTCATTGCCAATAACAGAAAACAGATTTAGAATGCTTATTTAACACACACATGCACACAAAAAAAGGACGACACAGAACCCCTGAGCTGTTATGGTTCTGGGTCCTTGCATTTGGAAGAGATTTATACAGACAAAGAAGGGAGTTACTGTAATGTGTATTTATGGTCTTCTCTAAGATGCCATATCTGTTGCATTGTTTTCTGATGGCGATAATGAACTGGTGCATTTCTCTGGGTAGCCTTCAGTATTAATCTGAGAAAAGGTATATATTATGTTCAAGCTGCAGAAAAAGAGATGGTTCTGTGAAGGCCTCTAAATGAAGCTCACTGATTAAATCATTCATTCACTCATTCACCCACTTCCTCTCTTTGATTTCCCTTGATTATTTAGGGAAAAAAAACCTGTAGTTTGAGGTACTCTAGCCTGGTGTTACTCAGCTGCTTTGGCTTCTACTTGGAAAGTCAGTTATCAGAAGTTTTAGCTAGGTTTCTAATTTGGCCATTATAATTTGGTTTGGATGAAGCTGTAAATATGGAACTATACAGGGTGTGTGTATAGTGACTGTTGACTAATGTGAATAATTGAAGTTAAAGTCAATAGAACTACACCACCTTGCACTAGCTGAAGAACTGGCCCCTGAAGTCTGTAATATTAAGAAGCGCTTTACCTGGTCTTGTACTAATATTGTATAAAAACCTATCAAAATGTGGAAGATGTTGCAGGTTTCTACTTCCATTCCTTTCTATCTGTTTGTCTCTCATAGCCTTTGAGTATTAAATTGCAGAATGAATGTCACAGTGGCCCAATTTAACTTCAGAACAAGGAAATATTTTGAATTCTGGAACTGCTCTTGGTCATGTGAGACAGTTGCAACAAGCAGTATCTCTTTAACATTTCGGTCAGTATCCTCTTCACAGCTGTTGCAAGGTACAAAATACATTGCATCTAGGCTCTGCCACCTGTTGTAGACAATTTGGAATAGAGTAAGTTAATGGTGGTTCAAGAACATATTTTGCCTTCTTTCAGTGATACTATCTGCATTTCATTTAGCAGCCAGTTAAGCCACTGAAGTCTTTCCTTCATGTCCCTGTTTTGCAAGGTAAACCTGTGTGTTTTGTAGCAGTAGGACTAAGTTAGTAAATTTAAAGGCTGTAGGTATTTTTTTCTGCAGTCCTTTGTCCCTTTTTCTTTCTTAGTTGCATTAGGCCCAGTCCCAGATGAGCCTCTTTGTTTCTAAAGTAAAGCTGAGCTTTGGCAGCACTCAAGCACTATCCCTAGTTTCACCTCTGCAAGCACTTTCCTCTGGGAAATAGAGGGAAAAGGGCACTGGTGATGACTCTTTTCTATTCAGCTCTGCTCACATAGGTGCAAGACAAATAGATCTGTGTCACACAGAGAAAGCATGAGAGAATTGCTGACATATGAGTAGTAACACTCACCTGAAAAAAAATTCTTTCCTTGATACTCTTCCCTTTCTTGAAGGTCTTCTAAGTTCTGGATAGTTTTTTCAGAGAGTCCAGAATGTCACAGAATCACAGAATATTCTGAGTTGGAAGGGACCCACAAGGATTATCAAGTGCAACTCTTAAGTGAATGGCCCATAGAGGGTTTGAATCCACAGTCTTGGCATTTTTAACACCAGGCTCTAACCTGCTGAGCTTCTGTTGAGCTGCGGAGTTTGTTGCACCTGTAAGTGTCAAACCTTTTGTAGTACACACTTTCATTTAAACCAATTTACATATTTTTCTTACTTTTTCTCGAAGTGTGGCTTCTGATGCTTCAGAGTGCTGCCAGGTGGTCACTAGAGGTCAGTGACTAAAGCTGTGGCCTGTTACAGTAAGGCCATTTCAGCTGATGGCCCAGCTTTGCCCTCTCCACCATGGTCAAGTTTTCCCCCACAAAGTAGTTCTAATCCACACTGGCTTGCTGAATATCAAAGTACAAAAGATATTCAGAGCATTAAACAGAAGCTGTACATTGATGGTCAGATTAGTAGACTGTCCCAGTACCCCTAACCTTTTGTCACTGAAGCTTTTGTAGCCTGCAAATTGCCTCCAGCTCTTCCTATTTTCTGTCCTTGCCATCTAGATTGGTTTTGAATTTTAATGTGTCTCCGGACCACTATCATGAGAATCAGGCTTTTTTCATGTTCAGAGAACTGCAACTTTTGTTCAAGTCCTCCTCTTTACTCACCTTGATTAATGAAATACTGTATTCTGACCTCCTTGACTTCTATGTCATAGTTATCAGTATTACAGAAAACATTATTAAAATCATCCTTCCCTCACAGTTGGATGTGATGGTGATGGCAGTTTAAAAAGTTGCTGTTCTCTTACCTATCTGATAGAAGTGTGTCTTGTATGTGTTTTTCATCACCTCATCCCTTAAGTATTGCAGGAGATGGGGCAGGAAGATCAAGGACACTAAAGTGTTTTCCCTCCTCACCCACTCCAGCTCCCCTTTCATTCTCATTATGTGTTACTCACCTTTGACAGTAAGTTTCAGCTTGTAAAAGTCAGTCCAGACTTATAAATTGCTTTTAACTTGTGTCAGTGGATACCTTTGTGGATTACAGGTACTTGAGCAAGAGCTTGGATTAACTGTGTGGTGGAGGCATTCTTACCAACTCCCAAAAAGGAACAATCCTTCCTTCTTACTTACAGAAGCAGTGTGCCCCTTCAGGATCCACATGGATTTTTTGTTGCCTGCCCATCATGTCGTTTACTGCAAAGGATTGTGGTGAGTTTGAGGTGAGATTTATTGAACTAATTTAGGGAGACACCAGGTATCCATGAGACAACAATTTTAGTATCTACACAGGTAGTCTGGATTTGAACTTGAAATCTACAAAAGAAAAGCTCACTTGGTTGTATTTTCTCTTTTAAGAGCTAATATGATAATTTCACGAGTGAGAGGCTTTTTTTAATTTGAAAGAGAAATTTACTAATTCAAGGTTTGACCTTTCTGCAGTTTGTACCATCAAAATCTTTTACATGATGAGCTTAAACAAATTCTAGTTGTTTGGTTTGGTGACTTTTTTCCCCAAAGTTATCATCGGTGTCCTAGCTGATTCTTAAGGGAACAACTTGAATGAAGCAAAATGCTACAACTCTACATGCTAAAAAGACTAAAAATCAATCGTTAATGCCAAATCTAAGTCAAAGAATAAATAGCTCTGCTTTATAAAAATGCTTCCATAATCATTCATCATTTTCACACTGCTTTGCGCTCCAATTGACATTGAGCTGTGTTCAAATTTTTAATCAGAAAAAATTGGTACAGAAAAAGTGAGACGGCCTTAAAAACCATCTCTCTACGTTGTGTCAAGCACCCTTTCTTTTTTTCTCTACAAAGAGAAAAATTTGTCCATGCTCATACTTTTACATCTACTATACAATAGTGTTACTGTTGACATGTACGTAGCCTCGTAATTTATGGGGTGTGTGTGTGGGAAGTTTTCCGGTAGGATCTGATTTATAAAGGTGGCTTGATATTACTTCCTGTACCTTGGACATCTCTGGCATAACAGGGAGTTTATTTGAGCACACTGCACTTGATATATGTATGTGTAGGTGAGCAGGAATGCAGGATCAGCAGGCAGCATCTGGGCAACTGAACCCTTCCTGTCTTGCTCTGGCAGACAACCACACCGTAGATACCAGTTCAGAAACACCCATAAATCATCCTGTAACACCAGATACCATAATTCTCAACACTTAAGAGAAATTTAGAATTGTAGTACAAGTGTAAAAGCTGCACCTGTACCATGTCACATGCAGAAAGCAGGAGTGGAGGATATTTCTAGTCTTCCAGGTCTGTGCACTAGCAAAATATTTATAAAATTAACTTCTGTGTGATCCCAAGAAGCTGATCATGCTCTAAATTACTGTTAGGACAAATAAAACCCCTCTGATCCCTGCTAATCTGACTTGGAGAACAGATGTCCTCCTGATCCTAAATCGGATGAATAGCTTAATCCTTTGTGTGTGAGCAGGACACCATTCATCTGAGATTTTTGCATCACGAGAAACACAGCTGTAGTCTGTTTACATCCTGGTTTTTGTGTCATCCAATTTCCAGAAGCAAATGATAGACTAAGGAAGGAAAAGAAAATTCCTTTCTGGTCCACACAAGTTGGAGTCTTGAACCATCCTTTAGTGTGGTGCACACACCCAGAAATCTTGTTGGCTCTCAAAACTCTTTGCATCTGCTTGAGGACTGGATTCCATAGAGACCACACTGCAGAATTAATTTTCTGGGTTTAGGAGTTCTCTCAGTTTATTTTACAGTCCTTTCTGTAACTTGGTCTTGCTTCCCACATTCCTTACTCCCATGATCACATTTACAAGGTTTTTCCAGAATTTATTCTTGAATAAATAAAACTTCCACTTTCTAGTCCAGATTTGTTTATGACCAATTTCTTGCAACAGATGAATCTGCCAGAACAAATGCTGAGAGCTTTTGAGCTGAGATGCTAGGAGACCAAAATGGATCTTTTTTTTGTAAGTACTTCCATCCAAGCTAAATGACTAGTGCAAATATGTAAAATTTTATAAATATTAAGGTCACTGTGATATTGAAACACCTGAACTTTTGAGTGGGAAGATTTGGACTGCAAAGCAAAAGAGAGAGCTTATGGATCCATTATATCTGTTCTTCCAGCTATAACCAAGGGCTGAGTTTCACTAGTTCCTTTCACCTCGCTGTATTTTCCTCAGTGTCATGTCATGACTATTTTATACAATGTCCTTAGACAATATCTGCTGGTAAATGCACTTCAACTGTTTTAACACTTTTTAATGCATTTATTAGTATTTCTCACTGTTGTAATAGCTCCTTTTGACCCTGAAATTGTCCACCCATTTTGATTAAACCCGTGAGTCTAGAGAATCTGACAATTTAATTCTTTTAAATGCAGCCTTGTTGCCAAACAGGGTTTCCCTGCAGCCCTCACAGCTGTTGTTTTTAGAGGAAACAGTTTTGGGTCTCCTACCATAAACTGCATTCAGGTACTTTTCTTTAATGGGCAAGGCATTTAACAGTAATTGAAATGAACA
The DNA here is from genome assembly GCA_013400955.1 of Drymodes brunneopygia. NCBI lineage: Eukaryota > Metazoa > Chordata > Aves > Passeriformes > Petroicidae > Drymodes > Drymodes brunneopygia. The sequence goes on from VZTZ01040308.1 coordinate 281,110, forward strand.
AATTTAAATGACCCACTAGTGTAAAACAAACATGAACTAAATAAATACACATTCTTTGTTTTAATTGCTCTTTCAAAAAAAACTAATAATTGATCAAAGCCTGCTGCATGAAAAAATATAAACTATGCAGATCTATACAATCTGTAGTTGCCACACTTCAAAAGAGAGTCTTCTATAATTTGGAGTTTTTATTTTCTTTTTTCACACAGGATAAATATTTTAACTCATGATCCAAATCCTTTATGTCTTCTGTAGAATACTTGAAGTGAAACAATGCATTTTTTACCACTAAAAACAGAATAAATAGGTCCCTGAAGGATTTATTTTAAGTCAGATGCATTTGTCATTCTATATTGATAATCTTTGCTCTTCATTATCATATTGAACTCACCATTTATATGCAGATGACACAATCATTTATGGTAATAGATTATACTAGAAGAAAGCTTAATATTATCTTCAAGCTGATTTAAATGAGCTTTAAGATCATCTGGCACAATCTAAATTACTATTAAATATTAATGAAACAAAGATCATATTATTTGGCTCAAAACAGAAGTTGGGTAAACTGAACAACTGGCAATCAGTGCGACCTTGGAGACAGTTAGCAAATGTCAATGGTGAAGAATATGGATACATCATTTTTCATCGTATGACTAAACTATTGATTAGAAGCTGTGAAGGTTTGAAAGAAAGACAAGAACTTTATTTGGGCTCAGAAAATTTGTTGACTTAGGGGAAAAGAAAAGATTTGTTTTCTTGCATTTTCAGTTTGTATTATGTACCTTGGATTTTACTGATTGCTGCATAATGCAGTTAGGAAAGATAAAGCATTTTTAACTTGGTTATCTAGGCAATTTTGCTGTGAATTATACATTTCATAAAAATCGCTGTCTGTCATTTTAGCAACAATTGGCAAAAATAGAAAACTGTCAACATTTCATTGGTATGTTATCCTTCTACTTTCTCCTCCCTCCTGTCCTCTATCTTCAGATAAGTTACAATCTATAGTCTTCCACATTTTCTGAAAAAGAAAAATTAATAAGAAAACTAGTATCTCTGCTTCTTCATCTGGAACCATAGAGCTGTGAATTTGATAAAGCAAGTCAGGAGGCTCAGGCAGATGCTTTATTTGTATTTGTTTATTTTTATGTAGGTCTGATCCTGTGATGACTTGAGCATGCTCTAGCAGGCGCAGATGAATACATTGGCAGTTGATGTCAATTCCCAATATGACAGATAAGGTCTTCATACTTTCCAGGAGATGTTCTCATTCTTAGAGATTCAAGCTGATAATCCCACAGTAAAAAGCGAAAAACATGACCCCTGTATTGTTCAGTGTATTAAAAATGCAGAGGATCACTTGCATTTAAGTGCTGGCAATCCACCTCCTTTTTTGTGTAGCAAGATGTGTCACACTAATACATCCATTGTCCCAGAAATGCCAGCTCTTTTGACATTGTAATGAATCCCATGGTAAGAGATACTGTTAGTTGTTAACCTCTTTCTGTGTTAGACATAATCAAGATCAATGTGGATATGTTTTTTCTATTCAGGGCATCAACTATTTTCCCTCTGTATTTTGCTGGGCTATGCTGAATCAAGCTCAGCACGGTTTCATTTGAGCATTTGCATTTAGGATAGGGGTCACACATTTATTTGACCCTCATCTGGATCTTTACTACTCTTTTAGTAAAGAGCTTTCACATAAAGTCAGGAGATGGAGACCTACTCTGACATCAATAAAATACAGAGGGAAAGAGGAGAATGCAGACATTTGGTTTATGTACTTGGGAATGGGGTAGAGCAGCTGGTGAACTGTAGGCTGGGACATAAAGGTGAGTTAAAAAGGACAGTGAGGGCTAGGATGGTTTGATGGGTCTGGGAAAGACATTGTGGGAAAATTTGTGTAAGTAGGAGGCAGAAGAGTCTAGATGAATGGAAGGGTAGGTACCCTCTGGAAGCACAGGAATAATGGGTAAAGAGGAAAAACAGAGGAAGAGAAAGCAGATTAGTGTTGGAGAAAATGAGGCATGCGTAAGATAAGGTTTCTTGACAAGATTACCAGAAATTCAGGTCTAAAGAAAGGATTTATTCAGTGATGAGTTGGGACAGTGAATGCCAAATAGGACAGTCTAATGTCCAGTTCATTATCTTACCTGGTCCAGGCAGAAGCTGCTGAAATTACAGATGAAAGAAAGAGCGGGGGAAAGGGAAGAGTTTGTATCTTCCCTGCTGCAGACATTTGAGAAAAGTTGCTGGAATCTCTGGCAATTGTGGGGAGCAGATTTGTGTTTTATCTATATATTTAAAGATATTTTCTAATTCAAAGTTAGTATGTCACATGATTCAAGTACAGGTATCTTCCCTAGAAGGTAATCAAGCAGACTTCTCTCAAAATAACCAGTAAATTGTTTTTAGAATTGGTCTTACAATGAAGTTCAAAAACTAATTCATCAGGTTCATTATTTGACTTTCTTGATTAGTCAACACTGTTTTCCAGCTCCATCTAGGTGTGTCCTGGCAAGACACTTGAATCAATTTTCTTGTCCCTTTGTACTACCAACTCTCTTTGAAAGAATGGGAGAATCTCAAGAAGGAGTTATGCTCTGAAAGTGACTAAAAATCTTGTTCCACACTGTAATCACATCAGAGGAAGGCTGTTTTAGCTTGTGCATGTTACCTAGTGATAATATGAGGTTCCTAGTGAAAACAGATGTTCTTCAGTGTGATTAATGTTTCCATTGCTCTGTAGGTAAGAACCAGGCCCATGTTGCAGTCATGGGTGCTTGGGAGTGCTGCTGTGGGTTTGGTAATGAATGAGCTCTGACTTTTATTGCTTGGGTTTGCCTTCACCATTGCTGCCAGGTGGGTATGGTTCTTTCCACTGGAGAGTGATGACACTGGATTGCAACTCTGGGCTTATTCTGCATACCCAGAAATGCATTTTCCTTTGGCATGTGAACCAAAGCCCCTTCTGGGGACAGGCTTTCTGACTGGCCCCTCTCTGATGACAGAAGAACATGTTTTCTTTCTCTCTAATGGGACTCTTCCCTCCTGAGTCTCTGTTTTTAAAGAGATTTCCTCTACCTCCCAGTGAAGTTGAGGTCACTTTCAACCTACATTTTTTTCTAGTATGAGAAACCTTCCTCCATTATGGTCCAGTTAGAAGTCCACTGGTCTCTTATGCAGTCAGCTGTGCTGCCTTATGCCACCTTTACTCCAGTTTCATTTGGCCTTTCTTTTATCTGAACTTCCCTACATCCATGTATTACTATCTGTATTCCAAACTTTCCTAATTTTAATCATAGATATATACATTTGACTTCCCACTTTCATAATTCTTCCCCAAATGTTGCACTTGATTTCCTCACTGGAAGTACTATGTCCAAGGCTTATTAAAGCGTCTTCTTGCTATCTGCCTTCAGGGCTATTGCCTTAACCAGTCCTTGGACCAGAAAAAAGCACCCCTCCCTGCACAGCCCAGCTCCTCACAGAGCAGTTGCATGACCTCCTTGCTGTGTAGCTGGGAAGCCTCAGCTTCATCAGAAGGGGCAGCCCATATCTGACCAGAGAGAGCGAGCAAAAACAGTGCTTCGCACCTCAGAGCTCAGTGTGGCTCTCCACTGTGCTTGAGAAGGAGACAGTCCCTCCACTGCCAGCCTCTTGACCTTTCTGTTCTGGGCTCTTACAGTAAATGTTGAATGCTTCACAGGAATCTAGAAATCAAAGGAAGTTTTGAGGGAGAGGGGAAGACTCAGAAAGAGAGTGAGTGGGCATCTGGATAGAGTTTTACTGGGGCTCACCAGTCTACTCAAGCTATACGTTTTGATAGTGCCCTAATGCTGCTTTCAGTCCTTTCTTACAGAGAAAATGGAAAGCTTTTCAGACTGAGATGCTTAAAATAGGCTCCTAAATCAATGCTTAGGCATATAAATAGAGGCAGTTTGATATTCGGCAATGCTGAGTGGTCTGGTGATGCCAGTAAGGAAGAAAATGCTTTGTGTACAGAAGTGCATTATTAGAAAATGTGGAGGTTTAAGAATTGCTATTTAGAGGCAATGAGTTACAATCAGAGTAATCTTTTTTTGGGTCAGTTGGGCTTGATTCATCTCTGGCCTCCATCTTTCATGGGTTTTATTCATTATATGATTTAAAAGTAGTGGCTGTTGCTATTGGATATTTATGTCTACTAATTGAATGTCATTTTATCATGGGACTGGAATAAGAAAGTGAAGGTCTTTGCAAATTTCTTAGTCTCACACTCCCTGTTGTGTGCTTTGTAGAGATGAAATATCTGCTTCCATACCACGTGGATCCTGTGGTTGTCTCCAGCTCTCCTAGAAGCTGGGATGCACAGGGTTCCTAGTTTTTACAATAGAAGAACCTGCAATCCTGTCTAAGGGAATGCAAGAGTGCAACAGAAATGTAGGTGAAGTTATTGCTACCTTAGCCTGTGCATACCAGTATCTGCATCCAGAAGGACTTTTTGTTTGTTTTTTCTTTTCTCACGTGGATTCTGAGCAAACTTCACAGTAGAGCAGTTCTCTTCTCTGATTTTCTTCTATCTCATACCTGTCATCTCTATGAAGACTTTCTGTAAAAATTTTATGAAGTGTGCAAGCTGCTGTGAGGAACCCTGTATTTTTACAGGTACACTCCATGCTGTAACATCAATGGTGAATGGACCAGGATTCCAGATCTGAACACTGATGAATATAATGAATACATCCTCTGGTATACGAGGTGTTATATGACTTATTGGCATACATGCCTGAGTACAGGTTTTGGCCCCAAAACTTACTCACTGAAATGGATTTTTGAGGTGTCTGGGAATGCTATAAAATGACTACTATTCTTTTTTAAGTCAATGCCACTGGAATTGTATCTATGAAATGCAGTAGAAAAATCGAACCACTCAACAGAGGACTCTGTCCTGTCTGTGTGAAAGACAACATAGTAAAATGGATATATTCCATACTAGCAATTTTTAAATTTTTTAATTAAATATGGTGGGGTTTTTTTTTCATTTCCTCTGGAAAATGAAAGCAACCTGAGGCTGATATTGGTAAGGATAAATACTAATTTGTTTCCATCTGAAATTCGTGTTTGGCTCTGATTAATTTTTCTTTTAGGATCATGAAGACTATTTCCACTTGGTTTTCATTTCTTCTTGGAACACATAATTTCATACTAAAGCATTCACACTCACAGGCAGTTGAATCCATGAGGTTATTTTTATTAGTACAGCCTGCAGATTAGGGTCTTAAACCAGAATAGAATCAAATTAATCATAGTTTAAAAAATTATGATTTTCATATGCTTAGCATATTCTTTAATAGAAAAATATTTCGTACTTTTCCTATTAATACAAAACTTCAGTTAGATATCAATCAGCTGGCTCACACTCAGGACCTGAGGTTATTCTCTAGGTAAAGATTCACATCAAATACAGTGTCACAAGAACCTCATTTCTTGATCACATATTGTAAGCTGAAAATATATTCAAATCCATGTAACATTAGAAATAACAGATAACAGTTCTCTCATAATTTCTTCATGGGTTTAAAAATGTTCTTACATGGTAGAATTCTGGCAGTATTTTGTGTTTGGAAGGGTGTGGGTTGTTTGTTTCTTTAATGGTAGGTTGAAGATAACTTTCCAGTGTTATAAAATTTGAAAAAGTGACAAGGAAATAACCTTGAAAGTTCACAGGAGGCTATAAAGAAGATATAAAGAATGTAAAATGTTATAATAAGATTTATAGTCATTTGCTGGAAGCCTTTAAATATATTGACCCATGTGTTAGTGTAGGCCTTTTATTATTAAGTGAATACATTCTTAATTTTAATAGCTTCTTTCCTGTAAGAGGGATTTTATAAACTTCAGCTAATAATTATTAACTTTCAAATCTAACATATCATGGGCAGTTGTGATTAACTTAAATTTAGGTGAAAGAAAGGTAAAGCATCTGTGGTTCAAACAGGGACATAAAACAGATCATACTGGTTATATCAGTACATATAGGACTAAGCAGTTTTTTGTGAGTGACACCACACAGATTGCAGGGCAGGATCATGGGGAACCCAAAACAAATATTTACATCACTGAGCTCAGCAGGAATTGGCCAGCACACCAATGGACTCTATAAATAGATTATTTGAAAAACATAAAAGGGACCATTGCAGGAGTGGTCAGATAGAGAAGTCCAGACCCCTGAACTCTGCTCTTGGCTCCTTACATACTATTGAATGTCTCAGTGCTTTTCATTTCCATTTGTGAAATGAGATTAATACTTATTTACTTTTTCAAACACTTTGAGATCCAAAAAATTGCTTGATATTAATAAATTGTTTGCAAGCCAAGCTCTGGCAAATCCCCTTTGTACTTCTGGCATAGGAGTCCCTCTGGCAAGGACATGAGGTTGGAGTGACCTGATGTGCTGTGGTAGGACTGAGGGAGCTCGGGGCTGCTGTGCAGCTGAAATGTGCCCACCAGCACAGAGCCATTAGTGCAGAGCAGCTCTGAGACAGCAGTGGGCAGCAGCAAGGGCCTTTAACACCCCCTGACGCAGAGTCAGCTCTGTGCCCCCACCACGGCTATGGGCACCCTGCCTGCCTGCTCTGCTCAGGAAAAGGCACCTCCTCAGGCTAAGGGTTTGGAGAAGATGAGAGGTGAGAAATGAGGCCATTAAATGAAGGTGAAATGCCAGTGAGTGCCCAGGCAGACTCTTTTGGGAAAGGCCATGCTGCATGCAGAGTTTGTTCAGAACAGACTGGGCTGCAGCTGCACTGTGGAAGGAAATGCCTATCCCCCCTCTAGAGCTTCCTGCTCCTTTTGAGAAGCTTTGCATAGCACCAGTGGTCAGAGATGCTGAATGGCTCCCCAAAGTTGGGATTTGCATTTTAAGTCTCATGGCTCCTAGGTGTTGTGTTAAGCTCTTTCTTGTCGGATGGTTTCTTAACCTTTTTTGGGCACTGTCTAAGCGTCTTCATGCACATCACCCCTTAAAACTCGGGGGCCTTGCATTCCCTTTTACATTGAGCAAAAGTGTGCAGAGATGATGACAGCAGGTAGTATTTCTCTTCATGTGGTCATCTCCCCATCCCCTACTATTTCATGCCTCTGTGCTGCTTGGACTGTGGTGCTGTTGAGTTTGAGCTCTCCTTTCCATTTCAGTGTTGCTCAGTGGAGACAGAGCAACTCAAGGAGCCGTGATTGCAGAACCTCTGATAAAAAGCATTATGGAAATGCAAAAGCTGGTACTCTCAATGTACTTAATATTAGTACTGTTCAAAGTCTCACATTGATGAAGTAGTTGAATTGGATTTTTCTTTCTCTTTTCCACAAAAATAAGACCACTCTGTATAGTAGAAACATTGATTAAATTGAAAGTTAAATTGTTTCTATTGGATAGCCCCATTTTCCAATTCAAAACCTTAAATAGTGACATTAGGATCATTCTACAACAATATGCCAATATGATGTCAAAGGAAACATTACTTTTCCTGGCTGTTGTTTAGTAGTGAAGAAAAACAGCAAGAGCTTGTTTACATGCAAATGTCATCTGTATAAAAAGCAGGGAAATGCTCTAAAGAGAAGATATTATTACAAAGGCATAATTTTCCGGAGGCAGAAAAAACAGAGGAAGCATTTCATAGTCATCAGGAGTCTCTCCATGAATCTGTACCACCAGGCATGCTGTGTGGTTGGCATGTATACTGGTCTAAAAAAAGCCTGAGACCCTCAGCCTGGAGACTAAGAAGAAGGGGAAATGCAAGCAATGTGTCAAAGAATTTGCCGTCTGTGCTGAGCAGAAACCAGATGTTTTTGCTGGTAATTATTATTATGATAATTCATTTAAGTAGGAATAAAATAGAGCATGATTGTTTACTGCAGCATGTTTTCCCCAGACAGTCTGGGAAATGAGAAAAAAAATCTCAGAGGTTTTACTCCTGGTTAAATGAATAATTTTTTCATTTAACCAGGAATAAATATGACAACAAAAATAGTTTTCATACATATTGCCCAGTAGCTGTGAATAGACATCAGACACTTCTTTATTTGACAAAGTCACTAGAGGCTGTTGAGGAATGTTAGGGAAGGTCACTTTGAAATTTTCTTTTTTTTTTTTCCTACACATTTTACCTCCTGCTGAAATGGAAACTGAACATTGGAATAACTGATATACTGGCAAAAGATTAGGTAAGTCTAGGTGGTTATTTTAGACGAAAATAATCTACTGGGAAGGGATAGTGCAGTGTGTGCCAGGCTTCTGTAGGTTTCTGCAGGATATCCATTGGATTTTGCCCTAGCATCTCTTACAAAAGTTGATTTAATATGTGTACAAAAGTTTAAAATTATCAAATCCTTCTCAGTTCCTGGTTTGATTAGGAACTCTTAGTAAGCAGCAAGTAATTTTTTTCCTACTGCTTGCTCCCACAGCATATGAGTAGCTATCAGTGGGTTTTTTAATATAGATTAGAGAATAGTGTCAAGCAAGTGCTCAGCAAGTATAAATTGTGTTGATCTATTTAGTCTGAGAAGAGAAAGAATGGTTTTCAGCTGCTATCCTTTCTGCAAGCATTAAGCTGGAAGCTTTGAGTGAGTTAAATAAGTCCTATAGAAAAATTAAAATCTAAACAGAGTCTGGAGGAGTTTAATTGAGCAAGTGCATTATTGGGAGTCTCTCTGACGGTGAGGGTTAATTTATCACACCAAATCCAATCACTTTATAAAAAACCAGCATGCGTTTCATTTACTTTGATGAGGTTTATTGCAAGATTCCAGAAAATCAATTTTACTGTGAGCCATATTAAACCCAGGGGAATAGAAACACTATATGTTCTACACATAACTTCTTGTTATTGCTTACTGGATCACTGGGGAAATTATATGTTTACCATGAAGAGGGGCTCTGGCTATGTTCATTGTCTTGGGTGACTCCCAGCCTGCCCATCACAGTGAAATAAAACAAAATGGTAGAGTTCAGAATCAGCAAGACTTAACTCGTCTTCGTATAGCCTGAGGTATGGAAACACTCAGCAATGGTGACGTGATTTTCCAAAGGACTTTAAATAACTGTGGTGTTATGTGCTGCCGTTCTCCGCTTGCGCAAACAGGCGCTAAATGCAGGCAGTGCCGAGGCTGCTGCTGCTTGACTGACCCCAGCTAATTCCTGCTCCCAGAGCTTCCTGAGGTACAGAGGCCGCACTGACAAGCAGTTACTTGGAAATGCTCAAGTCTGATCTGCTGGTTAGGGACTATGAAGAAAATTTTAAGGAATTTCTATTGTGTGCTTACTCTTTATGTCTTCCCTTCCTATCTGATTTACATACTTGTTGAATTTTACATGAATTAAAAATGGTAGCAAGGTAATTCTGCACGAAAAGATTATGTTCCCTCTGGCAGTAGCAGGGCAGAAGCTCATTTGGGGTTGCACTCAATAGATGGTTTCCTGTTTCACTTTTTTTTTACACACCAGTAAAGTCAAAACATGTTTCAATTATTGGTGGTTTTTTTTCTCCTCATCTGGCCTCACAGATTATGATGTACTAGTTATGTTGAAACTGGTATAGTGGACAGAAATAGTGTTCCTTACATAAGGAAACTTAGATTGCAAATAAAGAAGTAATTGCCCATACAAAAAGGCATCAGAATTCAACAAGATGTCTTTCAAAATCAGATGCATGTAGCCTATTTCATGAGGATTTTAATGCTTTCTTTTCCCCAGTGTTGGGCTCTGTTGTGCTGGGACAGGGAAGAGCAGCTCTCTGTGGCCTCAGTGGCTAAAATGAAAGAGCAGAGCAATACATCCATCAACCTGTCTGTGTTTCCATCTGTATTTTTCCATGTGAGTTTCATAAGACCTAAGATGGGATAGCTGAGAAGGCCTGCATGTAGTTAAATGTTCTGTTTGATCTATTTTTTTAGAGAAATGGAGAGCCTAGCTCCTTATCAACTTTTGAGACTTCTTGCAAAAGATGGAATTCATGTTACTGTTTATAGTTTTATTTGCACATCATATTTGGTCCTGATCCAAAAGCTCTTGATTAGGCCAAATTCCTAGTGAAATGTATTTGGAGTAAGAAAGGAAAGAAGAGAAATGTAACTGTTATTTAAAGTCAGTTACAATTTATAGATGGTTGTAAAAGTATTGTATCAATAGAAAAATCAATCTCCCAAAATATTTATCTTAAAAGTTCCTCTAATAACTTTCTACCTACATGTGTTTACTTAGGCGTTTCCAAGGGAGTGCATATGTATATGCTGAAATGGCAATTAACAGACTGATTCACAGCAATGTTTTCAGTAATCTTTTTGACTCTTATATGGAAACAAGTTACACTTTTTAATTAACTGTTTCAAGTAATTAATTTTACAAATTCTGTAAATGAAAATTTAATATGGACTCTCATTACCTTCCCTTCCCTGTCTGTTCTTTGTTGTATTTTAAGATCTCTGGAAGTGCAGGCCAGTCGGTTTTATTACACAACTGAGTAAAAGTGTGAAAACAAACAAAAGTGGTCAAAGAGGAAGGAGTACCTGCTCTTATTTTGTGGTGTTCTTTTGAATCTAGTCACTGGGACTTTGGTGCAGAGTCACTGTCAGAAAGAGGGCGTGGATTTGTCATGGGCACCCCTGCACTTGTGCTTGATTTCACAAATCCAGGGTAAGGTGTGTGGCTTGTGTTCTGAATTACAGAGTCCATTCTGCATTAGATTTAGGTCAAAGGGAAATCAGGCTGAAATACCAATGCCTTTGAATACCCTATCCACAACATTGCCTGGATTCTTCATAGCTGTGTTTGTTCTTTGTACACAGAGCATTTGAGTGAGTAGGAAGTAGCCTAGAGCCTAGAATACAGAGGATCCTTTCTGAATCTTGAGTTTGTCTATGATCAGCTCAGATATATTTCTGAGAGTACAGCATGTGGCTGGGGAAGTCAGTGTCTTCAGTAAATGAACAAAAGTTTGAGAATCTAACACCAAACACGTTAAAGATGCTTTGGTATTGATATCCATACACACTTGTTTACTTGTAGTATCTCAAGACTAGTTTGTGTGCATGTGGATGTTTTCATACACCACACACAAGAGAATACTAAAAAACCTTACATTTCGGTCAAATATTTTTTTCTTTCCTTCATTCTTTTCTTTGGATCTGTGCACCAAGAAACTAAATCATGCTTCAGTAGCTAAACAAATTATGCAAAATTATACACCATGAATATTTTATACTCCAAAACCCTGAAGCAAGGACTTTCAATGGCTTTATGTCTGCAGGAACCTGTGTCATACCCAGATGAATTCCACAACTGATAAGTCCCCTTCTTCCTAATACTTTACTCAGGTCTTTATTTTATTATTTTTCTTTGCATTTGTCAGTGATTATTAATAGGAATGTCTCAAGGGTTTTATAGTATGTAAGAAAATAGAAGTTACTGCCATCAGCCTTCTTTCTACTACTGCATGAGCTGGGAAGTTATTCCCCTTATAATTCTGAATTTATTTAAAATTTCATATGGAGCAAGTAATGTGACAAAAACAAGTCTAACTATAAAAAACTAGCTAAAACGTATTTCATCTGATGCTGGACTGTACCTACTCTGATATATTTTTTTAAATTTTTTTTTGGTACATGAAAGTATATTTCCTTAGAAATATATTTCCTCTGTTTCAGTAAAATTTTAATCGCAAAACCATGTAGATGTTTTTTTAGGGCAGACAGCAGGTACTGTGCACTGGAAAATGAGAGCCGTTTATAGAACATATTATAAATTTTTCATTATTTAACCAGTTTTAATTAGTGATATTGTCCTGTTTCCATCTAACACTAAAGAGCTGGCATCTTGAGATCACGTGTCTACCCCTGAAGTGGATGGCAAAACAGAAGTCTTGTAATTATAACTTAACAAGGATTCTTTGGCACTGCTTGCTGGTTCCTGGGATGCAGAGCGTGTGAGTTAATGCCCTAATTTTGACAAGTGGCATTGAAACAGGCGGGGTAGGTACATTTCAGTGTGCTCATTAATCTTCAGTGTGTTCAAATAACTAAATATCATGGGCAGATGCTGAATGAGTTTGTAATTTTGGGGGGTAAAGTGTGCTATTTACTACTCCTTTTATACCACTAACTTTTCAGGAGCTATGACTCGTATAAAGTCTCTACTAACTCATCCAAAGAATCTCCTCTCACTCTTAGAAATAGGTTTGGGGATAGTCTACCTGTTTTCTGTCCATTTCATCCATTCCTTGCATTTTGTTTATGCCAACATTGTTCAAGATAAAGTGAAATTTTTTGGTTAAAAATAAAAACATTCACTGCCACAGGTAATGCTAGCAACATATTAAAACATATTTGAGCTTATGCCATGCCTGCTGCTTAAATATTTTAGTATTGATCTATTTGTCCTCTTTTACAGTTAAAATTGAATGTGCCAATACAGACAAGACAGTTGATGAGAAAGGTGTCTGTTTTGAAAGGTATTGAGAGTTTATTTGATTTAGGTATGTACCACAACACTTCCTTGAGATGGAGCTGTAGAGAACAGCTGAGTGCTGCGATGTCTGTGGCTTACACCTGTTTGTAGGGTTGTTCACTGCAGGGATGGTTCAGTCAATTGGAGAGCACTTCATGGCTGCACTGCTCCTCGATTTGCTCTCCTTTTTGGCAGAATTTGCAAGGATTTTGCTCAAGTGGAATGTCTGTTATTGTCACTGTCTGCTGGCTATGACAGCACTATTCCAAAATGAGTTAGCCAGTGTAACTAGGTAAACAATAAACAAGGTATATACGTGTATCTTGCTGCCTGATAGATCGTGTACCTGTATCAGCATAGATTGTAGAAAGGATGAAGAACATACTTCTTTTGCGTCTTACAAAACTAATCTAAGTTTATAACAAAGTGTTTAGCTCAACAGTAGTCTCTAAAAATGGTCTTACTGTACGTCTTTGTTCATTGTAGAGATGTTTTGGCTTAAGTTTGACAATTTGGTGTTTCAGTGAAACATAAAAATTAGAATTTATATTGTTCATTATTTTTACAGCTAGGTGGAAAGTGCAAATAACATTCATAAAATGTTGGTGGCCAGACAAAATTGTAAAATATTATTGATGAATTAACCTGCAATCCAGATCAGATGAATGCAATGCTTTCATTTTACTACAGATGTGAGTATAGGCTGAGAAAGCACAATGCTAATATTACAATTTCCTGATGATTTTAGAGTATTTTACCTTTCAAAATGGTTTTTACACTAAAATATCAAATGATCACTAATGTTGTAACTGACCCCACACACTAGATACAAGATTAGAGAAATATTACCTCTAGATTCATATGAAATAATAATCCTGATAAAGAAAAGTACTATTTAAACAATTCCAGAGATGAGATCTTTTTGAAGAAAGAAATGAAAGACAATGTTTTTAAGAGAGAACATCTGACTTAGCCTGGATTTAAAAACGTGTAAGTATAGCGTGTGTTTTTTATTTAAGTGAAAAATACTGAATATTTATTTGCTACCTCGGAGAGGAAAATTACAATGCTCTGTCCACACATACTTCCAAATGCATGATTTCTTTTTTATATTAAATAAATCTTTCAGAGGAGGAAAAAATGTACACAACTTTATTCAGAAGAATTTTACAACAGAAAAGTGAGATTTTAACAGCTTTTAATAAAATAGTACACATATTGTTTGCTTTTTTGATGGGCTTTTTTAGTAGCATTTAAGAGTGAGCCAGTTGGAATAGCACACACAGCTGCAGGAAAATAATGCAAATTTTGACATTTGAGGTTCAATAAATTGAAGCTTTGTTAACTTCAATCCAAAACTCTAGCATTTTGTTGTGAGCAAGCAGTGGAATTAAGACTATGCACTGAGTCCTAAAGTGAATCAAGTCAGGAGATGTTTGGTTTTGCTGAAGCCTGAGCATTTAAGTTAACTGACAATTATTTTAATCTTCTTCTGAGGAGAACCAGTGCTCCTACATTTTTCAAACCCTTTGCTTCCTTCTGTCTTTCCCATGCTGTGTATTTGGAATATTAGACCTGAGATATTCAGAGGCATATAAAACAAATGGAAGTCCAGCTCCTATTGGAATCCAGTGGAAGTTCAGTATCTTCCTCCTTCGAAAATTCCAGCCTTACATGACCACAGTATCTTTTTTTTTTTTAATATTTGGCATTGTTATTGATTGTAACATAAAACCTTCACGAAATACACAATCAGGGAGTGTAACTGAGATGAGGAGGAGTTTGGATATTTGAAGGAGGATGATTAAATTATCTGAATTAGGCTGTGCAATACATTCTGGCTGTGGGAGGACAGAATTTGGCAATAACAGGTTGGCAGAACAGAGTAGTCTGAAGCTTGATTCTGACTTCTGTGATTGAACTTCATACCAGTGGGGGGGAAAGTCCTGAAAAATGCCTGTGAGGAATGAAAACCTGCTCAAGAAGAGGATTTCAGTTTGTCACTGTCGCTCACCTTTTTGACCTCACATGAGAACAGATGGGAAGATAGAAAGAAAGATTATAATCTAGATGGATTTATTCATAGCTATAATATAGAGGTTCTTTAGAGAGAAACTTGGTAAGATACGCTTGAGCTACAATTCTTCTATGCATTTTAAGGGAATTGAACATATAAAAAAGTCCTTTTGGATGTAGACCATTGGAACTTGGGTTCACTGATAAGCTGCTAAGTTCAAACCAAAGTCAAGGTATTCACTGATATTTATACATTAATTATGTGTTCCAGAATACTCAAGTGCTCAAGTAGTTATTCCAAGCCTCTTTCTTATTGTTCTTGACATAGCAGAATGGGTTTATTTTTAGACTATATTCTTCATGTCAATTGAAATTTGAATGGCTTCAGACCACCCTTGCATCAAAATAAAAATTTGTGTATGTGTATGTATGAGATGTTAGATCTTTTCTTCTCTTTTGAGTTGCTAATATTTGGTTCTTGGAAATAAATTTTATAGCTCTAGGGGACAGCACTTGTGTAAGGAATTTGTTTGAGATTTACTGCTGGTACCACTTAACACTGATTCAGCATTTAAAACTGGCCACCTTCAACATCTCAAGTTTAATATTCTTTCTATATGAGGTTTTTATTTGTAGTGAGAAATGAAAAAAAAAAATGGTTACACATGTGGAATGCTGAGAAAGGTTTCCTCTTTTACCTTTTTCTTCAGAAGCTCTAATAAGAGAGTGTTGAAGAGAGTGTGAGACAGCACAACAGAGCTGGAGGCACACCTCCTATTAGGAAGTTGCTAACCCACATGGTACACTTCGGATAGCTAAGTTCCAGCACCTAAAGGTGTGGAATTGCAGGAAGTATCCGATTTCCAGTCTTTAAAGATGGGGCAACTCATAGAAGTCTCCAGAACTGTGACTCCCCTTAGGTCATCCATTCCCTGTATCAGCTTGCTATAGGAGGAAAGGTCTGAGCTAAAATTCCTTTTGAAGAGACCACAGGATAAGGTGTCTTCAGGTCATCTTAGAAAGCTTCTGACACTCCAGCATCCACAGAGACTCAGCTCTGCCACCAGGTTGAATATGCACTGGTTTTCAGTGCAGGAGAGTTGGCAGGATTGGGGGTGGCTGATAAAGGATGTCTCAGAGGCATGAAGCAGTTGTACTCTGGGAATTCTTTTAAATTTGGAATCCAGTAATAAACTTATTATAGTGTGACTTTGCTGTCCCTTACATGACATGTTGAAGGACAAGGTGTGTCCAGAAAGGTAGAAGCACTTAATTTCATTTCCTAACACATACATCTATTTGTAAATGGCAAAAGAATTTTGCCTTTGAGGCACAAAGCTTGTACAGAATGTAAATTAACTTCAAATTGAAATAATTCATGGTTCTGAGCAAAAATAACATAATGGTTGTTAAAACCATGTTTATGAAATGCTAAACTTTAACGCACAGCAATCAGCCAAAGCGATAAGGCAGTGTAAAAGACTGCACACTTAATAATTGTAAATGTTACATGAGTGCAAGTTGCTTGATTAAATTTATTAGAAATGTGTTACAAGCATTTTAAGAAATAAAGCATTTATCACAAAATGATGATTTCTTCACTTAAGCTCATTAGAAAATCACACATCAATTCATGCATAATTACAGGGAAATTTCTGCCACTCGCTACAAATCATTACCACATTAACTAAAGTTGACTTAATTTATCTGTGATTTGGAAAAGGTGGTATCTAAATAGGAAAATTAGCTTATGCAGGGGATGAAACTATCAACATCACCACAAAGAACCTAGTCTTCTCTTACTTGTTAGACAAATATGCACCTTTTAAGTCTTTTATATGTAAACCTCGTACTTTTGAATGAGCTCTAAAGCTTTTCTTTTCATGTCAGAATCCCATATTATGGATCCAGTGCCAGGTACTTAATGAATCGTTGACAGTCAAGGCACGTTTGCTTGCGCCAGACGTACTCATTGTTTTTAATGATCATTGCAGTTTGAGATTGAATTGAAAGGGTTTGGGGGAGGCTGGGAGATGGGAAAGGAACAAGTTTTCCAGTGCTGGCAAGCTGGTCCCCCAGCAGCAGAGCTGCATTCTGCCAACACCCACAGCATTTGTGCTGCACTGTGTTTACATTCCCGCGGTGTTTACAGTGGATGTAGCTCTCCTGTGGTCTGTTGTACCTTCCTTCTTTCCCAGACTTTGCATAACTTTAAGGATGGTTGTGACTGACAGTGTCCAAGCTCATGGTGTGGCTGGTCACCAGGTGATCCTTTTACACCTGACTTGTGTGCTTTCTGTTTGCTAGTTCCCAAGGACCCTTGTGAAGCAGTAACAGGCTCAGAATAATTACACTGCGTGCTCATCTGTCCAGGAGGCACTTAGAAAGGTAGTCTTTGAAACTCAGGACTGTACTTTTAGAGGGACATTGCTTTCTAACTTTGCAGCCTTTCATTATGTGATGCGTGACTTAGTTTGAGCATTTCCTTATTCTGTATTCAAGTGGTGTATCATTCTTACTATTGGAAAGTATTTATGTCACAGTTATTGAGTCTAATTAGAAGGGGGGTTTGTGTGTTTTAATCTGGGACATTTCGGTCGCATTGGCACCTTGCAGGGAACAATGGGCTGTGTATGGTTAGACGAAGGAAAGCAGATGAAGAACGGATCAGGAAAGTCAGATACTTTTGATATTGGCTTTGCTGTCAGAAATGATGTACCTGGAAATACACGCTCTGTTTTGTAGTGAAGTACTTATTCTTTGTTTTGAGCAGCCCTCCTGAGGGGGTCTTGTGTGCCCTTTGTTTGGAGTCTTTTGTATAAGCTTGGGATCTGCAAATTGAAAGTTATGCTCCTCCTTCCACATTAGTACCTCACATTTATAGACTGAAGCATTGTTTCCTGTTTCTTTCTGAATTTATCTCCCAGGCAACATATAAGCCACTTGGGATTCTTTAGCTACTAACTTTTTACTTCTTTTGTGGGCTCAAAGAGAGTTCTAAGGGCTGTTATTTTCTGAGTAAGATGTAATGTTGAATTGTGCATTTTAAGTTCATTATGTTTAGTGGCTTTAGTATATTTTCATGTCGTTTTTCACAGCCTTTAATAAGGTAGGATATGAAGGCTGTGTGAGTTGGCTGTGCCAGTGAAATGGTTTGCAATTGCCAAAAAGGGTGGTCCTGCTCCCTCCTCCGTTCTGGTTCCTGTCTGACCCTATGTTGAGCCAACTTGGCATACATACTAAATTGACAGAAAAAGGTTCACTTTTTTCAAAATAGAAGATTTCTTACCAATGTTGCAAGTTGAAAGTACCTTGAGAAGTCCACCTATATCAGTACCCTTGAATTAATAGATTGGTTCAGATGTCTTAAAAAACCTGATATATATAATCACAATATCTCTTGAGTCTCTTTTAATTGTTTTTTACTATTGTTCCTTTTTGTATCATTATAAATAAAATTTTCTTATAAGAATGATGACTGCCATTGAAATGGATGATTGGTAGAAAAATAAATTTGGCAGTCTGAGACAGCTAATGTCATTTTCAGTTTTAAGATCTGTAAGGTATTCATTTAGACCCTAAATTTATGGGGAAATAATTATATCTCATTATCCCGTTAATACACACATTGTCTAACCATTTAAAAACAAAAGTTAGAGAAGGTCTTAGTTTTTGCAGCTCTTGCACTTCTAGAGAATTTTCTTTCTTTAATCTTGGAAAGTAGTTTGTAACCAAATTAGTCAATTGATATGCTGAACCAATCGGGTTCTTAATCTTATTGTGCACAAAATTCATGCCATATACAGAATTCATGTTTTAAGCTTTCATTGCTTCTGATTTTCAAGTTAGTTTTGATTAATCTTGAAGTGGGCATTGCATCCTAGGTAGGAGGCAGTATATGCAGTAAAGAATGCCAACCTTGCCAATGGTTGAAGACATTGTAATGATAAAAAAGAAAAGGGCGGGGCGGGGGGGGGAATCCAAAGCAGCAATCTGAGCAGCCATTCTACTGCGGTGACAGGAGCAGTTTAGTACATTGTATCAAAATGAATGGGCTTTGCATAATTGATTTCAACAGACTAGTAGCCTGAGGTCTAAGCTGCTCTAACCCAGAACTTATTAGCCATGCTACAAAGAAGGGAGAAAACTGCAATCTGCTACAGGGGAGGTAGAGAATAGCATTGCTGTTAGAGTAAAAGCATTAAAAGTAGGACAGAGCTACTCAATGCTGCCCCTTTTGTATATTTATTGGGGTTATTCTGTTCATCTCATTCAAATATCATAAAAAGCTATTTTAGAGTCTTTGTGCAATACCAAATACTGAGACTTAGAATCTTACTACTTAGTAGGTTTTATTACCTAATTTGAATGGCATGCCTGCACAAAGTGTAATAGCTGTGCTGTGAGATCTCTTGTAACTGGGAAGCATTTTGAATAAACTCTACAGAACTAGAAATGCAAAAATAAGCAGGATGCTCTTTTGGGATCCACTTTAAATGCTTTTTGTTGCACATTCACACACATATACTAGTTTTATTTAATAATGTTCTGCTCTGGTGTGAATCAACAAGTGTCATTCCTGGAGCTTCCTAAAGAGGAGAGGATTATGTGCATTACAGAAGCACATATAACTATACTACAGGATGTGAAAACGCTAATAGTTGGATGTAAAATTACTGTGTTGGACAAATGAGGACATGTAATTTTAATGTCTTGCTTCCTTGCTTCATTATGCAAGTATGGTACTGCGTGTTGTCTGTTTTGCTTTGCCTCATCTGGATGAGTACATGAAGAGTCTGGATTCATGCAACAGACTCCTGAGAGTGGAATGATTATATATTTGATAGAGGGAAAAATAGATTAACTTTTCTGACTAGAACCAAAAGTGGCTAGGTGAGGTGAAGGACTGGAAAACAAGATTTGAATGAACTAATGTGTTCAGTGTCAGGATTCCCAGGCTATTAGACTTCTTCTTTAGAAAACCATGACAAAGTTCTTCATTAGCGTTCGTTACGCTTCACCCAGCAATGTGAAATATTGACAGTGACTCCTTTAAACATGAGTATTCTGCACAGATCAGCATCAAGCACCTTAGTTATGCCCTTGCTCATATAAGGAGCTAAATGGTATTAAGAAGAATATTGTACATTTATCAGTAGTATAGTGTTTATTCTGAGAGGATCCAGAGCTGTGATTGACTGAATGAGGTTCAGTACTCTATAATTAGGAGACTTTATAACCTATTTTTAAAAAGTTTGACTAAGGAAAGCTTGAATAAAGAGAATTCCATGTTACTGGAAATGTTTTATTCATTTATTCTTTTATTTGTACTACTTTCACAGAATCTTCATAACCTTCACAGAACTGTAGAGGTTGCTGAAATATCCTATATTTTTTGAACAGAAATTGCCTCAGAAAGATAATGAGGTAAATCTTTGGTAATTTTTGTTTGGTCTTAATCTCATGACATCCTTTACAGAAAGTTATAAACAGGTTCTTGTGGCCTATTCTAATGGATGTATTGATCTGTACAACCCATTTTAAAGTATCTTTGGTGTTCTGGTAAAGACATCAATTTGTTTCAGAAGTTGAATTATGATTTTTGAGATTTATGCTGATATTATTGAAGGAGAAGAGTACTGACCAGGTTGTTACAGCTTTAACAATATTTTAGTGCTATTCTTGAGAATGTCTGGCAGAGCCCATATGCAAAAAGTTGTCTGACAGTTCAGCTTTGCCTTGCACCACCGGTATTACTGTTAGTCAGGGAAAATCACCCCTAATAATAATAATAAAAATGATAATATGAAGGACTGGTCGGAAGCAGCAGCATGCCTGCTAATCTTTTTTTCCTTGTTTGCCAAGAAACCTAGGATAGACCTCTTCACATTAAAATGAACACCAATGGAAATTTTGGGTTACTGTAACATGCCTTTTCCATCAAAGAAGCCTGGTTGGTGAATAACCTCATAATTCTAGTAACACTTGATGTGAATTCTTGCTCTGTGGAGACCTGGATGACGAAGATATGCATGTGACATACACAGATGATTTCTTAAATTGCTTTTACATCTTTTGTCTGAAGTTCATTCCTCAGAAGAGAGGATGGGCAAAATAATCAGGTTCCGTTTTGAAATGGAGAATCCATTTGTGCACTGTTTTAAGGACCATCAAATCATACTCACCACATAACATCAGTGGTGAGCCAAGAATCCTCAGAATAAATTGTCACGGGGACTCTGAACAAGAAGGAAACATACCCTCATTTAGTTCCTTACTCTTTCAAGTTGTTTGCTACATTTGACCACATACAGATATCTTTACATGCTTTATCTTCTAAATAACCCTTTTCAATATTTTGAAGAGACCTGTGAGAAGAAATATAGAGAATCTTTGATAGGAATCACAGTCTATGCCTTCTTGAAAATCTGGTCACTGAATCTGTTTAAGTACCTAGCAGGCTGGCCTGTTCCCCAAGAAGGACAAAAGAGTGTTGACATAAACCGATGGCTGAATTTTTGAGGGTGAGGTTTACACTTAGATGTGACAGCAAGAAAGCGGAAAAAGCAATTAAAAAGATGAGTGTGTATGTTCTAATTATGAATGAAGATAATGTAATCTGGTGCTTTCTGTTATAGATTGTCATGGATTAACCCCAGCCATCAACTAAGCCTCATGCAGCTGCTTGGAGAAAATTGGGAGGGTAAAAAAATGGGTAAAAGCAAGAAAACTCACAGGTAAAGTCAGTTTAATAGGGAAAGCAAAACCCATTGTGCTTATTTTCAGCTGGGGTAGAGTTAATTTTCTTCACAGTGACTGGTACAGGGCTGTATTTTGGATTTGTGCTGAAAACAGAGTTGAAAATAGAGAGATGTTTTTGTTATTGCTGAACAGAGCTTACACAGAGCCAAGGCCTTTTCTGCTTTCTGTCCACACATGTTGGCGACAAAGTTGGGAGAGGACACAGCCAGGAAAAGTGATCCAAACTGACCAAAGGAATATTCCAGTCCATGTGATATCATGCTCAGTATATAGAGTGGGGACAAGTTTGGAATGATGATGTTTGTTTGCCCAAGTCACCATTACATGTGATGGGGTCCTGCTCTCCTGGAGGTGGCTGAACACGTGCCTGCCCTTGGGAAATAGTGGATTAATTCCTTCTTTTGATTTGCTTGTGTGCGTGACTTCATTTTAAATTGTATACAAATTTTCAAATTTTAACCATTTGGGATTAATTTCTTCAAGCCAAGCATCTGCCTCAGTTAGGTGGCTTTGTGGGAGAGTTTCGAGTAAGTTTGTCCATTTCTGAGAACAGGGTTAAGGAGTAAAGATGTTTTGCCTATCTTGAAATTAATGCATACCTGTTATGCTTTTGAAGCTGTAGCCAGTTTTCAAGCAGAGACTTGAAATTTGTCAGGGCATCAATCCAAATCTACATACAGCTATGTTAAGCTCTCCATTTTTGGTCAGTTTGCAAACCTTTGAAAATCTAAGCTAGCTTGCACAGCAAGGCAGGCTTGTCAGAACCTAATGGCTGAGCACAAGATTCACAGAAGTGTTCAGTTTTCTGACCAGTTTTAGGTTTGGGGGGCAGGGAAGTAAATGTTTAGGTAGGAGCCGTAAGCCTTAGTACGTTTGTGCACATTGCTCTGGGGCCGTAAAGGTTCCGTGTCCATATAGCAAGCTCTGTCCCTTCAGGTGGTTTTGGTGCCTGCTCAGCTGAATGCACTTAGGACTTTGGGGTCTGAGTTGTTTGCTCTCTGTTTTCAGTCTCTTCCTATTCCAGCACTGTGCAGGGCCAGGACTGATTTTCTCTTTGTCTTCTCAGAGCTTGTGCCATTGCAGCCTGAAGGCAGGCTGGCATGTCTGCATGCAGTGTTGGGGGGGTTGAGTGCAGAACCCCAGGAGAGGCCTGGGGCACTGGGGAGAGCAGGGAGGGAAGGGTAGGAACTGGAAAGTGCAGTGGAGGGGAAGTAGGTGGAATAGAAAGTAGTGGAGGCTCTTTGGAGGAGGAAAGGGGACTAATGACTGGTGCACGGGAGAAGAGTCAGCAGGCAGGATGGGAGCAAGCAGAGCTGAGATTGAACCAAGGGTATTAGGGAGCAGGAACAAGTAAGATGGAGGGAATAAAAAAAAGGGGGCAGGAACTGACATGGGGGGACATGAATGAAAATAGAGGGGAAGAACAGGAATTGTGACCTTGGGATACGTTTTTTCTCAGCAAGTAGAAATTCTGGAATGAAAGAATGCCAAAGCTTACTTCACTGACATCACTCATGTGCAGGTTAAATATTTGGTTTAATGATATATTTGTAAATACATGGTTCTATTAGAATGTAGGATCTTTGGGCCTCTGATTCTGCTTGATTATGATTGCTAAAATATTGTGTATGCTTTTGGCACACTAATGTTTTTATGCCATGAGAATAAATACACTATCATTACCATTTCCTAGTTGCACCACAATATTACTGAATTTCTCATATTTATTTTTGGTATTTAGATGTGAGACTCTTTGTGTAGACCTGCAAGAGTGGGTTTTGATAGATGCTTTTGTTTCTACTAACAAAGTCATACATATATATCCAGATGAAATCTCTTTCTATTCCATGATCAGCAACAAACTATTCCATTAGTAATAAAATGTGCCTCTGCCATGGGGCAGAGCTGAACTCAGAGGCAGGCTCATTCTCGACACCAGTGTCAGCATTGTGAATTAAGTATCCACCATGGAGGGTTGTTTGGGGAGGGGGGCTTGTGTGAGTAGGAGGAAAAATCTTCCTGCTTGCTGCATACAAAAGTAGACTGGATACCCCCACCAGCTGAGTCTCCAGGATTTTATATGATTTGTTCTGTTATCAACATTTTCCTCTTATCCACAGCTAACTCTCAGTAAATACACTTTACCTCCAGCTAATAAAGCAAGAGAGAACAAGTGTTGTGCTCTGAGAGGGATTCAATAAGGATTTGTTTAAAAGCTGTGCAACTGGCATTCCCATCTCTCCTTCTTAGTTTTCCCATGCTCACTCAGGATTTAATGTCATTTCCTTAGGCAGCAAGTGGCCTGGGACCTGGAATGCTGAATTTACATCTAAAGAGGTGAAAGGTGATGGTGCAAATACAGCTTATAGTCTGTATCCCCACGTGAGCAGCTCTCCTTGGCTTTCTAATTAGTTTCTTATTGACTCATTTCAGAAGGGAAAGAACCAGTCTACTTGAGGAATACCTGTGGTCTTCCGTTGTCTTTGGCATGATACAAATGGAATTATTTTCCCAGAAAATAAAATTACTTGCAACCGACATAAATTAATTTTACTAAGAATATTGGGGCTGATGTTTCCCTGGATGTTGGATGACTTTGTTCTTCAGGACTGTTATGAATTAAAGAGAAAGATTCCTCATCATGGCTGCTCCCAGCATAACAATGAGTTTGTTAGATGCCACAGATGATTTTTAACTAGAAATTGTTGATCTGTTTGTGTACTTGTATATATTAATATAAAAGACAAAAATTAATGCTTTCTACCTTTGAGCTGTGTTGCTGTGAGCCACATCTCAGCTTGAGGCATCTCAGATGTGAAGGCAAAGTTGTGATTCTCTGCTCCTGAGGATGAAGGCCAGGACAGGAATGCCATTGCTGCTGTAGGGAGAGGAGAAGCACTGATGTAAGTAACCCTTCCTTTCCCCTCCAGGTAACTGCTGCCCACATACTCCAGCTCTTTTCTTTCTCAGTGGGGCAGGAGGGTTGCCAGCATAGCTGTCCTTGCCAAAGGCGAGGTGAAGTAGGAGCTGGACCCATATTGCTACTCTAAGCAATATGGTAACCTATACAGAACAGCTTGCTTTCCCATGGGTTGAAACAGCCATCCGTAATCAAAACTGCAGTCATTAGGGAAAAAAAAAAAGGAATTTGTTGTAAAACAATAGCAAATCAGAATAAGTGACCTGTATTTTTTAGTGAAGTGTTTTGGCTTAGTTTTGCCTAGCATCTCTAAAGAACCAATCTAATGGAGTCCTTTAAAGCCCTTGAAGTAATAGTTCAGAACAGCTAGTAATTGGTGAGTGGCAATTTGCTTTTTTCCACCCAAATCTCCCTACTAAATGTTAGTTGCTGCCTGTTGTCTGTATGCTGTTCCAACAAGTAGTAATTGTGGGCTGACTAAACAATCATAGTCTGCTAGGGAGAGTGGTTTCCTTAGAAGCTGAGAAAAACTCCACATGGCTGAACTGATACTTTAGCTTTGCTTCCAAATCTGTATGCAAGATCCTGATTTTTCCAGGGTTCTGAGCAGATGTTGGTCCCTAAGACTCCTGATACCCAGACCAGCTGTATGCATTCCTGAGAAGGACCTTACTGAACTTCCCTAGTTAATGGTATTACTGTTGTTTTCAGAGCACACCTTACCTGCATATGTTTTTAGGTGTGCCTGGGTTGATTTTGGGAACAGAAAAAGAAAGTGATTTTGTAGTTGCCTCTGGATTATTCTCTTTAGGCATGAAGGTAGAAGAGGACCATGCAGTCCTGCTTACTTTGCATTTGTTTTTGCCAATTTAAAGAAAAAAAATCTCTGAAGAAGCTGAAGTGAGGTAGGATGAGCAATTTTCTGAACTTTGCATATTCAATTACTGGTAGTTAATTCCTCTGAGAATTTCTTGAATATATACCTACTTGTGAATCTTTAACTCCAGATGCTGGTTGAGACGAGTACTAATTAAACAATGACTAGCCTTCCAAACTGCCCCTCTAGAGAGATTTCAAATCCAAAGCTCCACAAAGAAAGAACCAAGGTGTTAATTTCCTTAACAAAAATGTTGCACAAAGCTACCCTAAATCTCCAGTTCCAAGTTCTTTATAAAATGTCATTTATTTGAAAACAAATTTTGGATAGGAGATGATACTGAGGATTATACAGTAATCTGTTACTGACGCTACAGAATAATCTGTGTAACTTCATAGAGGCTTGCCTTTCCCAGACAATGATTTAACATCTTGAAATCAAGTTTATATAATCTAGTTTCCCCATATAATGGATGTGGTTTTGGAAAATGCACTGATAAAAGCTATACATTGATTGAAATGGGAATTCTAAGTCACCGTCAACAGATGTTTAGATATAGGATGTTCCACCTGGTCCCTGTGGAACTCAGTGGAATGCAAGCCACTCATTAAATTAGTTAACCTGTTTCCTCCAATGATTTTGTGACTATTAAAAAGACCATCTTTAGGTCTAAGTGCTAGAGAGACTCTTACTCCAAATGCTGTTCAATCCTGCATTTTGAACAAGGAGATTATAGGAGGGATGGAGACCATTTATGAAGTACTCTTCCCCTCCCTTCACCCTAAGAAATTCTATACAAATCTTTCGCTAAGTAGGAAAATCATAAGAGAAATGCCATGCTAAAGCACTAACTTTACAGATAGTGATGGCTATCACATTTTAAGAAATTATTTTATAAGAACAGATAATACTGAAGGGCTAAAAATGATTCACTGCAATTGACTAAACAGAAATATCTGCTGCTATGGGAATTAACTAACTCTGAATTCTCTAGTCTGTTGCAAAAAACTAGTATTTCAGAAGGACTTCCTCCTGGACAGCCATGTTTCTGTAGCTAATGGTCTGTGTTCAGCAGGAACTCTTCTGTCCAGGAGCAAGGATTCCAGAGTGCAGCTAAGAATTTCTTGGGGCAGTCATGGGTAAAACTGAGAGGTTTCTGGTGTCGAAAACTGCAGCAATGGTTTAAGAGTATTGTAATACTCAATTGAGCCTATAGAAATCATTCTCCTTTGGTTTTCCTGAGGACATAGGGAAAAAGGTGAACCAGGTATAAGCATGGATGAATTCATTTCCCTTGCTCAGTAGGGATCCATGTTTCTGATGACCACACCTGGATAAAAGCAGGTGTTGGGGGGAACAGCTGTATCATGTTCTTCCCTAACAAGATGCACAGGCCACCACAGAGAGCCCATGTTTTTGCCTCATTTACTCCTTTATTTTCCCTGGAGGAGAAAGGGAGCTGCCTTGTCAAGAAATGCAGCTGAGGGAGTGGCATGCTCCCTCCTTCTCTTGTTCTTTCTAGCAAGGGATGTTGGCTGGGAAGGCATGAGCTGAGCTATGAGGAAGGGACTATTGCTGGAAAGGGAAGTTTCCTTTTTGCTGCTGCTATTACCCTAGCAGCAACAGTAGCACCATCTGAATCTCTGGGGTGGCAGCAGCAATCCTGCCATTTCTTAGTGTGCTGAGCCAAGAGAAAACATTCTCACAGGTGAGAATGAATGTGTCTGATCAGTGAGAAGTATTTCAGACACTTTCACAGTGAGTGTACCTGTGTTGTATCTGCTGGGATGGTCTTTTGAGCATTGGATATTCATGAGTTCTGTATTTGGCACCCACTTTGTCCCTTGAGAGGCAGCAGAAGCTTTGGCTTAGTACAGGCAACCTACAAATCCCATCATACAACAGGAATGTCAGAGAGTTCTTAAGAGAACCCTGAAGACTGTAAGTGCCTGTCTGACAGTGTATACAGAATAAGGGGAGCAGTGCAGAGTCACAGTGACATTTGCACAACATGTGCATGCACCTATGCAGTAGTCAAAGGACAGAACGCACCTGACACTGTTGGGGAGACCAGAAGTGCTGTCCCAAATTTACCCTCCGAGATGCTCCCACTGGCAAGTAGTGTATAGCTAGGCAACTGTTCTGGCTGCAAGGAAGCCCTCCAGGCTTTTCTACAAACCCTGCCTCCTTATCTGACTCAGCTGAATAAAAACATCATTTTTTAACCTGTGTGCTAACATTGACTGCTTCTAAGATGGTCATAAAGGTGCTGAGCAGACAGTCTTAACACCACCAGTACCTCGGGCAAGGACTGAAAACGCCCTTCCAGTCATATGCGCTTTTTTGACATTTTAGCAATGAGTTTTAATAATAAGGCCCTGCAAAAATTCCAGATTAGTGCAGGTGTGTCCCATGTCAATAACATGTGACTTTTCTCTGTCCAGAATAAGATGGTGAGGTATCTGCAAGGAGGTTTTTCTGTATCAGTTTGCTTCTGGACTGACAAGAATGTAAGAGATGAACTTTAATGCTAAAACAATTTTATTGCAGTTCTGTATCAAGCTAGTTTAGGACTAGCTGGGCCTGTAATTGCAGTTTAGATTTTCCTTATCAATTAACAACTTTTGTGTACTGTGAACATTTTTTTATTAATTCCTATGGGAGATTTCTGTTGACAAATGTTGGTAAGGACTTACCAACTATGCTCTGTAGCTATTTCAGGATTGGTTTTGATAACACACAGGCTTACTTATTGCCAGCATCATGCCTTATTGGGAAAGCTCCATCTAGCAAGGAAGCCCGTGGGTAGTCTGGTAGATATTGTGTAAAAGCAATGTTGCTAATGCAAAAATTGAAGATGTTCTTATGTAGTTGCTATGGACCTACTGAGTAACTATGTACAGAGATTGAACTTTTGCTGTCTTGAATGTTTTTTATACCCCATAAAGATGGCATTCTAACTGCTACCAATTCAGAGTGGAAGCGTTTCACACTTGGATTTGTTCAGGTGTGAAGCAATGCTGGAGGGAGGAGGCTCTGGAGGATATAGCCATCAAATTCAATCATTATCTCTGAGAAGAGCAGACGCTGTAGTCTAGAGGCAGGCAGGAGTGTGAACTGATGTGGTGCACGTTCATCACAGTATGATGCTGATAGTACTCAAAATCCTGACTTACAGACACGCTACTCCTCAATGCTCCTAAACAGTGCAGTGATGCTCAAACTGTGTGGTGGGGAAATGGCTTCAGGTGTAGGCAAGCATACTCATACACTCAGGTCTCACACCTGCAGGTTTTTGAGTGTAGCTTCCTACAGAGAAAAAATTAGCCTGTTCACCAATTTCAGCACAAAGTACCAAACATTTCATAGCTATTAAAATCTTCGTAAAGTGTAGCTTTCTGGCTGTGTTCCAGCCTTTACTGGCAAACACTTCCTTCAAATTAGCTGTCATTTAATGCACTTTTGCAAGAACCTGGTGATGCAAAATTTCATTTTAAAGGAATATATGTTGTTGGGCTTTACACGTCTTCACTATGTATATCAAAAATATGCCTAACAGCTTGATTAAACTAGAAAGAGTTGGGGGAGTAATAAAACAAAATAAAATGTTTATTCTGATTGCTAAGTACTTTGGGCCAAAAAGAATTGAATACTCTTACATATTTTGTACGAAGTTAGATGCTGGTGCTGTGTTACTGTGTAGGCAACCATTATATACCCACCACAGTATCTTCCACAAACAGCCCTGGGGATTGCCGCCATCTTTATTTAGGAGAATTGCAATGTGTGTCGTGGTTTTGTCTATAAATCTTGCAGAGATACTCTGAAAGGGTTTCAATGTCTTATGAGCAGGGTGGCACTTGTGAGTGCGATCAGAGCTTATCTGTGGTGCCACTTATTTAAGAGAAATTAAGCTGAAGACATGGCGCAGGCTGCCAATGAAACAACTTACTGCATCTTGATGCTGTCGTTCTCACAGAGACCACTGAATCATATGGCACATTCGAATTGAATCATTAGGGCTGTACAAAATCATAGAACCATAGAATGTCCTGAGTAGGAATGAACTCACAAGCATCATTGAAGTCCAACTCCTGGCCTGACACAGTTCCAATAATCACAGCCTTTTTCTGAGAGTGTTGTCCAAATGTTTCTTGAAGATGTGCTGTGACCACTTCCCTGGGAAGCCCGTTCCAGTGCCCAAACACTGTCTGAGTGAAAAACCTTTTCCTAATATCCAACCTAAACTTCTTATGATACAGCTTCAAGCCTTTCCCTTGGGTCCTGTCACTGGACACCACAGAGAAGAGATCAGACCCTGCCCCTCTGCTTCCCCTCACGAGGAAGTTACAGACTACCATGAGGTCTCCCCTCAAGCCTCCTCTTCTCCCGGGATTGATACAGAATATGAGCAAAATAATCATCATAGCACAATGGGAACATGAGTTCACCTTCCTCTTTTGCTGTGTTTTGCAGGAGCTTTGTTAAATACAGGCTTACACTTTCAGATGATGTGTGTGATCCTTTCTGAAAAATCAAGGCCTTGTAAATTTACCTCAGGTTAGACACCCCAAATGAAGACTTTCAGATACCAATGCTCTTCATATTTTTCAAGGCTAGGAGAGATTGGATATAGTCTTCCTTTATTTACAACACTATCACATCAATCTCTTTGGGCCTTTACATTTCTTCTATATCAGTCTGTCCTGGACAGGTCACTTGCTTTCTCTAGTCTAATGAATCCTTTTCTTCTTCTTCTCACAATACCCTGCCTGCCCAGAAACTTCTTTGCAGGGTATAATTCTCAATCCTTTTGATTCTAGGAAGTCATGCTGGGGAAAAAGTATCCTAAAGTAATACTGAATGGTACAAGTTAGACAGAAGGTTTTGATTATGCTGGTCTATTTTCCTGTTTGGCAGAAACATGTTCTTGAAGCGAAGTGTTTCTCACTACATGGAGTGTTTTTGGGATTGTTATTTGTACTTGGTATAACTAGACACATGCAAAACTGTGCAATGCTAGAACTGTTCTCTAGTTAGCTGAGACTAATGTTATTAAAAGAAATGGTGGATAAAATAGGAAATTAACATCCTGTTGCCAGGTCAACCACATTCCTTATTTGTAAGTATTAGTGTGCGTATGAGAAGGATAATATGCAGTGAGGACAGACAAGAGCTGAAAGCTCTTCATAGCACCATGGGAGGGAAGGTTTGTAGAAAATAATGCCTCTAGCAACAATGACCTAAACCCTTCATTCTCTTATCACTCTGTGTACATGTCAGTGAGAAAGAGGGAGAATTATTAGAAGGATCAAAAGGCAAAAATCTGTTTCTTAATTAAATGTATTTCAGTTTCCTGAGGGGACGCACAACGTGTTTCTGTGTGTTTTCTCAGATTTCAATGGTGATGAGAGACAGTGGATCAAAGATGTTGTCTCACTTAAATGGCCCACAATTTCTTTGTGTTTACAGTAGATGATTTGTTGCCTTTCCAAAGGTTTTGACTTTATTCCTGTGAATTTATTTTTAGGGTTTCATTACTAACCTTCATGTGAAATGTACTTGCTATGCAAGAGAAAAAAAAAGAAAGAGAGAGATAAAATAAAAGAAGGGTTTTTTCCATTTGTATCATCAAGCAAAAATGTTTGTTATTATGATGAAAAAAATGTCGTGGTCACAATCTTTCCTCTTGCTAGGCTGATTGTATGGAAGTCTAAAGAACAGTGGTTCTCCTGTGTGAGAAATAGCAATGTTTTAAATAGAAGGTTTTATGTAAATCTGTTGCACCACTAAACCTTTAAAGGGCTTATTTGGAAAATGTACCCTGCATCTTACTGGCACTGATTTCCAGAAAATTAGGTATGATTCTAACTCTGGTCTCTTGTTCTCCATGTCCACAAGGGCTAGGAATTCTGTGGTGAGAAAAACGTGCTCACATTAGAAACAGGTAGTGCCTGCCTCTATTCAGCAGGTATTTTTGCAACCTATTGAGAGTTGTTCAGATGGACTCCAAACAGATTCCCTTTCAGCCCCTTAAGTGCAATGATACAAACCAAGATAAGAGTTTTTTTGGGTTTTTTTTAATTCTCTCTCTGATGGTTACCCAGCAGTTCTTGTTCTAATTTGTAGAGGACTACTGGATGCTCAGTATTTAGGAAAATCAGAGCTTATAAGTACCTATATGCAGATGTAAGTCTGACAGACACCCAGTTTTGAAAATTTTGCCTACTGGGTGCAGTGTGGGTGGTCAAGAAATTTTAATTGGGTTCCTTGGGGCTGAGAGATGGAATCGTTGATATAAACCACTTTTTTTTCGAGCTGGAAATAATTTTATAAGAGGTGGCTGTTAATTTCCGACTCTAGTGTGTTTCATTTTCTTTCCCTTGTTTCATAAGACGTTCTTCATTTGACTGTCAGGAAGTCAAACCTGAAGTATTGTTGTATCGTGTGTTACAGCTGCATCCATATAATTTTCTCTTCTATTTGCATAAGTCAGAACAGAACTGAAGTACTCTTTTTTCCAGAGAAGATTTCTGTTTTGGTGAGGAGGAAAAGAAAACCAACAACTTGCGTCATAGGCTTAGAAACCTGTAGTTTCATCTTTACAAAAACATGTTACAAAACAAAGGAAAACAGTGGCTTTTGCAGAGATTGTGCAAGAGAGAGAACCTGGGGGAACCCAGGGTATTTTATTATTTCTGAAATGTAAATTGCAGAGAAGAGGGGACATTTTTCTGGACATGAAACTTCTGTCTTTTTTCCATTCAACCAGCTCTGAATGTAGCAATGCAGTATTTGTCTTCTGTTTAGGATAAGCATGTGATTGGCATTACATGTTTGAGTGTGTGTCTTTCTTTTATCTCATACAAGTACTGTTTTCCCTCTTTCTGTTCACCTAAGTCCTGTTGTGTATTTTATGTAACCTAGAAGAGTCTCTGTGTTCTTTATCTTATTATCTGCTTTCTCAGCATTTATTCATTTTTCAATTGCCTATGGAAGTGGAAAAGTTAAGATACAGTAACTGGGCTCTGTGATAGCAAAATCTTTCATTATATAACTCATGCTTGCATTTTGTCTTCAATTTGCCTTTTGTTCTATACACTTCAGCTTTAGGATAATCACATACTATGTTACATACAAGTCTTCTGTTCTTCCATAGGTGCACACAGCATGTTCATGGAAAAAAAATTCTGATATATGTAGGCAAGCTACAGCAGATATGTTAACCCATAAAAGATAAGACATAATGTTATTAGTTCAAAATATTAGCTGGCATAAGTTATTCAACACAGAAGGCGTCATGCAATTATCCATATCCTCTTTACTGAGTTTGTTATAGCTCTGTGTGTGTACAACAGCATGTTACTGATGCATCAAATTCTTTGTTTTGATACCCAGAAGTGTTGTTTGGGCTCTGATTTGCTTCCTTGTCTGTTCTGTCACACCCTATTATAAAACTTCGGGTAAAGAATATTCCTGGTAAGGCAAATTAGGTCTGCAGACTGCATGCTTTTACTAATTATTTTCTGTATTCTCTGTTAGATGGATACTTTTCAGGTTGGTCTTACTCTTATGCAAAATCGTCTTGATAGATGAGTAGCTCAGAGCAACATTTGTAATTTATGGATATAGAAAATGCGTGCAGTCTCTTACTGTCTTTACAGATGTGCTGTAGGGCAAGTGAAATGTTCAGATAATGGAAAGGGGGAGTGTTAATAAATCTCAGTCAGGAAGACAATACTTACTTCTTTTCTTTAAAATAAACTCAAAGCTGAATTCCAAATTACTTTTTAAAATATCACTGGTGCTTTTTTTCGTCATACTATTGCTGTTGTTAAATTGAATGCTAGATAATGAGCTTGATGTGTAATTCAAAAATACAAGTAATTAGATTAGGATATTTGTTTTCCAAAACAGAACTGGTAAATCACTCAGACTCCATAAAAATGTAGACTAGTGCTTTTGATTAGTTGTTGGAGTCATTTAAGTTTTCTATCAGTGTTTGTTTCAGAATCGGAGAGTCTATTACCATATATTGGAAAATGAGTGCTGTGGCATTAATAACATCATTGCAATCTGTAAGGACTGTGAAGAAAACGAATGACACAGAAATTGCTGCTTTGGAACAGACCAGTGATCCGTACAGTCTTGTATCTTGTCCCTGACAGTAACCAATATGTGATGATTCAGAGGAAGAAATACACGCAGCCAATTGTGTTATAGTGTACCACAGAGGGAAATTTCTTTCTGGCCCCAGATGGTGCTCAGTTTATGCCTTATAGCATCAGGATTGATAGCCATTGTAAATTTTACCTTAGCTAGTGTAACCAAATTGGATTGCTCCTTGTTGTCCATAACCTGCCCTTCACCTGGCCTTCAGAGGATTACAGTGCTCTCCCTTACTGCTGGATTCATAGCTTTTACCTTTGCTGTTTAAAGCAGATGCAGTAATGCAACTCAAAGACTTGTGCCACCATTTTACATGTCACACACATTGTATTTTTCATCAGTAACAGGCTGGTTTAAAGCTTTTAGTTAAACTGAAAGTGTTACTTTTCAGTGGGGCAGAGCAGATACTACACTCACCTTGTGTCAGTTCTCTGCTATTCTGACTATGGGAGCCTTCATCATGGAAATAGTTGGAGTATGCGTAGAACTGACACTCTAAAACTTTTGTGTCATTGCAGTGGCCTTGAAAGGACCAAAATTGGGTCTGGAGCATTACCATACCCTGCAAATCTTGACCTCAGCAGCCTCTGAAGACTCTTCATAGTGTTCTTTCACTCCTACATGCCTACTGGAGTGCAAGGTGCTTTTAGGGAAATGAATATTGTTCTATTACTGTGTATATGTGACATTTAGATCAAAACTTATGAAAGTACCCTGGGTTCAGCTGTAACAGAAGCAGAGACCAAGGTCTTTGCAGTAAACTTTGGTACATTTCATTTGTTGTGCACCCATCTAATAAAACTCTGTAGTCTGAGAGGAGCTATCTGAGAGTCAGGTAAAATAGTTGTTGCAGACAAAAGCTGACCTCATTTTAGGCTGTCATTCATAATGCAAAACAGCAGAGGCCTTTGAAACTGCTTGCACTGATGCTTCTGCCCTTCAAGACCTTGGGTACAAGCTAGTTTGATGGATAACAGCACTGTATGTTTTTTACTGGTTTGTGAATTGCCTTTTAGCACATCCCTTCCTGCATCCAGCCAGAGTAAGAACAATCTGCAACAGTACTTATGCAATTACTGTCCTTCTTGTCTTTGCCTCTACGGGTGCAGATCAGTCTCTGACATCATGGATAATATTAAAAAAGCAGCAAGCAGTTATCACAGGAAGCAGATTTTGCTCAGCAACTTGCAAACTTGTAATTAGGTCCTGCTTTTCTGCCTTCCAAATGTATGCTCCACTGTCATTTTGTTTCTTCTCGAGAGACAATTAAGCAACTCAGGTCTCCTCTCCAAATGACCAGTCAAAGCCAGGGAATCTGAGTATCCTGAATGACAGTGGAGCATCAGAACAATCTTGGGAGAAAAAAATTCCCTTTCTCACTGAAGGAAGGAGTTTCAGATTAGTTTTATACTCCTTCAGTATTACTGATGATGAATCTTCTGGAGGGATCATCTAGGTTTTAAATCAGCATGAAAAAACAACCCTTTTGTTAGCTGGTAAGTGGCAGTTGTCATGTGGCCAATCTCTGAACCTCAGCTGATCGAATCCAGCAGGAGTTGTCCTTGAGTTGTCAGGCTGTATTGAGCTGGCACATTGCCTCCTCCTTCACAGCAGATTCTAATTCTACCAGCACTGCAGCAGTTGAATACTCACTCAAACTGATGACATTTTGTATGTTAGTGAGGAAGTCCTTCTTTGTCCTGTGAAGGAAGGGGCTTGCGGTGGTGTTGTGCTGCTGCCTAAACTTTGGAAAAGGCTTCTGTCATCCTGGACTTCCACTGGCAGGGGTGGTCCTTGTGGGCTTGCAGGGTCATGTCCTCTCACCCCATCTTGCCATCCTGAGCTGAGAAACAGGACTGCAGCCACTCTAGTGAAATTCTTTCTGAGGAAAACTACAGGTTTTCTTCTCTAATACCCCTCCTTTCTTCCAGCCCATATTGATTGCACAATGGGGCATCTCCCTTGGAGCCATCTGGCTGTGCAGCTGCAAATCTGGATACAGCAGTCTCTGTGCTCAACCACTGCAGAGGCACAGTGTTCCTTTGCCATGCTACCTGACAATGGGAAATTAGTGGGTTTTTTCAGAAGATAAATGAAGTTTTTTATATCAGCAGACGAACTGGAAAATTCTACTGTTCCTAATCTCAAATACCAGATTTCCTTACTCTTGATCTTTTAAATAGGTCCACAAAACATTTTTAAATATTGCATAGGTAGGATTCCAAGGCACTGCAGTCAGTGGACTGCATACTTAGGGGTAAAAAAATCCAGTTTGGTGTGGCTTAAAGATGAGATGCAGAGACAATATTTAAAGACAAGAAACAGGAGGAAACAGTTCTGTGGTTAGTGATGTAGTAGACTAACATTACATAAAAGCAAGAAAAACACTTTTAAGCCTTCAGTGTGCAAATTGCAAACTAAGTAAATCCAACTTTTCTGCAAAGCTCTTGCTCTTCCACTTGCTCTGTGATACACTTTACCTTACTCTGAACTGCCTCATATTCCTCCTCATTTTAATTACCTTTTGTTATGTTTCTTTTCAAGTTGCAAAATTCAGAGATCCCCAGGCCATAGTTTTAAGAAGAAAACATGTTTTTATATTGAATAATGTAGATAAGCATGAGGGGGTTAATGTGAATCCAGGACCTTCTTCAAAACCTCTCAATTCAGGTTTGTAGTAAGCTTTGGTAGTCTCTGACTGGGCTTTTGTAAAATGGCTGAATGACAAAAAAAGGTGTGTGGGGTGGTTGAACTCTCAGGGGGAGCATGTCCTACAGTGGCACTTGCACAGCTGGAATAAGACATGCCTGCCCCTGCCTTAAGTCATGCCACACTTCTTTTACTTTGATGGAATTCCACCCTGGACTGTGGGAGCTTCCAGCAGTGTGTTCAAGGGACTAGGGAAAGTCTTTAAAACTGAGCTCCCCTCAGTAAATCCTGGCCTACTTCAGCCAAATGAAGATGAACAAAAATCTTCCTTGCTTGGTCCCATGTCAGTCTTTTAGATGCTGCCGGCCTCAGCACGGTTGCTTTGACCCAGTAGCCCCTCCTTGTCACAGAAGCAAATTCTTGTCTCTGCTGTTGGGATGTCTCTCTGTTCCTGTTGACCTCAGGGTTCAGCTCTGCTGTGGAAGTGAGATGCTGCAAGTCAGCTGTGTGATTGCATCTTTCAGCTGCCCAAACAGCAGCCTCTTGGCCCACCTGTTCAGCAGTGCTGCAGGAATCCCAGGGCAACAGCAGCTCCCACTGCATTTCAGAAAGCTGTGACCAATGCCTGACATGGTTCTGCTAGCTTCAGAATAAATGGTGCCATAGCATTATTGCACTATTCAGGCAGGGCTTAGAAAGGGGGCCTAGGGCAGGGGTGCTAAATGAGTTAACAAATGCTCATGGAATGGTTTTTCAGAATGAGGTGGGGAAATTTTCTGCTAGGTAGGGTAAGCAAGCTGTTGTTTTGCATCATGTCCCAGCCAAAGCTGTGAGAAAGAAAAGAAAATTCTTTCTCTCACTGATGCATATTAACCTCCCTTTGCAGGGATGGGACTCATGCAGTGGCAGTGTCTGGATGCTGCAGATTACTCAAGAGAGCGTGTATTGTGCAAGCGTCAGGTTTCAGCAGTGCTGGATTTTGTTTGGGATTTTTTTTTATATACAGCATAACAGCCATGTTAAATTGATTTGTGTGAGCCATGGAAGCTGTTCAATGAGTAGAAGGCTGATTGTTCCTCCAGTCTGTTCTTTTCCTGTCCCTGTGTGCATCCAGGGAATCCCAGACCTCCTGATAATCCCAGAAACACATCCACACGGTGTGGTATGATTTGTGTTTGATGCACAAAATGGTGTGCATTGTAATCTTCCCTGTATGTGTACTCAAGAGGCCAAACCTCATTTTTGTTTGGCTTG
Organism: Drymodes brunneopygia; assembly: GCA_013400955.1. Lineage (NCBI taxonomy): Eukaryota > Metazoa > Chordata > Aves > Passeriformes > Petroicidae > Drymodes > Drymodes brunneopygia. The sequence continues at coordinate 318,238 of VZTZ01040308.1, forward strand.
TCCCTGAGTGCTGTTGAATGGACTTATTGTGCGAAATAAGTGTGAGTGTCAGTCTCTGGTTTTTCACCTCAGAAATTAATAGTACTTCCTTGAGGCTGACTCCCTCAGCTCTTGAGAGTATAATACTGCTGAGTGGTTAGGCCTGGAGTGGGTTTGGGGACCAAGCTGCCCTGCATAGGTGAGATCATGATGTCAGGCCCAGACAAGCTGAACTAAACACCCCTTGGAATTTGCTGTCAGTGTTAAACGTCCTTCCTGGAAAATAGCTGACTTATTTTCTTTTCCTTCAATTTTTCTTCACCTTTTTTCAGTCCTGTGTGGCAAATCTACATCTGTGTGAGATGCCAGATTTAGGATCTAGGAGATGCTAGGATCTGTACTAGCTGCCAGACATGCCCCTCCAGGAGAAACAAAGCAAACCCACCCTTGCCCAGCACAGCCACTATGTGCTATTAGAGTCAGCCTAGATTTGATCCCAGTTGATAGTACGAGATGCTGTATGACTCCTCTGTGCTTCTTGTTAACACTGACTAGAAGAGGGACAGACATGCTACTGCTAATATTTACTATTGAAATATGAACAGCACAAAGCTACCTTCCTTAACAAAGTTAAATCGTAAAAATATTTAACATTAATGGCCAAATATATTTTAAGAATGTGATAATTTAGGAATTTGTTTTCTGTAAAGTTTATAAGCCAGGCATCCTAGCTAGACAGCATTGTGTGTGCTGTGCTTAGTTAGCTGTACTCATAGGGGAAGGTCTCTTACATCTGTTCTCATTAGTGCCTTGGATTTTTTTAGGAATAAGCACACTATGGAAAAAAAGCAAAACACTTCAGACATTATACACAGAATTAATTTGCTTCATTACCCTGGAATTCTTCTAGAGAAGGTCTGCATGTCTTTTGATTCACTACTCTGTCTTTATTTATCAGTGTCGTTCCCTAAGACACGCTGTCAGTATTCCTGTGAAAATGTCCTCTAAGGCAGTGGAAAGCATTAGCACCCACTAATCTCTTCTAAATTGCTCTTTTCTGCTTTTGATTGCTGAAATGTGATAAAGTGAATAAAATTGCAGGTTTTTCTTGCTTCTATCGTATTTCATGGATATTGTTATTGTTTACTTTATTTATAAATAAATGCAGGCCAGCACATTCATCCACATACAATTGAAAGTGTCAGCTTGAGTCCCTTGCTGTTGCAAGCTATAACATATCAAGCACCACCATTAATGCAGTGACTGTTTTCTAATGGATAAAACACTTTGAACGGTTTCTTGTTTTGCTCTCTGTCACTGCAGCACTGATTGGTTCTTCTGCAACCAAATTGTCCTAATATCTGAGAAACCACTGCTGATGTTCATCTCAATGGCCAGTTCATACCATTTTTTACTCTTTTGTCAGCTTTTTTTTCCCCTGCAGGTAGCATCCCAGTCATCCATCAGTCTAAACATCTCATCTTCTCTGTCCTTCTCTTTTAAGATGTGCACTTCTGAATGGTTGTGGCAGCACTTCTCTGCACTGTTCTGGTTTGTGAACCTGTATCTTAAATGTTGAAGACATAATCACGTGCAGGTTTTGAAAGAAAGCCCTTGTACAATGGTATTAATACTCTCCTATCTAGAGAAAATACCTTGATTGATGCTTCCTAGCATTGCATTTGTCTCTTTCATAGCTGAATCTTACAGACCATTCATTCTCCACCTTAGTAATTTCTTATTGATGAGCTCTCAGCTTCTTGCAGCAGTTTTTGCAGTTAGCTCCCAAGTGCAGAATCACAATATTTTTTTGTCCATGTGGGACTCATGTCAAGTTTTTATTGTTCTTGTCACCAAAGAAATCCATTTCTTTTGGGGTAGGTATTGCAATCTTTGTCTTATGTTGGCAATGGCTCCCCACATCACTGACTCTCATTAGCCCAATTGTTCATGCCAAGGTTATTAAAGAAAATACTAAACTAGATTTATCCTTGAAAAACTCCAGTACCAAGCTCCCTGCTGTCTGAAATTCTTCCCCCAAATACTTCTTATTGCTGTTTTTCTTTTGCATAGCTGCCTACCCTGTGGTTTTCTAAACTGACATATGGTTTCCACTGGAAATGCTTTACTGAAATCTACCTTTATAAGACTGACTGAATTTCTTTTGTTTTTGTCTAAAATATATAGTATCTTACCATGTCAGTCTAGAGAACTCTTTACATTTTAGCCCATTTTGCCTTTAGGTCCATGTCACTCATTAACCATCCTTTCAAAATCTGTTCTAAATTCTCCCATGCTCCTGAGGTCAAACTTACAGGACTGCATTAATTAGTATTATCTTCCTATTCTTAATGCAGGCATTACATATACTGTTCTCCAGTCAAATGACATGACTTCTAACTGGATAGACTATTATAAAAATACTTGCTACAAGGCTAGAGCAGACAATTATTTCTGTGATGTATCATTATAATGGAGCTGTGAAAATGAGAGGTGTAGTTCTGTCTTTATTTTGTGAAAGAAACCTCTAATCATGGTAAGGTGAGAGAGCTCAGTTGTGTGCAATATGGATGAGAAATTCTCATCTGTTTATTTTTACTTAGCCTTTAGTCTTTTTTAATGTATGCATGAGTTTTCATTTCTGTGGCTGTTTACAAAAACAGATCTTCTTGGAATAAGAATGGAAACAAAATGAATAATACAGTGGTTTCTGTTAAAAAAGAAAAAAGTCAACCATTGTCATTTTATACGAGAAAGGAAAATGACTTTGGTATCTCACTTCTCACCAGCTGAGTTGGTAACAGCAACTGAGAAGCACGGAAATAATGTTCTTAAAGGATTGTTCTCATTTTGATGGGGCTGTCTTTTCCTTGCATTTTAACAGTTTTTGAGCATTCATCAACTATCTTGAATGTGACCTGACATGGCAGTACATGTTATAATCATTTCATAGTATTTTATTAACATAGGGAGTATAATGATAAATTATGCCAGCTGTGTATTCATTCACAAATTGTGGTTAGCAGAATGTAGCCCTCATATCAATCTAATTTAATGACTTTGATGGGAATTTTTTTTTTTACTCTCCTCTTCTTTGCTTGATGATGAACTTAACCTTAGAAAGACAGATTGCCATCTTCTGAATTGAGATTGGGGTCAGCATTTAGACAAGACCTGTTCTCCTTAAGAAAAAGCTGTGAATTTGCTAATAAACCAAGGCAATGTTGGGGAGCACTGCATTCCAATAATTTTTTCATAGTGCTGCTACATTGGTATCCCATGGTATTAGGTAGGGAATTGCTGTTCAGGAACAAATGAGGAACAGAGGAAGTGTAGTTCTGAGTCACTGGGAGTCCATCCGTGAAGGTGTCCAGCAATATGCTGACATCAGGGAAGTTGCTGCCAGATGGTCCAACTATGGACCAAGGAATATTCTTTGATTTCACTCCATCTTCCATTCTAGTTTTCAGTTTGCTGCATATGGATTTCTCAGGTGATGGGGTCTGTTTAAGAGGCAGTCAGACTTATTTCAGCTGAGCTCTGCACGTGGATATAGTAAGCAAAATTTGGCTCATTTTGAGTGTCTTTAGAAATGTCGTTGAGCCAGAAAATTTCCTCATTTAAAAAAAGTCCAGATCAGCATTTGCATGTTTTTCCTTTTTCAGAGCTTTGAAAAAGGGTAGAAAAAGAAAATCTAAGTGTGGTTATCATCTAAATTGTATTGTGTGATCGACTCTGTAATAATAAACATTTTTAAGAGAAACACATAAACTTTGTGTAGAAGTTCAGTGAAAAAAAATATGATTTGTTATAACTTCTCAGACCCCAATTTTACATTGATGGCAAATAAAAAAATAGAAAAAAGTTTCTTGGTTTTGTTGCTACCTAATAATGCAGAATCATGCACATATTTAATACATTTTAAAATAGAAGGGACAGTTTGGTAAATGTGTGGCCGAGTCTTGCAATCACACACAGAATGGACAGCTGTACTTCCCCATCGGTAATGCAGGGTTTACATTCATATCAGACACTAATGTAGATGTCTTTACATTTTCCCTTTGCTTAGATATAAAATGATTTAGGTAATGGATTCTTTATTGCACTATGCCTTGTGGCTGTGCAGCTCATTTAATTTGGTACCTTACCTACCATTTTCTATAGTAGGCAAGACAATCACATAGTGTAGAAAGCTGTAATTCAATAAAATTTTTGAAGCCTTGACAAGGTGTTTTGTCTTTCAGGGATCTCTACCTCAGTTTAAATATTTGCATGGCTTTGCAGCTAAGTGTTGACATGAACATGTAGCTTCTCATCTGTTGGGGTATTTCACCTGAGGAAGAAGAGAATTTTAAAACTATGTAAAACATTTTTTAAATTATTTTTGAAAAATTTCTAAGTCTCTTAAGGCAGCCCCCAAATATTCATGCTTTTATTGCCCCTCAGAGGTGACCAGCCATGTATCTTGACTGGATCTCATGCTTCTTTTATGGAGGGTCACATTATCTAATAATAAGCAAAATGGTGATGAATAGTCTGTTGACCTTGTAGCCTTTGTGTAAATCTTTGAAAAGATTTTAATGTCCAAGGAAGGGTTAGCACTGAGCACCCCAAAAATGTACTGTATTTTTGCAGCCTGGCAAGTACCTAATGGTCCAGATAAGCTTCATAATGTGATGTTGAATTTTCCTTGATTGTCTTGGGACCAAAAAGCTGTCAGTGGGTTGCAACTCCTTTTGGTACTATAATATATTGTTACAGAATTCTGGTAACTATAACTGAGCTTTGTTTTATGCAGAGATGAACTTATATTAATCTCTCTCTGCAGGTGTTTCTTCATATTAGTTACAGGATAGTCAGATTTTCTAAATTACCTAAGTGACATAAGGTCATAAATATCATTCAGAATCAAATTTCAAGTCTCAGTTTTTCTTAAAAACAAACAAACAACCAAAAAAAACCCCAACCAACCAAAAAAAAACCCTCCAAACAAATTCCAGATGTGCTTTCAAAAAACTCAGGAGAGTTGGTTTCATGTCTGCTTAGCCTTTCAAAGGCAGTGTGAGTAAATTTGTCATTTTCCCCAAATCCCAGCATCTTTGGTTCTGCACCTGCTGGTTGGCAGCTGAAACTTTTGCTTTTCTGACTTGTGACACCTTAGGAGCCTGTTTTCCCAGCTTCTCAGTGCTGCAGTTCCCACACCTCTCAGCTATGGAGTAGTCTAGCAGCATTGATTTACTTGAAAGGAAATCCTGAAAATCCTGTTTGGTAGGAAACACAGATAATTTAAATTTTTATTCCTTTAGGGAACAAATGTTCCCTAGGTATGTTCTAAAGGTTGGTATTGTTTGTGTAGTAGAAACATGAGAATTCTTGCCCAGCTATGCTCTGAAGTTCTTTAGATGACTTTTGGAAATCCCATGCTGAAATCTGTGTTTTGTATAGGTGGATTTCTCTGGCTGCATTCAAAAAGGATCAAAAGCAGGAAGCAGTTATTGGCAAATTTTCTGGGCAAGGAGAGAATCATGTATTGATGAGCTAAATTTGAACTTTCACTTCATTTTACCATTTGTGATCATTATTATTGCCTACACTAGAATAATTCTCAGTTTGGCCAATGCCGCAGCTATTACGTTCCATCTGTTGGAGAGATGCAAATAATATAAACAGGCAGAAAAATATCATCCCAACTCAAGCCATGCATTCTGACTTCATGGCAAAAATTGCCACTTTTCAGTATAAGAAACTCTACTTGGAAAAAAAAGTTCTCTGTCTCTGCTCCTCTTGGGTGATTTCATGTCTACTCATAGAACAACCATTCAGTGCTTCAGAAAAAGCAGGAGTGGTGGGTGGTGCAGTGCAGAGCAGGCCCTCGTGCCTGCTGGTGCATGAGCTGTGTCAAACAAGCCTCCACTGATTTTCCTAATGCAGAGGTGCAAACAGGATGAACTGCCTAGGGCCCTTTCTGTTCCTTTGGAGTGATGGTAACATTTGGTGGAGTACTGGCAACAGTGGGGCTATTGATGCAATGGGGGGAAAATGACAGCCAGATAAGGTAGTAGCTGCTGCTTACTAAGTAAAATAGGGAAAGACAGCAAGTGCCTTGTGTTCTGTTTTTCCAGTTTGGTAACTGCAGTACTTCAAGTGTTGTGGCCATGTGAATGATATGGTAGCATCAATTTGAAGAACTTTTTAGATCATACACCTTCAGTGTTCAACATAAACGCTGAAGGGACAAGTTCCACATCCCTTCACTTCTGTGTGCCCCTCCTTCTTTCACTGTCCTTGCTAACAATTTCCCTAATTCCCCTGCCCTCCCTCTTTGAGCAAGGTATCACACTTCCATTGTTTCTTCTACGCCTTTCTGTGAAGGGCATTATATTCTCTTCCTATGGCTGTTAGTGATGGGCCTTAAATCTTCGTTACAATGTTGCTCTGCCTGTTGGAAAGCAAAGCAAAGCATTGACTGTGGATATAATGCAGCCTTGTTTGAAGTGGTAATTAAATAAGAAGCAGTGTATTGGAAGGCAGAGTTGCCAAGTGCCTAAGAAGGGAGTGGAAATTTTAATACTTTCATGGTCTTCTCCCAACTTTCTCTTAGGAAAATACAAGGCATGGGAAATCTACCGTTCGGAAAGACGTTCTAAACAAAATGTTGGTTTACAGTGAAGCTCCTGATGGCAGGCCCTTGCAAAAAGTAAAACCCTCAAAAGCTGCTCTGACATCAGTTTCCAGTGAAGCTCATATTCGATTATTTCTGGTTTCCAGTTTCTTTGACAGCTCATCATCAGTCCCGCCTCCACCTCACACAATTTTAAGATCCTGTTCAATAAGTAGAACAAGTATAAACATGGTTCTGTACTCCAGTTATCCTGGCCCAGGGTGGGGGAGGAGAGGAGTGGATAAAAAAACATGGAAAGGCAAAGCAGCATGTTCAGTGGGGAGTTTTAACAGGACAGATCACTTTTTCCTTTAAATTTGGAGTGTTGCCCTAACTTTGAAATTCTTTACTCTCTGGTCTCTTCTGGCTAGCCCTAGGTCCTTTTCATTTTTCTCTTCCCAGCCTACGTTCCCCTCCCTCCACAAGCACTGCTGACTCTGCTCCCTCCTGTTTCTCCCTTGCCTACGCTCTCAGAGTATCATTGGCTCCATGCCTCACTCAGCCAGGATAGTGTCATGAATACTGCATACTGTTCAAATGTGCTTGTCTGATGTGCAAAGTTCTAAATTAAATGCTTCTGTAGATAGAAACTGTGGGGGGAATATCACAAATCAGAGTCAAGAAAATTGCTGTGTTTTCTAGAGAGAGAAAACACATTGAAAATAGTCATTTGTAGATGACAAATATGCCTAGTGAGTGAATCATATTCAGTGTTTTAAAAACTAGGATTTATCATAAAAATTATTTAAAAATAGGGACTTCAAGTTTGTGTTTAATTCCTATCTCCAGGGCAGTTCAGCTGTACCTCAAACATTGCTACTAATGTTTATCTAACCTTTTCACAGGGATTTCTGTTATGAAAATTGAGGAAGCATATTAAATTTGCTGGTGGTTTGCTTTATCCCTGAACAGACAGAACATTTTACTTCTTCCTCTTTGCAGCAACACTTCATATACATGTTATATATATATATTAGCTGATTTATCAATATCTCTCTTCCTCAGATGGAGCATCTCTCATTCTTCCAGCATTTGCTCAAAGAGTCTTCTATCCAGACATTGTTCATCCTTGTTTCCTCACCTCTAAATTCTAAGTGGTGTCCAGTCAGTGGATTTTTTAAAATGTAGAATACTAAACTGAGCAAACTACTTTGGGGAAAGTTTGTTAGCTCTTAATGCTGTAACGTTTGGGACGTTTATTTTCTTGTCCCAACTGTGTGACAGTGTTGATTGATATTTGATTTCTGAGCCATTTGAACCCCCCAGGTTGTCTTCTGTCTCCTGGCTGGTCATCCAGTATTTGTGCAGTTGATTGTTGTGACCTTCAACTCACTGACAAGTGAAGTATAACACTTAGTGTTTGTCTTTACTGAGGCACTCCTATTTATTTCAGACCACTTTTCCATTTTCTTATATTTCTTTGGGATTCTATACCTGATCTTCATCAGTTTTTGCCCTTTTCAACTTTCCTCATCTGTACACACAGCAAGTATATTACATCACCCAAAGCATTAGTGAAATGACTTCTCACTGTAAGTTTTGGTAAGACAATGAGCTAGTGATTGTCCTTCAAATGCAATTTTTGAATTAGAAACATGCATGCTTTATGTTACTCACCTTCCCTTTGGTTCACTATGGAAGGGCTGCATGATATAGGTCAGGGCCCCTGACCACCCTGGTGGGTTCTAATAGTGTCACAGGAGTTTGGATTGTCATTTGTGTTGACTGCAAATCTTTGTTGTTCTCTGTCCTTGCCAGCAGTTATAGATAGGTGCACTGAAATCTGAATCTCCTTTTCCTACTCTGTGTATCTGCCTTTTCCCAGCCTTTAAGTGTCTCTTTGTCTTCCAAAAGTTCTTGAAGACTTTTCTTGGAAACTTTTCTCATCTACAAGGTTGTTGTCATTGCTTATATCAGGCTGGTACTTTTTACTTATGCTTTCTTGTCATTATTTGCTTGTAGGTGTCAGGTATTGTACAAGAAAATGTCAGCTTTTCAATTAATAGATTCTTTTTAATTACTATTACTACACCCTCACATTTAGCAAAGCAGCTCTTTAATAGCTTTTTGAAAAGAGACTGTTGTTCTTTTCAGATGTTTGTGATGTGCCTTTTCTATTCTATTCTGGAGAGTTGGGGCCGGGTTCAGACCTAACCTCAATGTCTCAGTGTCTTTGGCTGTCAGGAGACATGATCTTCAGTCAGAATAAGGCAAGGGCATTTAAACTGTCTTAAGGTAAATCATCCTAACTGTGCCCCAGGCCACATTTAGGAGGTGAAGCCATCTTCGCTTTTTGCCCTTCAAGGCAAGCTCAGCAGATATCTGGCTCATCTGGGAAATGAGCTCACTGAGTTTACATGAAATACTTCATTCACTTAACTTTTCTCCCCTTTGAATGTTGTACTTCTTTAAAGTGCCTTTACAAAGTTATCTTTCTTCCCTTTTACCACACATTACAGGTGAAAACCTTGCCTGACTGAAATCAGTATAAGCTTCAGTTAGGTCAGAAATTTCACCCTAGAATTTAAAGTACAATTATATTGTGCAAGCCTTAAATAATATGCTCATTTTGCTAAGCTCACTTGTTCTCTCTAATGATTTTTCATTCAAAACTAAATAGAGAATAAGGAAAGCAGTGTATATAATCTTGATTTTGTAGAGACAAAACCAAAATTACAAGCTAATTTTTATGTTTTCAGAACAAGGCCAAGTTCTCTGCAACTATTCCATTACATGTTAAGTAAATCTGGATAAAGAGTAGATCTGTATCTCAGTGAACAATCTCAGGAAATCTGAGTTTAATTGATGACCTTGACACTGGCATTACCTTCTCATGTGCTTGCTTTTCCATCTGTAAAATGAGGATAATGATATTGGTATTTCTTTAAAGCCTTTGGAGATCTTTGTCTGAGAACTGTGACACTTCTTTACTTTCCAGAAACCCTTTCAAGCTTCCATTTTAAAAAAATTTTAAAAAATAAAGAAAAAAGAGTTCAGTTTTTTTTACTGGCACTGCAGACTTCAGTGTTGCTAGGCCTGTGAGATTTTTTCCAAAAGTGAGTCATGAGAAATGGGCTCTTTCTTTTGCAGCCCTTGGTCTTGCAGCTGAGCTAGAGAAGGTTGGTATTTTTGCTTTGCAGCAGAAACACAGAAACACCCACCAATTTTGATGCTTGCAGGGAACAAGCACGACAGTTCTCTTGCAGTTAGAAAGGGAAGCCTGCATAGGGTTCTCCTCTTAGAATGGTTGTTTTAGAGTCCCAGTAGAGAGCTAAGTGTCTTCTAGAATATATTTAAATAAATGAAGGGATTAAAGGATGTTGGTGCTTAAAAATAGCACAGAGCTGTTCTTAATGACATAGAATAGTGGTTCAGAAGGGAACAGCTCTGACTACACCATTATGTAAGAAAAAAGGGGAAAGGAAATCAAGTTTGCTCAAAGACCAAAAGTCCTGCATTTATAGGAGAGGAAGATAAGAAACGAAGAAATCTTATTACATTGTGCCAGTTTCTGGTAAACTATCAAAGTGAAGATTTTTGAATTATCAGGAGGAGGGCATTGTGTGGTTTTTATTTTGTTAAACAACTGAGGATTTCAAATGAGAGAAATAGCTGTTACATAATATTGAGCCCAGAAACGTCCCAAGGTTTCTGTGCGATTCCCTTGGCATGGAGTCAAGCAGGGATAAAGCACTTATGTTTCTATGTTTCTTAAAATGACTTTTTCAACATGCTGAATGGTTCTGGTATCTCAGGGGAGCAGTCTAGGCCAGACTTGAGAGTGGAGTTGCATCACGGGCTGCCGTCCCATTGGAAATGGGAATAAGCAGACAACTTCCATTAGAGACCACCATTGAGATTCCAGCAGCTTGTCGGAAGTGCTGTTTGCATTCCAAAGAGTAATTGCACATTGCTGGAACACGTCCCTCTCTGTCGCATGGTAGAAAAAGTCGATATTGGCTTGGCAGGGAAAGGAAAGAGAATTGCTTGCTGCAAGGGGGAAAAGCTTTAGGTCTGTATTTCTATCCCATGGCATATTCTCTCCCCTTCCTTGCGGAAGCCTTTAAGAGCTTGTACACTTCTCAATGATTTACAGCCTTATATGTTTTCCAAGTTTTAAATCTAAATTGCTATTCTGTTGGCTTTTTTTAATGTACTTTCAAAGCCAAGGTTCTCCAAATTTCAGCTGCTTGCTTGTGGGAAACCATTCTGCTGCCTATTAAATTTTACTGTGAAGCAACTTTTTCCCAACAATCTGATTTTTCTTGATTTTTTCCTGTTAATGCTTAGATACTTCTTTTTATTTTAACCCACAGATTTCCTAGTTTCACATCTTCAAATTCTTGTATTTGAAAGATTTTTTTGTAAGCAGTTCTTATACCCTCTTCATTTTAGGTCTCTTTGGATGTCTGCCCTGTGAATCCTTTTATTTATTTTCCCACATTAAGGTGATTGGCACCGAATGCATAGTCCTAAAACGATCCTTTCCTGCGTACATCTTCTGCTTATGCCTCTGCTTGTGCAGCCTAATCTTTCATTTGGTAATTTGTTGCCAAACACTTGGCAAATTTGTCTTTCACAAATACCTTTTGCAGGTCACTGCTCAAAGTTTTCTGCCCTACTCTGGTGACAAAATGCAAGTTAGCTAATTTAAACTCTTGAAACACATTAGCACAGAGAAATTATTGAAAACTTTATTGGGTTGTGGAAAGCTTTCAGGTTAACTGTTTTGCATTCAAAGGTGATTGCAAGGAGAGGAAGATGGGAAGAGAAGAATATCTGGGTAATCTGTGTACCTGAGGAAAACCTATGGTAGCCTGTGACTGCTGTAATGTGCCTTGGGGCCACTGGCAGTCAGCATCTTTCAGCTCCTCTGCCTTGCCCTGGAAGGCTGGACCACCACGAAGCAGCTACAAGATGAGTAGTAGAGTGCAAAAGCTAATTTAAAACTGCAGCTGCCTTTTCCTCCCTGCCTTTGCCAAGTATTTTGTGGTGAGAGCTAATGATCAGCACTGCTGCCTCCCTGAGTGCTCCCCCTTAGGAGGGCACAGGCCTCAGCTGGAAGGCAGCTCATGCACCCTTTGTAACTGCACGAGCACTGCTGCCTTTATTGCTGCTGATGTTCACTTGGCTGGTTCTGTACAAGGTTGAATGATCCAGCACAATACAATATCTCCCTTTTCTTGATATCTTTCTCATACATTTGCTTATGGTTTTCAAGTTGTATCTTCTTCATATCTGTAGCTGGGACTGCTGCCTTCCTAAGTCCTGGTGTGGGATTTTCTTTACTCTAAGGTATTTGGGTTATTTTACCAGTCTGTGTTTCCTTAGCCTATTCCTCAAGGCATTTTTCAGTAAGAACAGTAGTAAGATAAAATATAAAGGGGACTTACAGGAAAGGTTGGGAGAGACTTTTTACCAAGGCTTGTAGTGACAAGACAAAGAGCAATGGTTTTAAGCTAAAAAAGAGTAGAATTAGATTTGACATAAAGCAGAAAGTTTTTTACGATGAGAGTGGTCAGACACTGAAACGGGTTGCCCAGTGAAGTTGTGGATGTAACTTTGTTGGAAATGTTCAAAATCAGGTTGGATGGGGCTTTGAGCAACCTGATCTAGTGAAAGATGTTCCTGCCTATCACAGGGGAGTTGGGGTAGATGAAATTTAAAGGTCCTTTCCAACCCAAACCATTTTATGATTCAGTCCTGAAAATAATTTGGCCTATTTGACAGGTATCTGGATGTTGAAAGTCATGTCTGTTCTTTGTTCAGTGGTGTACTGTTTAATGTCCTGCTCAAGTTATCTGAATTCAGTTCTTTTTTTCTCAGCCCAGCAAGACCTGGGATAAAACTGCTTTCTTTCTGGGTAGTAATACTTGATCCAGCTGTACAGCTTCTCACTGCCTCTTTTGTCAGCCTAGGAGGATGCATATGGGAAGTGCTTGTTGCACCTTGGGGTTTTGTCATAAGCTTCTGTTCAAATGAATGCTTTGTGCTGTGTTTGCTTAGCTAGAAGAAGAAAGCATTTCAATTTCAAGCCATTGGACAGAGTGTGTTCTGCAAACCAAGCTTCTTTTACCATGCTGCATTTCTCTCCTTGATGGCATATTGATTTACCTTAGTCAAGTTGGGCCAAGCCCAGCTTTCTGCCCTATTATGTGTCTCAATGTCTTGCTGTTTCACATCTTAAGCAGAGCTCAGGCTTGTCCCTCCATGCTGGGATCAAGCTCTGTAGCTGCAGGTTTTTGCTGTGCATTTCCTTTGGGCTCATAATGAGCAGATATGGTGCAGCCACAGCTGGAGCTGAAACAAGTGAGGTCCACCATGGATATTGAACAACCTCTGAGCAGCATGTGGGGTTTCTGCTCCTCCAGCAGCCTCCAGCTTTTCCATACAGCATCATGGAAATGAGCAGGGCTGGGCACAGAGATGGATTTGAAAGTTTAGTTTATGGGTGCTTGATTTGTCTCCTCTGCAGAAGGTGGTGTTGAGGGTGCACAGCCTGTGGTGTCTCAAGCGTAGGTCTCTCTATTTCCCCCAGAAAAGTTCTTTCTTTCCCTCCCAGTAGCACGTAGGTCGGTGTTCAGTGTGTGCTAATTGCCTAGACATGGACAACTACACTGGGGCAAAACTTCTGACCGCTTCTCTAAGGAAAGCAGTCCAGTCTAGTCCAGTGTTACATCCCAGATGTGTGCTGGGATGGTGAAGGTGGTCAGAGGATGTGACTTGTAAGCTGACCTGACTGATTGCAGTTGCCAGATGGGTTTAATCATCGTAATGGGGTCTGGGTGTCAGGTGAGCCTGAGAGTAAGTGAGACTGGAGATGTGGGAATGGCAGGAGTTGAGATGAGTGCAGGGCCTCTGCTTTCCCTGACACCTTTTGAGATACCAGCCTAACTCAGTGTCTCCTGTGGTTTTAGCATCTCTTCAGGATGCTGGGAGAGGCAGACCTGCCTTGCCCTTGGCCACCTGCTTCCCCTGTGCTGGCAGCTAACTGACCCCCTTGAGCTAGCTCAGCTCCCTAAACCTGCTGAAAATTAACTGTTTCTAAAAATGTGAGTTCTGCAGCTGTCTCAGCAGATGAACTCACCACTAGGGCAGCAGGGAGTGTCCCTTAGGAGCAAGGCTCAGACTGACCACTGTGCTGTGAAACAACCACCTGTTCTAGCTCCCTGCCCCAGGCTGAGGTTTGGTGCTTGACCAATGCCTTTAGACTGCCTCTGAACCTAAGAAAACAATAATTCACTGATTTGGCTGCACCTGGTGTAGAGAAAGCTCCATTGGAGTATTACAAAAGCTGCTTTGACATTCCTGCTATGTTTTTGACAGAATGATTACTGTATTTTAAAGAAGCATCTTAGCATGCACATGGCTGTATAATTTACAAATTGCGTTTATCTAGCCCAGAACACTAAATTTTTTAGTCAGACACTGTGATGCATTTTTGTACTACTTTGTTAGAGGATGAATTTTCAGTCTGAAAAATAGTGTCGTTATCCCAATTTCTGTTGCTGGAGGTTGGTCATACATGACTGTCCTCAGCAGAAGACAATGCTGCAGTTCATACCAACAGTTCAGCTTTTATGTAGTAATAATTAAAAGAAAAAAATTTGTATTTATTTACTGCCCAATTATCCAATTTTTAAAGATTGGTCTTCACTGAAAGATAAAATGAAGAGAAATGCAAAAGGAAAATTAGGTCATTAATGTACTCTTTGCTTCTAGCTTTCACTTCATTTGATTGTAAATTGTTTGCAGTAAAATTGCAAATTAGTAGCTTGGATAAAGCACTATGAATTCCTTCAACATCAGATTTAAATGAGGGAGAATTGGGCCTCTAACCTTCATGGAGTATAAGTGTAGCTGGATGCAATCCTAGGGGCTTATTATCCATTCCTCCATATTATTTGCTTGAACTCTCAATTGTTCACTGTTCAATGCACACTGGGATGCTGGAAAATGCCTAAGAAGATGTGAGATGGAAACTCAGGCAGTGGGATGCTCTTGCTACCAAACACAGACATCAAAGGATGTGCCACATCCCACAGCAGGCTCCCAAACAGGAATGGCTCTCAGAAAACCATGGTGCTTTCCAAGAGTAGTGCAAAATTTACATCCTGAGCTGGCAGAGAGACAGAGCTGGCTGTGGCCAGCCTGGCGGGAAGGGTTGGTGGCTGGAGGGATGTCTGGGTGTGCTCCTGCTGGCCAGGTATTTGGGAACAGGGCACTTCTGTGATGGAGAAAATTTAAGCTCTGGTTTAAATTTTTAATTTAAGCATAAATAACTGGACTCAGGTACTAGTTAGAGATAATTTGTCTGGAAAGTCAAGAATTAAAGGAACTCTTGTTAGAACTCTCTTCCTGTCAGAACAATATTGTCTGCATTTGTGCTCTCTGATAAATCAGATTGCTCAATGGGGGTGTCGTGTGAATTTTTGGATTTCCCAAGAGCAAATCAGAATATGCTGATATTAGACCCAAGGTTTTTTCCTTCTCTGGTGGACTCCTTATGCCTATGGGAGAGCTTCTGCACCCTTTCCTGTTGGGTTTAGCTGCCTCTGTGTGCTGTGTGGCTGCTCCCATTAGCTGTGCAAGGTACTCGTCTGGTTGTCAGTGGGAAAGACTTCTGCTCCTCAGGCCTTTGAGATACAATTCTTGTCACGTGTCCTGCTTTTTGAACTTTGAACCTCTGTCTAATTCTAACTTATTTTTTCTGATCCAGTGATCCTTCAGCCTGGAAAAGATGAGCAGGAACACTCATCTATTGTCAGCCTTGTGCAAGCCATGGGGAAGTACAGTGGTTGCTGTTCTGCTCTGGTTGTAAAACAACAAATAACAGCAAAATGCTTGGACAGAACAAGGAAAAATAAATTAAAAAATTATCTTTCTCATTGAGTAAATGCAGCCATACACTCTGTGAGTATGGTATACACAGTTTGGGCTGTGTATGGAGTGGGAATACATTTACAGGGAGAGGAGATTACCTGCAATTGTTAACAGTGTCATTAAGATTAAATGAAACAAGTTGATAAAATATATGGGGATTTGGGTTTGGGTTCTGTTGATTTGGTTTGTTGTTGTCGTGTGGGTTTTGTTTGGTTGGTTTTGCTGCTTTTTGTTCTGCAAAGATGAGGATGTCTTACCTGTGACTTTGTTGCTGTGGACATTTTGTCCTTCTTAATAGTTACTTATCCTTTTGAGTTATGTTGGTTTAACACCATGCAGAAGCCAAGTCTCAGGTAAGTGCTGGGGCTGTTTTCAGTGGGATATATTGTGTCACTAGCAGAATCTCAGCAGTATCAGGATAGTGTACCTGGTCCACACTCCCATCCTGCACTGGGACTGGAGCTTTTATTGCTTAGGCTGTCAGTGCATATAAGGAATTAGTGAGCCATGTGCACTGGATTGTTTTAGACATGGTTTCTATATTATTCCTAACATCCCCTGACAGACCATGCTATCCCAGCTGTGCTGTGTTGGTAGTACTGGAAGGAATATCAGCCACCATTGTGGAGTTTGGAATATAGGTTCATTTGCAGCCTCAAATTCTTATTTATTACACAGAGCTTTATAAAATGACCATCTATCAGGATGACCAGTTTCTGTCCAGAGGTGAATCTTCCAGAAGTTTGTTAACAAAAGTAACTTCCAAATACTGCACATATTTAGAAAATCATGTATTACCTATGTTTCATAATGAGGAATATTTTCAAAATTGCCTTTACACATTAGATTTCCTTAGGAGCAAGAAAACACAGTTTTAAAATAAAATATTATATTTTGTGAGAAAGCAGAAGAGGGAATGCTTGATGAGTATTGAATTAGGCAATGCTTGTTGTTCAGTTGTTTGTGAAATTGGTGGTACACCAGTCTGTGCTTAAAGAGGGCATGATCCTGTTGCTGTTGGACCACTTGATTTATTTGTAAGCTGTGGATAGACAAGCATTAGGTGCAGAAAAATAAATTAATTTTTCTGAGTGCTCTATATTTGCTTCTCATCTGGCTTATGCATCTCCTGTATATCTTGTATGCACAGAGGGGTGTGAAAAAGACTGCAGCTCGCCAACTCAGATCTTGGAATGAGAGAAGAGAGGAGAGCTGGCTCTGACAGTTCAAAGCAGAGATGTTCACAAGTGAAGAAAGATGAGGAAGATAAAGAATCTGGGAAATAGGGACATGAATGGTAAAACATGAAAAGAAAAACATAGGGAACAGGACAAAGGAGGAAAGGAAACATAAGGAAATTGAAGTGCGAGTGTCAAAGAAAAGAGAAAATAAGAGGAGTAAATAGAGGAAAACAGAAAAATTATGTAGTTGTCAAGTCTTTTTTTAAATATGTAAAGCTCTAAGTATTCCAAGATGAGAATGTGTATGTATAGAAATGAATATGTAGTTAGAGCCTTTTTAAATTTAGACTGTAGTCTTGAATTTTTCAAATCAAATTGGAGACCTGTGGGCTTAGCAGAGCCATATCCCATTTAATTCTAGTACAAGAAGAACACATTAGTGGTATCTCACACAGAGCATTTCTCCTTCTTATTGCTCCTCTGCCCTGGGTTGTCCCTGTTGTGCCATATGGCCAAGTGTGATAAACAGTGAGGTCTCAGGAGCTGATTCTGCTCAGAAATGACTGCCCATAAGCAGGTGAATCCCCACATACCAGTTTCTGGGTTTGAAATCGAAACCGTGTGTGAGACTGAAGGATAGACACAAGGAACATGTTACTGTGTGGTTTTGCATGAAATTGGAGTATTTGAATTGTTGCAGTAGTCAGCAGAATAGTAAAGACTGTCCAGTGCATGCCTAAAGTGTGTGCCAAGTGGGCAATAGAAACACCAACAGAAAAATGTTTCTGTAAAACTTGTTTATTTGGGAAAATGTGTATGGTAGTTAATTGAAACATTCGCTTCTGACTGCTGAGAACTGACAGGAGGAACACCAAAGCAGACAAAGAGCAGCAAGCTGTCCGAAGGCACATTTTTGGAGCCCTATCTAGTCTGCAGCTTTTGAGTTCTTCCTTTTTCCAAACTATGATGCGAACATTTAAAATCAGCTCTGAAATGTATCAGGTGTTTAAAAGAAAATGGCAGTTTGAAAAGAGAGGGGAATGTAGTACTCAGATCTTCTGTATATCAGGGTAAAGGAAACATGTTTTATAATCTCTGTGTATCTGTAAAGCTGTGGAACTGTTAGAAATTCATTTCAAACTGAGGAGCTCAAAATAAAACTCCCGTTTAGGAAGAGCGGTACTGCTCAGTTTACCGGACTGATATTTACAGCCATAATCTGAATCCTTCTGTCCCTTAGAAATCATCAAACCGCTCCAAGGTGGAAGCATTTTCTCATACTGTCAGATTTGAATATTTAAACTAGAGAATGAACTTGAGTTTAAATGTGACTCCTTTGGCAATGGAAACTGCCTTTGAAGTTTTTGGATCTTCTACATTCCACATTTCCTGTTTTAAATTAAAAGAACAAAGCACTCTCAAATAATGCACTGCAAGCACCCTGTGAAACCTGCATCTCAGACATGAGGAATCAGACAGAAGGAGGAGGTCTGGGGGCATTTCATTCATCTTCCCATCAAACAATCTGCCCCAGGTAAGAGCAATTCAGGTGAGTCAAAGCTAGCAGGGTTGGTCGTATCCTCAATTACAGGGCAGCCCAACTAACGGCTTCATTAAAAATCTAACTCCCGTGCTTTGTTCATGACAAAGATGAAATACCCCGCAGTAGCCATTGTAGGATGTAAAATTATGATCTCTTGGAAAGCCTCCCCACCCCACCCCCAAAAAGCTCCCAGTTGTTGTCACCTGCTCTTCTCTGAATTCCATAGGTCACTTCTGATCCAGCTTACATAGACCTTCCATGTTTTTTCACTATCCTTAAGCCATGACCTCTCCCAGCTTCCAGGAGACAAGACTTAAAATCCTGTTTAAACTGTCAAGCTTCCTAGGATGTGCCTATTTTTCAGGCATGTCTGGAAAACTAAGGAGTTGAGATCAACTTGAAATTTACCTAACTGCAGTAAGTCTAGAACTTTTTTTTCCGTCTAGGCTCAGGCTGGGGATCATTTTAGCAACACTGATGGTAAATCTCTCACTCTGGCATGAATTATGTCTTCTCATCCTTCATGCACTACACCGTGGAGCATTCAGTGTTAGACTCGAAGTTGTGCTGTCCCTGTGCATTAAGTGGCAAAATGTACAGGGTAGATTCCAGCAGCACAGAGGACAAAAAGCTCAGCTTATCTTTCACCGAAAGTATTGCTACCATGTAAGACTGGACAAGACCAGCTTGTCAGTAGGGATCAGGGAGTTGAGGCTGTATCTAAGCGAGGCAGAGGTGAGGACTAAGGAGAGCTGAAGGATGCCTTTGGCCAAGTCTCAGTTTTCTTGTCCAGTCTGTAATTTAGAACCACTGCTGAATTGGCAACTGCTGTGATTAATGATTTCTGCCATCTCTAGGTCTTAGGGAGATTCTGTCCTAGCTCAGTTATGATTTTATAGGGCTCTCCAGTCCTGACTGGGCTAGAGCAGTGCAATGTACATGGGCACAAAGCCATTGGTTCTTAGGCAACTGCAGTATCACAGAGTGCTGCAGCATTTCCCCTTGGCAGCTCATGCTCCTGGTAGCACCATTCCTTTGCCCTGAAGTACCACTGCAGCTGCTGGGCCAGTGGGCAACTTGAACAGGGAGCAAGAGCCTGGACTGGCTGCTGACTTTGTGGTGGCACCAGTTTGTCAGACTCTCTTTCTCAGAAGGAACCTGGAACAGCTTTTATGTAAAAACATCTGTTGTATTTATAAACCTGCACTAATGCTCGAAGAGGTGTTTGAAAAATTGTGTATGCCATTTTTAGATGAAGTTTGAAAATCCTGGCGCATGTCATATAGATCATATACTTCATGTATAATCATAGACATCATGTATCATCATAAAATGTTGAATGTCATTCCACGGCATCGGTAACTTTGCACAGTCACAGGGATCAAGGTTATAGATAGAATGGCAGGAGATGGAAAGAAAATAATATTCCCACTTTTATTAAAGATTCAGTGGTTGGTATGGCTTGGATATTATTACGCTATAAGTAATAAACGTTTGTCAGAGTGATGGAAGTAACTACTGGCAAATTTTCCCAATTATTATTACTATTATTATTTTGCTCTTTTGTCCAATTGCACAATTTCCTTATTTCTTTTTCTCAATGATCAGGTGTTGAATTAGTGGTAGAAGATTTTGACCAGACTGATTGTAAGAGATTTGCATTTCTTTTTTGCTGGATTCCATAAGCTGATCAGAAGAACCTCTCCATAGGAATTCTCAAAGAGTTGAAAGCATCTGAGCTTTTTGCCTTGTAAGTGATATCAGGTAGATTCTGTTGGGATGGGAGGTGGTTCTGATTCCGAGTGAGGAGCCAGGGGTGCTGTGGGAGAGGATCTGTTGATGGTTATGTCCACACCAGCAATTTGTGCTGTGCAGTAGGAGCAGAACTGTAATGCCAATTACAAAATGCTGGTCCTGAAGACCCAACGTCCACATGAATGTAGTTTTGAGGTGTGGGACTAGTTCTGGTTTGGTCCCACATGCTCCTTCAGTGGCTTGAGTGCCTAGAGTGTGCTCCTGGAGAGCTGCTCCAGATTTAGCTACACCCTGAAGGAATCCTAGTGGTCTCCATGGCGGCACTGTGTTCTGTTGGGAAAGCTGCTGATCTGAACTACAAATTGGTGTAGACACAGCTGTTAAATGTCTGGTCCTATCTCTTGAATAAATAAATTGAGACCACAGGAACAGGGTCTTGGAGGAAGTGGCAATACTAGTTCTGACTTACTGTTGGCTAAAATCAAGGTCCACGAAGAATTACTACATTAAAAAAAATCTTAATGTTGTTGACTTAGTTTCATATACAGGAGAAAATAAGGAAGCTCTTTCTAGGGCTAAAACTAAAAGGGGAATCAGCATGAAGAGAGTAGAAATGCCAGGAACACCACTGCAGTTCTCTGGGATAGCTGCAGTATTTTGACATAGCCTACGATGACTAAGCCACTGGATTCAAGAAGAGCCTGTGTACTGAGCGCATAAAGATGTTATAGTCTTATACAAGTATTCTGAAATGTTTTTATAAAAAACCCCCCAAACACTCCACCCACCTTAAAATCAAAATCTAATTACACAGGATGAAGATGCTTCCTAAGCAGTCTCACTTGGAGCACGTGTTGCCAAAGAAGAGTTCATATTGTGAGCTATATTATGGTGAGTACATCAACAAAAGGGAGGTGTAAAGAGAAACTGCTCAGTTTCTTACATGTAACATGTTTACTACAGGCCCATCTCTGAAATCCTGTCACATCACAAAATTTCTGCTAACTGAACTGTGTTGTTCAGATAGCTCATGAGCAACTCTTACAAACCTGAACAGACTTCACAAAATTAGAAGTCTTTAAAGTGCTAACACAATTAACTTTGTAAAGTTGTTTTATCAAATGGGAAAAGCTTTTCTAAAATATTTTTAAGTACTGTGTTGTTTTTGTATTTAACGTGACAGTCAATCATATCTTGACTTTGCAGCCAATAGTTTATTTGAACCTAAATCTGTGATGGAGGAATCTGAAAATATGGTTTGCTTAATAAGTTCCAGTTACTCTGCATTAATTTGAACATTTAGATAATGCTGGGACTACACCATCAACAGGAAAACATCTCAATTCTGGTTAAGCACATTTTCCTTCTGGTCATATTGGCTGCTTAAAATGTACTTGAACTGACTGTACACCTTGAACTGATTTGGATTTGATAGTTTCTCTCTTCTGACAGTTCACTCTTCTGCCCAGATTTGTATTCCTGCCCTCCAGCACGTTACTCAGAAACCTCTCATCCTCCTGCACCGTCAGGCCAGCGCCTTCGCTCTTTGAAAACATGTTGTTGCAATTTCTACAAATCATGGAAGAAAATTACATAATCTTAAAAGCTACTGCTCTGCTCACTGCATTAAATATTCATATTTCTACCCTTCTATTTCCATCCCCTCTCACAAGTACTTCAGCCCACACTGGTGCACCTTCTGCAATCGGGGAGCTCAGAGTCCTGGCCTGCACTCTCAGCAGAGCCATGCAAAGCCCTGGCAATCTTTCACTGCCATTTTAGGAAAGGATTAACTCTTTAATTGTTTTTACATAAATAAGAGACAATCATAGCTTTTATATTGTTAGTGCTTGCTGCAAGCTTTTTTCCTTAAGCACCAACCCAAGGAACAGATTTTTACAATTTGGAGCTGCTCAGTCAGTTCGGATGGCTTTTTAATCTCTAGGGGCCAGATGGAAGCATGATCCTTTACCATTGCATGTTTTGCATAATGTAGAGATTGGAATTAAATTTTGTTTGCACATAGTCATGGATGCATAAGTATATAAATATTTTTCTTTTCCATCCATGCATTTTCTCTTCTACTGCTTTGGTTTGGTTTTTTTTTAATGACAGCTTTCTACAGGGGAAAACTGTCACAAACAAGCAAATACTATGCCCTGACAGAAAAGCTTACACAGAAGAAAACTATGATTTTGGTCAAGATTTGAGACAGAACCTGACACTCAAGTGCTAAGTTTCTGAGCAGATGATGACTTACCTTGGTTTCAGGGCTCTTATAAAACTGCTATTGGACTGTTGGAATGATGTCATTTTATTATTTCTTCTGAAGCTTTATTTCAAGCTCTCCTACAATCCTAACTTTGATTTTAGTTGTATTTATGGATTTATTCTTTGCTGTCAACTGCAATCAACTGATTGAAATCCATAAATAATAAACATCAGGTTTCAATTTAAGATGCAGTAATGAGATGCTATCGGAAGAAGTTTTATGTACTTTAGCAGCTTTTTATAGCTGCCTCCCCCCAGAGCAAGGTCCTGACCTGTTCCTCGTGAGAAGGAGCTCATGTCTTTCCTGCATGTTTGTCCAGACCCACGTGACAAATCCTACATGGCAACTGAAGGAGAGGACACTCACACACCTGTTTGTGGAAGGGTTATATAAAATGTCCAAAGATATTTTAGCATCTACCAGTAAGATGAGCAACTCGACCTGCCTTACCCTTTGTAGGAGACATAATATTAAATTAACAACTAGAAAATAAAAAAATAAAAAAAAAGACATACTAACATGAAAAAACACATTTTATTGCACTTAAGTTATAAGAAAATAAAATTTCTAAGTGAATCAAACCATAGACACAATCCCTTTAAAGGTTGTTTTCCTCCATCATGTCAGGTTGTTACATAACTAAAATTAACCAACTGGAATCTGATTGTTTTAAATCAGACTATAAATAAAACAAAAACAAAAACAAAAAAAGGAGGAAAAAAGATCGCCTAGGATACAGTGTTAAACCACTTTCACAGTTCAGCTTGAGTTGTGGCTCTTGGAGAATGAGGCAAACCATTTGACTCTTTCTTTTCTCATTTTGTTTGCATGTGACATCTTTACAAAAACGTAAGTTTTTGCTCTGTCAGTTCCTCCCAGCAATAACTGTAACAGTTGTTTTTTTCTCAAATACTGTAAAACACTAAGACTGACCAGCAACTTTATTTTAATTTTTGTATTTTATAATATTTTTAAAAAATTTTGTCAGTTTTTTTTAATGTATGTTCATTCCATTCACCACAGCCCTCACAAAGAAAAATTTCCCCACAGAACAGGCTGCAATAGCTTTGTTCCAAGGAATGTGTTTTAATTTTTGCCCAGAAAAAAGAAAATAAGCTTTGCACACACACTCAATTCTTTATTTGCAGGCAAACTTCACTCTTAATTGTCTGAAACTCTTCCACTCTCAGCCTCTTAGAGGCACAGTTGGCTCAAGTTTCAGTGGCAAAAAGTCTTTTTCTGTAACCAAACTAGAGCAAATTTGGAATTCAGTCTGGGACTAAAACGTCACAGCAGAAAAAAAAATAAAAAAAAATAATTTGCTTTTCTTTCTTTCATTTAGCAGCATAAATAAGTTTGGCCA
This sequence comes from Drymodes brunneopygia, assembly GCA_013400955.1. Classification (NCBI taxonomy): domain Eukaryota; kingdom Metazoa; phylum Chordata; class Aves; order Passeriformes; family Petroicidae; genus Drymodes; species Drymodes brunneopygia. The sequence goes on from VZTZ01040308.1 coordinate 341,875, forward strand.
CTGGGAATACAGTACAGGGGTGGGACAACAATCCCGTAATTGAAGACCTACTTCTAGCACCAGCATTGCGAATTAAATCCATCAGAGGACTCTCAAAACCCAGGACAACTTGCCACCTCAGAGCAACTTATGCATTGAAGAGTGTAGATGGAAGCAACAGTAAATAGATTAAACAGAGGCTAATACTGTGATTGACATTGGCAATGGTTGGCAAAAAAAAAAAAAGAGGAATAAAGAAAAAAAAGAAAAAGCTCTGATAAAACTGTACAAAACAATTCACAGTAATATTTTAGCTTTTCCACACCAGGAATGGACTCTTTGTTTTTGTTTTTGTTTGTTTTTCTCATTGCAGATGCTCTCTAGTTTTTGAAAGTCAACTAGTGACCGCTCGCGGAGGTTGGAAGGGACCTTGGAGGGAGTCCTGTCCAACCCCCTGCTCAGAGCAGGGCTAAGGGACAGCGCGTTGCTCGGAGGGGCTGCCGGGACCCAGGGTGACCCAGGGGTGCACGAGCAGGCTCGCCTGTGCAGCTTATCTCAAGATCTTTGTGGTAAAATAACTTGTTAACAAGAACTGTAACATTTTTTTTTTCACTCCAAATTACTCAAAGAGCATTTGGAGGAAAGTAAAGAAATTAATTGCACCTGGTTTCATTTCAAAAGTTGGATTTTTGCAAAGCTGCCCCGGTCAAAAGTGTAGCCTTTTTATGTGATGAGACAGCAAAAGCCTCTCTTGTCAGTTATAGTTTGTCATCTTTGTCTTCTCCTTCGTAGTCTGTAGGTCTTTAGGATCTGTTGCCCCAAGGCAACATCCTGCACCACCAAGGACAAGGGATTTTTTTCCTTTTTCTTTTTTTTCTTTTTTTTTTTTTCAGGGGGGAGGGAAAGGAGAACATCGTCTACACGTTTGGACAAATTCATCTTTCTGCCCTTCACTTCATATCGACGTCAAAGTCCAACACCAGCAGCTTTGTTTCCTCAGTCCCGTTGCGGCTCCCGACTGCACACACCAGCTTTGTGTTAGAGGCTCTGATTCGCCACACGACGCCTCCGCTTCCCCCGCTCTCCAATGTGACTAGATTTCGGATAAATTCACCCGTTTTCAAGTCCCAAAGTTTTACAGTCCCATCATCTGAGCTGGTAATTACAAAGTTCTTGTTGAACTGTAAACAGGTCACAGCACTCTGATGCTTGTTGGGACCTGTAAGAGTAAACAAAACCATTTCTGTTTGTAATTAATTAGAAAGCAATGTCAGCCAGCGCTGCATCCAGAACAAATACTTTGCTATTTGCATACAGCTCTTTCCATCCATTAGAACTATTAGAGAACTATCTGTTTCAACTCCTGGGTTTGTACATGAAAAGGTACAGAAGCCTTGCCATGCTTTCAAAAAGCCAAGGCAGGCATAAAAATATTCCCCAGTATTTCCTTCTTTGCTTCAGTGATCTCATTGTGCTGTGTACCAGCAGCAGGGCAAACGTGCACTTGGACATCCATGACAATGAACTTAACCATCCTCAATGAGGTGACCACTGTAAGCATTTGTCTCCAAGTCCCTTTGAAGTGTTATTATGAGATTACTCCATCAGTACATACTGACAGTTATATGCTGACATATATATTTATATGTTAAAGCAGCCGAGTTTGCTTTACAGGGAAACTTAATTTTCTGCTCCAGCCAGCACTGCTGCATATGAGATATGAGAATTATAAAAGACCTTTTTTGTGGGGAGAAACACAACCGTGTGTTTGTGTGCATGATGCCTGAGTGGCAACTGTCAACAAGGGGAAAAAAAAAAATTTCTTCTCACTGAAATAAAGAAAACATCTTCCACTTGCATCTCTTGATTTATTGCAACAGACAGTGTACTTTGCCTCCTGATCCAATTAATCTGTAGGCTTCGAAACATTCAAGTGACCCCTAAATAAATACAGTGACTGTCTATTTTGAGATGTAATTTCCTACATATTTCTGTGGCTTATTAGGCTAATATACCCATAGCAAATTGCTATCAGTCCAGACCATCTGCCTTTCATAATAGGCAAGTGATTTGAATAGATTAGATTAAATACATTTTGTTCTTCTAGTTCAGAAAAAGATCATACAGCTGTCATCAGAAAAATATTTAAGTTTTAAGTGGTCGGTGCTTGTTTCTCTGTACGTAATTATTTAAAGGTTTTTTTAATGTAGAATCTGCAGCACAGATCACTGTAGGCTGCTTGATTTCCATGAAGGTAGTTTCAGCTTACCTTGCAATGTCTGTAAACATTGTCCTGTTTTAATGTCCCAGATTTTGACTGTAGAATCAGCATTCCCAGACACAAGTATATTGTCCTTGAGTTCCATTCCACTTGTGAGTGACTGATGGCCTGTTAGAGTGTGAATGCAGTTGCCTGTCTCCACATCCCAAACTCGGATGGAAGTGTCAAGAGATCCACTCACCACATGGATACCATCAAACTACAAGAAAGGTAAATCTATTACAAACAATTATATTAGGACCTTACAAAGAAGGCTATTAAGCATTTAATTCACTAAATGCAAGGTTAGATACTATATATATATATATATATTCAGAAACTGCAGTACAAAGTAAGGTCTCAGTAGAGATTGCCATGTTTGATACCAGAGCGGGTGGTTCATGGTCAGCGCAATTTTCTGTTGTAGACATGTGGGCTCTTGAGGGACATGGTTTGAAGAGAGACTCTGAGCCACTGGCCTTTGAAATACATTCATTTCCCTTTAAACACATCAGATCCTGACTATCCTGCAGGGTGCAATAGTAAGAGAAAGCACTTTTCCTAAAAAAGATGTTAACAGGCCAACTTTCCTTTTACAAGTCAGAGGGACTTTAACCAGGAGAACAACAATAACATTATTCCAGAATCATCTACACAAAAGTCACAACATGGGAAAATAGAAGGAAATGTAATTGAAAAATGTGGAATTTAGCTATTTTGTAACCTTAATTGTGTACAGTAAGGAAGTGTAACTTTCCAGTTGTTGTAGGGAAAGCATACAGGCTTTCCTGTATAAGGAATCTCATAAGAGATGAGATTCTTTTGACCGAGAGGATTGACCACGTAGAGAACATAAGGGTGGAAAATAACTTGAGCTATAGTGAAAATGACATGAGTCCAGAATTCTCAAAAAAGGGAAAAAGCAGTAGAATAAAACCAGTGGGCTTCAAGAAGGAATACTTAAAAAACCCGAGACTTCCTTCCCATGAGGGTTTTATGTATCTGTTCTCTGAGGGGAAGAAGAGTTCAGGACAGTTGGCACTTCTCTTAGACACAAACTATCCAGTGTGAAAGAAAGATAGGAAGTATTGTAAATTACTGAGACCCACTTGGCTAAACCACAAGGAATTGTACAAAAAGTAGAAACTAGATCAATAGATGTGTATAAAAGAGCACACTGGGACAAAACCAGAAAGGCAGGACACAACACAAGATAAACCTAGCAAGAGCCATTTCGCTATTGTGTAAAAAAGTCCCAACCAAAAACAAAACAAAACAAAACAAAACCACTCCAAGAGGAAGGCCAAAAGCCCCTCATTTATCCTCAGTGGGAAGGAAACACTGATTGAGGCCAGCTATTTAACTTCTTTTTGTTTCAGTCCTCAGCCATGTGAGTGTAGGCTCACAGCACTAACACCAATGACAAATGAGTACAAGCTTTTGCTAGAATGGGGGAACAAAATCACATAAGGCAAGTTGTTTTAAGACAATCTCAGGGACATCTGCTGCTATCTTTGAGAACCCGTGGAAGACAGACAAGTTTCAGATGGCAAATACAATTCCTTCCTTTATTGAAAGAGATGATGGGATAGGGGAATTATGGATCAATCAGCCTAACTTCAATTTCCACAAGGAACTTTTAAGCCCTTAGTAATGTGGTGAGTAGCAGCAAACACAGATTTGTGGGAAAATTATCTTAACCAATATGATTTTTTTTTCGGTGATGGAGTAAAAAGCCATGTGAAACAGCAAATATCTTGGTTGTATTTTTACAAAGAGGGAGACAAATTTGAGGCAGAGCTACTACTACTTAGTTTGGAGTACTATTAGAGATACCAGAAAGAGTTTCAGAGAGGTCTGCCATTTACTATTTTCATTAGGATTTGAGTGACATTTGAAGCAGCAGAACTGACCAAAGGCAAAGAGTGTAGAAGTCAAGTGAAAAGCGTGAAGATCTGAACTTGGCAGGGAATGAATGAAGGTACAGCTGCAGCCTGGGAGAAGGAAGGCTGGGCAGGAATCTTGGTTATATTTAAGGCAATCTGACACTACTTGTCCATGTGGACTAACTGGTACCTGATAAGGCAAGGAACAAGCCCAGTTAAGGGAACTTGACTATGTGGGGCTGCTGCTTTTTGTAAGACCCACAGAAAATGAGTATCTTAGATCTCTGCAGTCAGACATGGCTGGGCATGGCACCTAGAGTCAAAAGAATGGAGAGTGACTGGCACACAGACTGCTTATCTGCTGCATGCACTGCATTCCTGGTGAAAATACACTAAAAAAGACCCTCTAGTACTTGAATGGAAGGCATAAAAAATAACTTTTCACTTCTAGCAAGCATTAATAAGACTTTGACTGGACCCTGGTTTGGGTTCCCTGCTTTCAAAAGAGGATGGGAAATAATCTGACTTCAGATAAAAAGACAAGAAGTGCCAAATAGCCCAACAGATTTGAAAACACTAGAGTATTTTTCTGTCCAAAAAGAACTAAACCTGATTGATGTAACAACTTTGAATTCTTTTCCCCCTTTTCTATAAACTAATTGTATTCCCTGTTCATAAGGTATTCAGAAAGAGAGCTTTAGGGCTGGACATCGAGACAAATTGATGGTGCTGCAGTGAAACAAACAATGGTTTGGATCAGTGAGTTATCCATGAACCTTGAGAATCTGTAGGTTACTTCAAAGGCAGGTAAGAAATAGTAAGATCTCTGGAAATATCAGGTCTACACATGGGGAAATATTGAGATATAATAGAAGCTGCCATGGAGCAGGGATAGGGAGGACTGGCTTATTCCATCTGATTATTCTATTTATGGGAGTTCTGCTGTTTGGGCCTATGTCAGGCTGAAGGGCAGGAGCCACCATACAATTTTAAAGAATCTTTCTCTTCCAAACCTGTAAGCACCTGCAGCCCCCAGCTTGCCCTCCCTGACCCCCTTCCCATTTGTTTCAGAACATATTGATGTGTAACAGAACCCAGTTATTTGATCCATTATTACTACAGTATCAGACCAAGACATAAATATTCGTAAGCCAAAACAAGAGCCACTGGTGAAGATAAGGTAGAATAACATCTGTTCCCAAACTGCCCCACACGAAATACAATCCTCAGAACATTTTTGAGAGATGGGTGGGTAGCACAGCATTTTTAACTTGCCTGTCTAGAGAACAATCCTCAGCATATGAATGTAAGAGAAGGGCTGGAGTTTTTCATACATTTTGCTACATATTTTTGGGAAAGGAAATCAATTAGGAACTTTGTTCATATTTAATATATTATGGGGAGATATGAAATACTTTATGAAAAACGTCTCTAGCACTGAGCTTCACTTTCTGAGTCACAAACCAGAGCAGTTACATGCTGAATGCCATTTCCCAATTTTGAACTGTCTTTGTTGATTTCTTTTTCAAGTCCTGCCAGATTGTGGTATGAACAGGCACAAGCATGAAATTAATTTCTTTCGCCTTTCAATGCCTGGAAGTGATGCTTTGAGTCTATGAATGAACAAGATGATGTTTTGGGTTAGTAAAGGTAAGAAGACCCAAGACATGAGGTCTGTGTGTATCTTTGCCAGCTTTGTGAGTGACTGGTGGGCAATAGAGAGATGCCACAAAGCAGCACCGTAATAACCTGCACCTAGATTAACATGTTGCTGTTGAAAAAGCCTCACCGTTGTGTATCTAGCCTGTACTCAGAGAAGAGTAAGTAGAAGGCTAGAGATTTACATAGGATCATTAAAATTTTAGGTTCACCCTTACTGTGAATTACAGTTTGGAATTGGAAGATGGGACTAGAAAATGAGGATAAACAGATCTCCATAAATCAGAACATTAATCCAATAGGGTTTTTGGCACATTGTCAATTGCTATATCCTCTGATTTATTTAAAACAATAAGTTTGGAATTTCTTGGGGAAAGCAAAAACATAGCTCCAAAATACATGCAAGATTTGAAAAAAAAATCTCAACCAAACAACTCATCAATCCACAAAACAACGTAACTTGCTGGTATAGAGATTTGGGCTTTATTGTACTGGGTCCTTTAAAAAAAGTACTACTCTAAAAAAATTTCAGTTTCTAAATTAAAACAACATATAACTGGTATAATAAAATGAAAGAGGGGTTTGTCACAGATGCCTCTGTATTCTTGTGGTCTATATAATTCTATACTAGGTACCCACAACTTAATAAACAAGATGAAATAAACTGACTTAAAATGTTACTTAAGGAAACTAAAGCAGCAGATAAAAATCACATACCTGTAACGAGTAGACTCTGTTAGTATGCCCTTGCAGTGTGTGCAGACAGGTCTCTGTCTCTGGATCCCACACTTTGACCATAAAATCATATGCACCACTTACAACCCTTCTGCCATCATATTGAACGCACCGAACTGCGGCGACGTGGCCCATCAGAACGTGTAAGCACTGGCCCGTCTCTATGTCCCACACGCGCAGCGTAGCGTCTCGAGACCCACTGACCACTCTGCAGCAACGAGAAAACCCCTCCCTTGCTTAGCATTGCACATAAAAAAGTACCACAACAATCAAACTTGGCTACAAATGGGTTCTGAGCTTTGATTCGGGACATTGGTGCACCAGCCACCAAAGTTCTAGCTTGGTGCAACATTTTATTGGGGTCTCAAATGACTGGAGTGTTCTTCTTCCTTGCTCTACTCACCTCCTCAGGATCTATTTGATATAATTAGTAATCAGTAGTTAAAAAGGCAGTTCATTCCTGAGCAGCAAAACAAGGCCATGAGAAATTCTGTGAACTGTTGTATCTACCTATGAAAGCTTATGAAAATGGTGAGCTCCAGGCGGTGCTATGGGCATTCTGTTTTAATAACTGAGTTGACTAATTACAACAAATGAAACAAAGACCTTTAGAAAATTCACTTTTAGTAAAGTAACAGTTATTCTGCTTGATTTTTTTTTTCAGTTTTTACTTCTATAAGGTTTTTTTAGGCAATAACAGAAATGAGATGGAATGAAGATTATTGGCATTTATATAGAAAAACTTCACTGTTCTTCAAAAAAGAAGAAATGGAACCAACAATCTTTCTGTCAACAGCTCCATTCCACAGCCAAGTTAACAGAGCTCTGCCAATGTTTGTTGAATCAAGACATGATTTACTATTGCAAAAATTATCTTATAATCAGGTAAAATTTAAATAAAATACTGCAATGACAATACTTGAAAGGTTATTTGGTAAAATGAGTAAAAGTTTGTAGCATTGACAAAAGAAGAAATTACTCAGTGTGGGAGACTGGATCATGGTGTAACAAAGAATTAGCTTTGAAATAACACAGACTGTGACTTTTTGAAGTAAATAACTCAATTTCCAGTTCTTCATTTAATATTCTTATGCTTCTGCTCCTATTAATCATCTCCTCCCTTGTGTTGATTTATGTTTTGCCTGCTTTGTGTTTCACTCGGTGCTGGATGAGGTGCCCAAGTTTCAGGAGCACATTCTGTGAGCAGCAGTGTGTAAATGCCAGGCCAGGCTGTGGCTGGAGCTCTGACAAAGGCTCACCTTTTCTCATGGAGATGCATGCAGCGCACAGTGGAGGTGTGTCCATACAAGGTGTGGATGCATTCCCCAGTCTCAGCATTCCAGACTTTCAACGTTCTGTCTGTGGAGCCACTGATGATGATATTGTCCCTCATCTGTGATGACCACACTCCGCCTGTGTGCCCAACCAGTGTTCTCAAACACTGAAAAGAAACATTTTCCTTAGTTACCCTTTGGACACAGGGGAATAGAAACTTTTAGAAAAAGCAATCTTTGAGGTAACAGTTAGCTCTCATAGCAAGAGCCAGAAGACCCCTGGAGACTTCTTTCTGATTGAACAAAAAAATTCCCCTTTTAAGAAAATACTCGTCAAATTTCTCTCTCAATTGTTGGTACTTCAACTATAAGGAATTTTTCTTGTAATCTTCCCCTTGACAAACTGAGCTGTCTTTCCAAATTTCTCAATACAAGTACATGTTTTGCAGCCTTGAGTCATTTTCCTGGCATTTTTCTGAGTCACTGCAGGATTTCCAATAGCTTTTTGAAGTGTGTTAGAAGTGGAGAGAGCACACACTTAGTAGTTTTACCACCAATCTATAAACCATAAATTTTTGTTGTATTTTTCTGTTTGTTTAGCCAAGAAATACCGCACTCTGTAAGCCACAGCTACAGCATCACTACTGCAAAATCACGTTTCAGTCCCTTTTCAGACTTTACTGTTGCCCAGGAGAGAATCCCACACTACACAAGCACAGCCTCCCTTCTCTGATCCCAAATGTAAGACATGATTTCTCACCATGTACAGACAGTGTTTGCTCACACCTTCTTCTATAAAACCCCTGTCGGCCCGGAACAATGGCTTGTCTCTGTCTCCCAGCCTGTTTTCCCTACAAGTAATGACTATCTATGCTTTCCCACCAGGCAGCAATAAATGCTAATTAGCACAGACAAGGAAAGATCCTTGCAAGACTCCTCTAGAAAGATACTCCATGAAGATTCTGCATTTACTTTAACAACATGATCTCTATAATTACCCATTTTCTAACCCATTTAAATATGTGCCATGTTGATTTTTGCATTATTCTATTTTCTTCAGTTCTGTTGTGGGGATAGAGTCTCTCAGTGCACACAGCCATCTACTTCTGCACTATTATTTTTATCAGTCGAACCTGTAACTGCACGAGAAAAGAGGTCAAGGCAGTTTGAGGATCTCTTTTTCTGTAATCTAATGCTAAGTGGCATTAATTGCCGTGGCCTTCCTTTAACTGTTAGTTGACTCCTCTTGACGCGGTCCAATATTTTTTTATCTGAGATAATGTATCCTAAATACCCAGTCTTTCAGTTTATTCCATTTAAACATTGATGCATTTTAGCTTTCTAACTGTCCTGTCTTGGATCGTCTCCTTGTGATCATACCTTTTGAAAATACACTCATTTTAAGGCAAAGGTTACTTTAGAAAAAAAAAAATCAAATAGAGATTATCTGGATCAACTCTAATAAGAGAAACTTGGTAACTTTGGTAGTTGTTAACATGTGAGGTTCTGCTGAAATGTTCTGTTATCACTGCATGCTGTATTTCCATCATACGAATTTTCTTCCAAAGTATTTTTTCTGCATCGGTGACAGTATAGTAATTCTTGTTGTTAATATCCTGTTCTTTCTAGCATCCTTGAAAAAATGGTTTGCTTTTTTTGTTGTACATAGATTTCCTGTTCTTCAACAATTTTTTAAACCAATCTTCTGCAATTACGGGCTCCTGGCTTAATTCACTGCTATCAAATCCATCTTTTTCAGTTCATAGCTGACGTTCATTTCTACACTTCTCTTTTTTTCTTATTTCATCCAATGTGCTCGTATTTTAAGAAATCATCCTGTTAAAGCAGTAAGAACACAGAATCCTTATTTTGGGCTTTACATCTGTCAAGGGAATTATTTAGTAATGTTCATTTGCACAAAGCAAACTTTAGGGTTTCTTTATTTTATTAATTCTTCGGCATCCATAAGCATGAGGGTTGATACAACATGTTTCCATCTTTCAGACACAATTTCTGGCTCTCTTAAAGGTTTGGAGTAAATGGTCACACTAGGTTTTGTAATTACTTTCAAAAAATTACTGAACAATAATTGTTAAGTCATGCCACTGTGCTCAATTTGATATATTTAAGGGAACGTTTTGCTTTTGGGAGTGTGGTATGTACAAAGAAAGTACTTTTCATTTGTGTTTGGGTTGCCCTTTTCAATTAAAATAGATGTAAATTTCATTATGGGATCCTTCATTAGACAGTTTGTTGTAGGGAAGCCAACAGCAGCAGGGTGAGGCTGCCTATGGCTCTTAATTTTATTCTTATCCACAGTAGGATTAACAATCCCTTCAAGGATCTTCTGGGCATGTAATGACAAATGCTGAATACATTCAGCTTCCACATTATGAAGTGGATACCTTTTACATCTAAAACATGTTATCCTCAGCAGCTGTCCTGTTGTTATCTATACCATTAAAACCAAGCTAAGTGCACACAAGTCCAGTCTAAAAGGATAAAGTACTGTTTCCCCAAGGCCTTTTCTACATCCTTGGTCGGTCAGTCACCTCAAAAAAAAACCTGTGGGCTGAGTAGCTGGGATGTTCTAACATGACTGAAATGCTCAGTACTGTCTTTTTGATTGCACATATTGTTTTGCTCCTCTAAGCCAGAATTAAATTATTGAAGCTTATTAAATTCCTGCCTGAGCTGGATCTAATTTAATAGGAAATATTTAAACCTAAAGCAAGTTAATTTTTTTTTTGTGGCTCAGCAATATAGTAGCTTGGAAAGAAAAACAAACTCTGCATTTGAAATCTGAGCCAGTAAAACGAACACTCCATTTCAAAAACTTGAAAACAATAGAAATAATGCTAGAAGACAAGTGAGAAAAGGAGATCCAGAGGGGTAAAAAGCAGCCTAAGTTAAGCTTTAAGGAAGATAAAGTAACATTTCTGTCCAAATTCTTTAAAATCCATGTCACAAACAACTCCACAAGAATAGCAGAATTGCCAAGAGAACAAGGGTATATGCCAGTGGTAACATGAGCAGCATTGCAATTTCACATCAAGGTGACTTCTTTGAACTGGAGGAGTTTCTGTGTGGGAAAAGGCAGCCCATGTGTTTATCCAGTACCTCTTCCGATTCCTGCCCCAGGGGCACTAAGGCCACCCTGCAGCATGGTCTGATGGCACAGCAGCATTTTGGCTGTGCCAGTGCTCTCTCTGTGGCTCATTTCTCCAGGAATGCAGCAGAGCAGCCCCCTTACCTTGCCTGTCACCGCTGACCACACTTTGAGCGTGTTGTCGTCAGAGCCGCTCACGATGCGGTTCCCACAGAACTGCAGGCACGTGATCACATGGTCGTCGTGGCCCTTGAGCACCTGGCAACCAAAAACACAAGAGCAACAGTCACAATTTAATGTGGGAGATTAGACAGAAGCAGGAGAAACAAAGTGCTCTTCTGATTCATAAATTACAAAATGCTAGAGTTGCTTCAGTAATAATAAGGCCCCTTAATCCCGTGTGTCAAGTCTAATTTACCGCCAGCTGGGACCAAAGGTGTTTCCCTCCTTCCATGGAGTGATGCTGCATTGCTTAGCAGGCACACTGCAGTAACTGCAAGCCTCCTAAAAGAACCAGGAAAAATCTCTAACAAAAGTAGGCTGAATCAGTAACTGGACATTGCTCGATTCCTCTGCAGTTATTCCATCTCTATTTTTCAGTTGAGTTACTGTTACCTTTTGTTTCAATCTTGAATAAAAAGGATGGGCTGATTATTTGCTGAGTATTTGTATTTCAGTGGTCAAGGCTGACTACATCTATTTTTTTCCCTTACTAGCCAAGCATTGTATTGTGTTAAATGCCAGGCAGCACCAAAGTCAAAAACTAGAAAACCATCAACTCAATTAAATACAAACAAAAGCAACAATTTCATGTGCTGGGAATGTGGACTCTATGCAAAGTTGCTTCATAGAGGTGGGATTTTCAATGCTTGATATTGGAAAAACTGTAATTCTGTACATCTTATTGCAATACAGCAAAAAAAATCTTTAGCAGAACACATAGGATGAAGAATTTTTTGTTTAAGATATCTGAACATTTTTCAAGATGTTCATTGAAATGAAATGGCATTTGGATAATGCCAGAGGCTGTAATTTTAATAATAATACCAAGATAACTTGATGTGGCATATCAAGGCAAGAAATACAGAACCGTTGCCAGAGATGTACATAAGTCATGGCCAAATAAACAGCAGAATACAGCCATAGTTTTCTATGGGAATTCTTTTGTTCTTATTTTATTTTGTTATTTTTAATTCAGGAAACAGGTAAATTGCCTTAAAACCTTAAAAAGCCACGAATATGGCTTTTCCTCACATTTCTGTCTGCTTGGTCATTATCAGGTTTGATTAGAGAATTGCTATTTTATTTACAAAAGGTTTGATATATTGCTTCATTTCTTCATATTGGAAAGGATGTAATGATAAATATCAACATCATTAAAATAATTTTAACACTTAGAAAACCCCCNTTTTTAAACTTAGAAAACCCCCCCCCCCCCAAAATCTTAACACAGAATGAAGTTACTGTCTTGTGCTGCTCAATTTAGAAGATTGTATTTAAAAATAAAGCATGAATTGATGACAGAACAGTTGTGGAGTATTTTTATGTTGCAATATGACCCAGCTCTACCAGTACATACATATACACTTACATATGTGTCTGTATATTTAAATATTAGTATTTCCAATCAAGCTTCTGTGATTACCTGTCTCAAAGAGACTGGCATATTTATAAGAATTGTACAGAAATTCTTAGAAGAGCAGTGAAGGAATTCTGCAGTATGAAGCATAACACGTTGCCAATATGGTGGTCAGAATATAATTTAAAGTTGGGATAAGCTAAAACATGAATTATTTTTTTCTGTAGCAATTTTTGTGCATGGATAGTCTTGTTTGTCCAAAGGAAAGAACCCGAGCTCTGAGCTGATCCTGCTTTGTTCACGGCCCCATGCACAGAGCTGAGAATCTCACCTTGGGCGATTTCAGTTCTCCCCGCCGCCAGTTGGTATCAATCCTGTGCTGTCTGATGTAGGCGCTTTTCCATGGACTGTGTATAAAGCCTGGTTTTATTACTTTCCTCCTCTTGATATGTAATGGTTCATCAATCCCTAAAATGGAATTTAAAAAAGGGGGGGGAGGGGAAGAGATGAGGCCACCCCATAGAAAACGCCTTCCCTCCCAAACCTGTACTGTGACCCCTGACATTAAAATATGGCAGAAACATAACAACCTCCTGCACACCAACAATTGTGTGTCAGTGACACCATCCTGCTCCTTGGAGATTTATACTCTGTCTGTCCTTGTCAGTTCAGCATAATCATTACCATAATCATGACTGAAAATGCTCTAGTTCATCATTCCTTGCTGGCAACCTCCTAGCTTGGGCTTGGATCCCCCCTTTCTGAGACAATGCAGAATACTGCCTTTTACAAACGGGTACTGTCGAAAAACCTCCTTAATCACTCATATGCTTATTCTGGAACAGTTCAAGAAGTCAACCTTTCTGTCTGCAGTTCTCCACTCTGGTCACCCATCTTCATTATCTTTAAGTTCACAGTGACTCCTGGTATTAGTGAGCTTTTAATTACTTTCTTGATCTGAAAGGTTGAGTGCTTTCGGCATTGTCCTCTCTGGCCTGCAATTTAAGTATAGCTATGCCCTTTCTGACTTGACACTTAAGCAGCTGTGCTTTGTTCGAGCCTTGCTACTACAGATACAGCTTTTTGAACAATTCTCTCACCCTGCTCTCTTTCCTATGCAGCTCCTCTCTCCACTGCATTTCATTACTGGCAGCAATCTTGTATCTTGCCAGTATGTGGATTTCACTCTTCTGCCTTTAGCCCCATCCCTGCCTGCAATCTTGAATTAAAGGTTCCTTCATGTTACTGAGCAGCTGACTGAGGCTAAGCAGGCTGCAATACTGGCCTGCTTGCCTGTGCTCTCCAGCCTGGATGTATTTATTCTTACTTGTAAGCTCACATTCACCTCTCAACCTTCTCCTTTTTTCTCACTCTGTCCTTTTAATGCATTTTCACTGAAATTTTTAAGAGGAGAATTTTTAGAGAAAATTTAGGAGGTCAGACACCTGCTTTCCATCACAAAAGAAAACAAATTAGTTGAGATGCCCTTATAAATAGCCACCTACAATTGACATTGTCATGTTTTTTGAAGCCTTTGCATCAACCTCTCTCAAGCTCTTGTCTCCATACTCCAAGGCAGCCTGGACAGGGTCCTGTGTCCAAGATGAGACTGTTCTGGGATCACATGTATGTGCTCTTCCCCCTACCCAAAATAGACTCCATATTCCTAAAATTCTCTTTAAAAATAAATGCTTACCTTCTCCATGTGCACAAATACATGGCTACTTTCATGGGAGCCTTTTTTTGCCCATTCATGTCAGTGCTGGACCATCATATCTTCTTGAATTGGCAAGAGCAGAATAATATCCATGTGACTGATGGACTGTGTGTCCCTCTCCAAGCAATTCTTTTAGCACCTTCTCCCACTACCCTGTGCCATCTCTGTGTTAATTATCCTACAAGTGACACGAAATTACAGCAGCCCTTCTACCAACCACTGACACAGTTTTTCCTCCATGCTACGAACTGCCAGGCTGTATTACTATCATTTTTACATCTCAGTTCTTCTTTCTTTTGGTTGCGTTTTGAATAAACACAATCCTCAAAAAGCAAAATCAACTGTACTCTAAAATCATGCAACTAGTATACTTTATAAATAAGATATTCCAGCCTAAACTCTAGCATTGCATGGATTTTTTCTATTTCCTGCTTTCAACTGAGATACATACCATGTAGCTCAAAGCATAACTAGCACTAAATCTAAAGTCACACGAATTGCCTTCGTAAAACTTTAAGCTTATTATGTAAATGAACTGCACTTTTTATGATGGCAACACTTCGACCATTACATCCATCATTTTTCTCAGCCTTACCCTCCTCTTTGCATTTCTCTCTCCAGAGAAGATTATCTTCAGCCAGAATTCTCCAGTAACGACATGTCTGGGCTGCCTGCAGAAGGTCCCTGGGTTCCAGGAATGACAGTACATACAGTGCCAGCTGTAAAAAATAAGAAGAAAGTGTATTTTCTGCACTGCTTTTGAAGAGAAAAGTGAAATAACTCCATTTACTATCATACATCAGGGGCTGAAATACAGAAAATTGGAACGATAAATTATTAAACAATCTCTGAAACTTAACAGACTCCAGTTTATTCCTGTGGGTATGTGGAAATATAACAATCATCATAAGTAACTAAATCCTTACAGATCATATCACAAAATGATTCTTGCATTTGCAAGAAAGTAGATGTCAGCTAAAATAATTTTTACATTTTTTAAAAAATGTAATCCACATTACTTTGAATCATTAGAAGAATTATTACCGAAGTAATTATGTCTATGTTATTTTAGCTAACAATTACACCAAAAGTTATTTTGAGATTTGAACTAAAAAGTACAGTGAGCAAATTGGGATGTACATTGAGATGAGTAACATCACTTAGAAAGCCCAAAAACAGAACAAGCAAATTCTACATTCCCCAGAGCTCAAAACCACTCTGCAGCCATAGGAAAGTGAATGTAGGTATAGCTCATTTTCAGATGAGAATGCAAGCACACTCCTGGGTGGAGTTACAAGGAGCTTTATGGATTGGGATGCAGCAGGATCAAGATCTGTGACTAGTACAGCTTGTTACCAAAACTACAGGGCAAATCCTAATGAACACTAGAAGTAAATAGAAGATGAGCTTTTTCATGTGACAAAACAAAGGTTTATTGGGAAAATCTGGACCTTGTCTGACTGAGCTAAGCCATATAGTGACCATGATAAAGCCCCTAAAATCTCCACATACATATTCAAATGTACTGAAGCCTTAAATGGAGGCATATAAATCACAAACCAAACACAAGGACAGCTATCATTAAGGGTGTGATGACCAAGTATAGCTTTGCTACTTGACAGCAACAGTACAACTCCCTAGTCATGGGAAATAAGTGTAAGATGCAGGAATGTCACAGGAAACTCAGAGTCCCTAAAAACTCTGCAGAAAGAACAGTACTGATAAACAGTGATGCAGAGAACTGCTAACATGCTCACACAGAGGGGTCTTTGTCAGTAACTAATAGGATGTAGAAGCTGTCAAGGAAATCAGATCATCCACTTTTACTTCTGCTTGCCATGTATTTTGTTTAGGACTTTCAATTTAATTTTTAGCTGAAGTTATGAGATAGATATATATATATCTATAAACAGAATCTGACTTTCAAAGCAGCAAAGACTGAAACTTACTGAGGAAGTCATAACTGTAGGCTGTTGACCTCAGCAGATTTTTGACCTTATTTTGTGAGAAACATTTACTTTTAGTAATCTAGACAAGCCAGTGACTGAGCAGGAAATGAAAATTCAGCCTGTCACAACTGTTTGCATTTTGGTTGCATACACACCTTGTTTGCAAGTCATCACCTGCAGCTCACGGGGAGCACACAGGACTCCACATTTGAGGGACCTGTGCCTTAAATGATGTGTTACATCCTGTAGGCACCCCGGGCTACAAACCTAAATAACCTTCTTCTGTCCTTACTCAGAGTCAGCATTTGGGATCTGGTGTAAGGCTCTCCATTACAGGACTAACAACTGTACTTGTCCTTTTAGATTGTCTGTCTTAATTCCTGGAACGTGAAATTACTGAAGAAGTGTTGTTTCCTAACAAACATCACAAAGAGCTGCATGTGGCAAAACTCAAACATGACACAGACCCTTTCCATTTTTTGCTGAATGTTCCTCAGTTGACAGCAGTTTGTTTACATATTACTTGTCCTATCTATACAGAGACAGACATTTGCTAAGCTGGTGTTAATTAAATCCATGAGCCAACTGATTCTAAACCACGTTAAATATGGGTAACATTTATTTTAGACTACATTCATCCAAATAGTCATCGATGGTCAACACAGCTCACAGCTGACTTTAAGATTAGCAGTGGATAAAAGATGACATCCCTTTGTCTCAGCTCATGGATCTAGTTATAAGAAAATTTCAGGTAGCAAAGATCTGACCTTTGACTGAACTGGATTTAGGACTACTCTCTGCTTAAGTGTTAATAATACCCAATAGCAAGCAGTCTTTTGCCATTTTTTTCACTTACACACACAGAACCAACAACATTTCTATGGCTGATTTCAGCAAAACTCTTTTTTCTATTGGTTTCTCGACCTGATTTTCATAAATAAGTAATTTAATAATTATTTCTAAAGTCTCAGCAAGAAAACAGGTGTATTTATTTCATATTAACTGTTCGACTGTATGTTTTCTCAGGAGGAAAACAAACATTTCCTTGGTTATTTGGCTTTTAAGTTACTGTCTTTGCCTTGCAGACAATGGTTTTGAAGCAAAGCCCTCCTGTCCACATCATCTTCCTGTTCTACTTTGGTAATAAAATCAGTGCATTGCATCCAAGAGCACTGGAGATAAGCACAGATGTTAATGCGGAGCGACAGCCCAAGGGAGCGTGTTTTCACAGGATGCTGCCTTTGCCTGGGAAGCCGCCTCATGGAATTACTGACCCCAACAACTTGCCCGTGCCCCCACGGCTCAGAGCATCACCCCCCACTGCAGCCAGCACTCAGCAGCTGGGGACAGCCCTGCTGAGGAGATCTGGCTGAGGGAACAGCACAGGAGATGGAGTCAGCTCAGTGGCTTTTTTTAACTCGGTTAATTTTGGTGACAGTGACTCGGGGTTAGGAAGCAAAAATTATTCAAGCCAACTTCACTGGTGAAGTCAGCCTGTCATGAAGCTACACATTACAATATTCTGGTTTCAAGAGGCAGGAAACTTAAAAGAAATAAACAAATTAAACATTAGTAGTTTACAGGGCAGTGAAGAAACCTAAATGAGGAAGTTTTACTGCTAAGTACTGTATTTTTTCTTTGAAGAAATGGTGAAAACTGAAATTATAACATGATCCTTAGTTACCATGTAACTAGATCACTGGTTGTACTTGAATGAGCTTTGCCACAAAATCATGCAAAGAGAAGTCAACTGTGAGTTACTGTCATCAATTCAATTTCCAGACTGAACAGATGCAGGAGTGGCAAACTATCTTTTGTCTCTTCAAAATATAAAGTCTTGTTGCCTTCCTCTGCCTCTGATGCTTTGGGCATGTTTCTCTAGAAACATGGCAACTATGCAGAGGTGCTGCTGAACTCTTCTCCTTCCCCAGTGGCCTTTCCACTCCCTGAGAAGGCTGCTGCAGAAAGTGCTTCTCTAAATACTAATCTCATGTCCTGGGCTCTAAGTTAATACTTGCTGCATGAATTGCTTCCAGCCCTTACAAATGCCAGGCAGCAAGAGAAGGCTGTGACACTTCCAGACTTGTGAAGATATGACAGTGTAGTCAAGAAAAGAAGGATTTTGTACATCTAAGTATTCAAAAATAGGATATATGCCAGAAAAGAGTGTCAAAGAACAGAGACATGAAAGAATCTTCAGGTAATAAAACCATGTCAAGCATAGCAATCAAATACAAACACCAGAATAACTTAAAAGAACTTGCTTTGCAAAGTGTTAGGAACTGAGACTTAACTCCCTAAAATCAAGCAAGGTGAGAAGTACTATTTATAAGTCAACTGAAATACATTTATTCAATAACAGCAGTAAACTGGGTTTATAACTTTGCATATCCACCCTCATGTTCTAGTTGTGATGACATCACAAATTACTCTTGTGTGGACAGCATTTGGTTACACACACTGAAATCTAAATCTCAGTGTCTCTTTAACTGGATACAACATGATCTGATTTTCAGTGAAGGATTTACTGTAAGGTGTCTGCTTAATTACAGTTTGGCTTGATCCTTTGTAAGAAGTGCTTTTTGGGGCTTACTTCTGGTTTATTTGGTAGAGATTTTAGGCCTCTGTTTGTCTAAAATAAATTAAAAAACAACATTGACAAAACACTCACCACTTAAAGCATTAAAAATAGTTCTTACACTTACAGAATAATGTGAACAGAGGTCTTACATCCAGAGGAAATTTTTGTGTGTGTGTGTGTGCCCTAACAGAATTAGTTCCCAAAAAAAGAGGCACAATTGGCCCAATTAAGATACAGAGATATTTTTAGAGCTATTAGGATTTTGTTTAAAGGGGTCATCTGTATTTCCAAGTATCTAAATGCTATAAAGAGATAGAGGTATGTCAGCCTGAAATTGCAGTAGCCACGTTATGGCAGTGTTCCAAACTGTGAACCACTGACATGAGTTTACATCACTATGCTGGCAAAACTAGCACACAAGTTTTCTAAAGGTGGCAGCCAATGCATAATCCAGTATTATCCCATAATTCTCACCTCTTTTGGGAGCAAGGAAATGAAGTCTCTTTGAAACTGGGGCTCTATCACTTGCATCATGTGTTTTACTTGTGTTGGTTCACAACTATCAATGAGTTCATCTAAAGCAAGTAACTTCTCTGGTCCGCTCCAGCTCTGCAAGGGAAGAAGAAGAAGAAGAAAGAAACAGTGAGCTTAGTTTAACAAACTGGTTTGGTTTATATCAATAAGTGCCACTGCTGTGCCAAAAAGGCAAATTAAGTTTCCTCACTGAGCTATGTACAAGCATATAAAAAGCCAGGAGATAAATGCTCATGCTAATGACACAAAAATGAGGAGTTAATCAACACAAAATATTCAAAATTACTACACTAATTCATAAGCTAAGAAAGGATTTGTTATATGCACACATACAGATTGGCAATTAAATAGATAATAATATTTAGTAATAATAATTAAATTAATTAAGCTTCTTTTGAAGTTGATGAAATCTACACACACTTTACAGACAACGGAGGGGTTGCAATAGAATGAACTCCCTTTCTCTATTGTGTATTCAAGTGAGATGATAGCTTTTAACCTTCATATTTCATCTGGTAGACCAAAATCTTGAAATGAGAGGAAACTAAAAAACTTTCTCCAAAAGTACATTAGCTTACTGTCTGCTTATTACTACAATGTGTCCCTAAGTGACAATGTTGTAATTTCAGAATCCTGGCTATAAACCAATGCATATTTTGTAAGTATCAATTTACACTTGAATAAACAGGGAATTTTGATTGGTAATTTTCTTACTCCACATTTTTACTAATGGGCACTATAAAATTTGAAGATTTTAATAAGACACTCAATTGCGAGTATAGCAGATTAGGAACATCATTTGTAGGAAAAAAAATTAGTAGCTTAATATACTGCAGATCCAAAAATCATGTCTTAAACTCATCTGTGCTCATCAAAGAGCTTTGATTGGTTATGTGAAAACAATTTAAAGAAAAAAAATAATTTTTACAGGAAAAAACAACAGCCACTGCGAGCTGATTTAGCAACAGAATTAGAGCACAAATAAAGCCTTAGAGAGAAAATGAGACATCACAGTTTTTGAGAGCAGATTCACATTCCTATTCTCAAATGTCTTCTAGAGTGACATTCACAAGTAAATTAGCACATACAAATGATATTACAGTTATCGTAAGAGGCCAACTGAAATTTAAAAAAAAGGCAAGATACCTTACAATTTAGACTTCTGTACTAATCTGCCATTTATCTCAGGACCTTTACTACTCATGCTCTAAATTTCTATTCCCTGGATTTGACTCTGGCAATTCACTCCAGTCTCCACAATACTACAATGTTTGTGTACTGTGCAGTTTCTGCAGAACAATGAGGTAAGTGAAGAAGATGGAATTTGTGAAAGTGAATGCAAAGCAGATAAATACCCAGCTTTCCTCGATATAGAAAGATCACCATGCTGCACCATTTCTCTCTAATTAAAACATCAAAATACTGGAAATGTCAGTAGAAGTATCATTGCCCCAAAGGATGGCCCAGAGGACATTCAGGTGCCCCGAGTCCATCAGGGCAGTGGAGGTGGCTCCGAGCTGCCGCATTTACGGAGCGAGCACCCTCTGGGAGTGCCGTGGGAGCAGCTGCCTCACCCCACTGCCGTGCCCTCGCCCTGCAGCACCTGTGTGCCAGGCACTGCACAGCCCACCCCACTGCAGGAGGAAGTTCCTGACCTGAGCCTTTCCACGCACTGTGGGCAATTGGTGAAATGGTTTAAACTGGGAAGAAAACGTACCCCATCCACCTGTTTGTACATAGTGTAACCATGAGAGATGAGTGTTTCCATGTCTCATACCCAATACCTCAGAATATTAAAAAGAAATAAGATTGTCTCAGCCAAAGTTGCAGCAGTGCTGTTGTAAACAGCTTTTATTATAAATTTCTTTCAATAGAAACATTTGCATCACAGAGCAGCTCTCCATAAATCATGCACTGAAGAACTGTTTATCTCACCAACTTTTCAACTGCTGTTTGTTTCATTAACCCACAGCTTAGCTGGTGTTAGGTACAAACGTTTGCAGTCTTTAATCTCATCTGTCAGCTGTGTTTGAATTTAGGAGAATTAAAAAGAGGGAAAGTAATATATGTACTACTTCCTCAAAATATAAATTTCCAAGGTCAGTCTACTGTTAATTTATTTAATTTACATTTTAATTTACATTTACTAAATTAGAACAACTATACTTGAAGAGCATTGTTTACCGCTGTGGCAAATGTTGCTAGCAGTTACCAACATGTTATTGATTAATAATGTCACCGTGTGCTATCTTAATCTGTAACTCTCTTACACTTAGTTGGTTTTTAAAACTTAATACAGATCTGGACAGAAAAGGGAAGAGGTTCAAGAATGGGAAAGAGTTGCTAATGACTAAAAGCAGCACCCTCTTTTATATGTCCATCATCATTAGGGGATGGGTACAGGCAGCTTCCTACAGATCTTTTTAAATAATCAACTGCTACAAAATGTTGTCTCTAGGACATTGTCCCCTCAGTCTTTCACTTAAGCAAACAAACCTCCAGCTACAGTTGGTAAGGGGTCTCTGAGGGACATGTCTGGCATGGAAAATTGGGAGAAAGCCTTGCCAGATGAACACAACTGTTTGCACTAATGAAGACAAGAGTAGTAAATTCAGTTTGTGGGCCCTGTAGCTTGATCCATTTGCAAGAAAACTGCATGCAGCTCATTAGGCAGAAAGGATAAGGAGAAACTTTGTGGCTTTGATGAGAAACAACAGTGAACAACGTTGCAGAAGAGAAAGAAAAAATGACTGTGTGCAGTTTGCAAAGTTTAAAAACTTGTAGGTGACCAGAGACTTCTGAAACAGGTGGTGTTGTGACTGGACACCTTGAATTTCTACCAGGCAATTTCCTTTTAAATTGAAGATCCTTGTAAAGAATACATATTATCTTCAAAATGCTTTTGTTTAATTGTCTTCCTTTGCTTTGTCTTCAAAACTGAAGGTTATTTTAATGTAAAATTAAACTAAAGCTTTTATTATGGGCAGGGGTTCCCCTAGAATAGGTAACTCCAGGATTCATTCACATAGCCCTTGGGAAGCCAGCAGGGCCTACTGATTCTGCTCTTTGAATGACTTCAGAATCCTAAAGAAACAAACTCCCTCTTTCCTCCCATTTCCTCAGGGAGGTGTTGATTTGTCAGCCAAGGCCTTTTGGCTGTTCATACCATTTCCTCATCCAGTAGAGCAGCTGCTGCAACGATGGTACTACCTACCTGAAAACTATCCCTTCTTTTCCCCTTCACTACTGTGTTTAAATGTCTTCCCTTTCTTACAATCAATATAAACATCTTTGCTGCTTCTACAATTTCCATCTCTTACCTTCTGCCTGACCTGCCACCTGGTTTTTTTATCATCATCTGTTTCTGCACCTCTCCTCTTCCATGACCTGCACTTTTCTATTGCTCAGCTCTCATCTGCTACCTTCAATTTGTACAATTACAGCTTGTAGCAATTATATCCTTTTGCCATAATAAGTATATTAAGGACAATCTGTTTTAAAGGGTTTAACTTCAGGGTGCTGTTCTCCATTACTAAGTTCTGTTAATGGAAGTCTCATTATTGAGATCTGCAGAAGGGCTCTTCTTGGAGCCTGCCTCTGTCCAGCTCTTGGATCAACTATCGAAAACCCTGCCATCCCTCACCTCAAGGGTGTCTCAACCTAGATAAAAATTGCACATAAGCACTGAAAGAAACACCATCTACATCAGCAAGTAGTTTGTCACACCAGGAGGGATTCAGGAGCAGCTGGTGCTGAAGTCCCCTCATTAACCCATATCAGAGTCCCAGTCCCCAGCCTGGTCCCCTGGGCTGAACATTTGCAGCACATGTGATGGACCTTGTCCAGAGAAGCTGACTGGCTCAGACCCTACATCCCTGCTAGAGGTTGGATAACACAGAGTTTCTCCTGAAACCAGTTGAATTTGTATGCAACAAAACTGCCACGAGAACCAAACCAATGGGAAATAAGCAGGGAGGGGCAGGAGACCTGCTCTAAGTCTGAAGGACTCCTCTGAAACAAACCAGTAATGGTGATAGAGCCAAGAGGGGCATGAAGTTGGAGTGCACATGTCTCCAGAGCTGTGTGTAGGGGTAGTACAGAAACGCCAACCCTTGACCTAATCCAACCACAAGACACAGAGCAGAAAACGCTGCGGTGCTGGTTAGGATACAATCTTTACTGCCTGCTTCACATAAGAGGTGGACTACTCAGTTGCACCTGTATTCATTCCTGAGCATCTCTGGAATGGAGAATGGTAAGCAATTTGAATTTAGGTGGCTAAGCCTAATGTAAGCCTAATGGTTTTTTATGTAAAACAAAAAAAGAACAGTGCTCTTGCCAGCCAGATATGGCAAAAGCATTTTGGACACTATCGAAACCGCTGTGAAAAAAAATGCTTCCCATTGTAGGTAAAAGGACAGCATTCACTAGTTATTCAAAGTGATTGCCTACATAAGTGTGTATGGAACAACTTTTCAAAACCAATTTTCCATGAAAATGCAATGCTTTAATAAATTACTTAATTAAAAAACTCCAACACTAAGTATATGGAGCAGGAAGAATGGGGAGCTTGGTAATTTTTAATGCAAATACCAACTCTGACTGAACTTAGCATCTAGCTGACTTTTTTTTCTTATGGCAAAAAATTCGGTGACTTAAAACTTCTCGTAAAGGAAGAAATTTTGTAAAGATTCACTTGGGCACTGGGTTTTAAAAACCCTTACAGTGGATTTTAAAAAGACCTGAAGTCAAGAGCCACTGCAAACCAGATAAAACAAACAGGCCTTTAAGAAATTAACTGGTTTGAATCTAATAAAATGCCTTTCTATTCTTCTTTCCAGACTTCATTGAAATCCACATACAACTTTATTTTTAAAGAGAAAGTGCAACTACTCAACTGTTTCTCCTATCTGCGTTATTTTGTTACTTTCAAAATAAAAGGCTTAGATCAACTATAAAACATAACAGGAAGTACATATAAAAATAAAACCCTCATATCCCATCTTAAGTTTTCTTAATATTTGCAGAGTGGTCTTGATTTTACCTGAAAAGATAACACAGGAAAAGGACTGAAGGCCAACGTACAGGTGAGAGTCCTCAAAATAACAGAGTATCAGTGGTCACTGCCAGCTTCTATGCCAAAGAACAGTTTTACCTGAAACAGCACATATGTCCCGCTAACATGCCTCTAGAAATTTAGCTTTAAAATTGATTTGAAGTATATTTTCATATAAAATAAGAAAGCTATTAAGCTGGCCTAGCAAGTACCCAGTACACGAAGAAAGCTCTCTCATTTCTGTTTCTCTGCAGGCAAAACTTTGTATTGCAAGAATGATGCTGCATGTGCCATTTAATCCTGCCCTTTGGGCAGAGCTACCTCCCCTATGAATGCGCTTTTATCATTTGGCTGTTTAAGACTGTCCCTTTCATGAAACGCATGTGAAAAATAAGCACACAGAAAATGAGGAGGCAAGCAGATGTAACACTGAGATAGAGCTACGTGACTCTGAAAGCTTTTCATTCTAAAGCAAGGGACTCCCTTTTGTGAATACAATAAAAACTACCAGTGACAGACGTGATCAATAAGTGCTGCTCAATGATCTCCAGTTAGGAGAGAGAGACGCCTCCCTCTCTCTCTCTCAATAGTATAGATCAACATTTAGGCATTTAGTACTGCAACTAAGTGTTTTGACAAGTCGAAAGTATCTAAATATATATCTATTAGAACATGTTTTCTACATTACACACTGCACACATTTGTCTACATAGGCAAAATTTTCATGGGCTTATAGACTGCTTATGCTAACCAAACAGCCAATAGCAGTGCTCTTAATGTCTTAATGTCTGCACCCCTCTCTCAAACACTTCAACCTTCATCTTTTTTAAAAGTATGTGACTATCGCTAACTATCAATCTCACATTAAAATACATGTTACACATTGTCAGTAACAAAATAGCCTTTGGTAGTACAAATGTTTTAACATTACAAAATGTTACAATACAATGTAGTATTACATTACTATATATAAATGTAGTATCATTCAAATACGATTCTTGGGGGCTAAACAGACATATTTCTACGAACAGTCCCCAAAAAGATACACCACAGTAATTAAATATGAATGTTTTTAAGAAATTGAATGATGTGTACAAGAATCTTAATTTCAAGCTTCCACTGGTTTAAGCAGATCATAAATGTGTAAAAATAAAGAGGAAAGAGGTTCTACATTATTATTTTAATGTTCAGAAGTGACAGTGATTGAGATCAATGGTATTATGTGGCAGCATGAATCAAGTCAAAAGCACACTTCTACCTGCAAAATTGTGTGCTAGATACCTGTATCTACAATATTGCTCTTTTATCTTTGCCTGTTTCAGTAATTGAAACAATGCCTGTATTTGTTAGTTGCTCCTTTTGAAAGTGCTTTTAGAAGGAACGGTTTATTAATCAAGATAGAAGACATAATATTTCCATTTTTCAAGTCAATGACTAAGACTCATCCGTGCTTCTTAAAAATACAGAACAAAATGTTAAGATCTCCATGGTACAGGGAGTGGACCAGAAGCAGAAGCCTGCCCCAAACTGTGCTTGTATTAACTTACACAAAATTGACTCAGGTTCACCCTGACTGGTGACCAGGCAGATTTCAGTTTCGACCTGTGCAAGTGGTCCATAGCATTGTCCTTCACATCTTTTCTTTTGTCCAGGTAAGTTATTTTTAGGCATTGCTGAAGGTGAGAAACCTCTTCCTTCCCTCCCTCCAGCTGTGTACACATGTGCTGGCTGACATGTTCAGTACAAAGAGATCAGTAAAAATACACATGGAGTTTCCTTTTAATCTATTTTTGATAAACTTTTCTTTCTATTCTTAGAAGACACCAGACTTGTGACGAATTTAGTGCTATGATTGCACTGAAGCAAACCATGCACCAAAGCTTACTAGTGTCAAGCAAAAATGGCTTGAGGCCGTGGAGGTAGCCATTACACGTTGGCCAGACTTTGCAGAAATAGTGAAAGCATTAAACAGGAAGGGTTATGTTATTAAGAAACCAGTGAAAGCTGTTGTTTTTTGCTGAAACAGGGAACAACTATTCCTTGAAGCTGATGCCCATTTGTTATTGTAAGAGAACACAAAATCAACAGCAGAGACATTCTGAGATGTATAAGGGGACCAACTCTACTGAAGCACTCCCTTACATAAAGCATGGAGGCAGAGCTGCTTCAGATGCTTGTTTCTGCAGGCATGGTTACCTGAAACATCTTCAGCCATTCCTGGAGGCCCGAGGGTGGCTGCACGGATGTGATGCGGCGCCGCTGCTGTCCCTGGCCATTGGCTGCCCGCAGGTCCCCAAACGTCGTCGGTGTGGCGGAACATGGCACCAGCCCCGTGGTACTGCCATGCAAATGAAAAGGGACAGCCATGTGTAAAACATCAAGGAAAATTCACAAGTCTCTTCCAGAACAAAACGTCTAGAACATATTGTGCAATTATTACTTAAACTCTTCAGCTTTATGCAGAAGTGTTAACATAAGAAATTGTTCTGCTGGTCACTCAGGAGGTCAGTCCCTCACTTGGATAAATCTACCTCCCTCTACCACTGCAATGCTAGCCCTCTAACTAGGGGAGAAATAGGGATCACATTTCAAAGCTGAAAAATTATCACTCTGTTAATTGGTCAGCAAGTAGCATGTAAAGATGCAGGTTTACATATTCCTTTCCTTGTCAGAGTATTTCCTTTCTTTCTGGGCTACACTGGTGCCTTCTGGCTGGGGATGTAGGAAGCCAGATCTCAGACTTCCACCTGTATGTGAAATGTGCTACTGCTGCTTCATCTCCAAACAGAACGGAAAAAAAGTATCTATTTTTAGGTTTTAATATATTTTGTTGACAAAGAGCTAGTAATATCAAGCAGTTCTAGTGATTTAGTGATCTGGAACTGGACTTTGAAATACTCTATATGATCTTTTAAAGTTTGTGTGTTGATGGAATGATACAGGAATTAAGGGGGGGTGTGAAGTGAAAAGAGAAAAGGAGCCAAAGGTGCTCTCTGAATCACAGTTTGATTTTTTCACTCTGACATGTTAAAAACCAGCTCATTCATATGGAATGGAGCTTTTAAAAGAGCTGGGATTAAGCTACTATTGTGGAAGTCTAAAGAAATACAGCTGACTATGTTTTCTGGTTTGGGGTTGTTTTGTTTGGTTTGGTTGGTTGTTTTTTCATTTTGGTTTTTTTTTTTAACATAATGTAAAGTACTTCATTCACAGAATATCAAAGCTGTATTCCCTAGCAGGAAATATGGAACCCCAGTAGTATTTGCACAAGCATGAACACTTTAAATATAGTGTGAGACTCCAAAAAAACCTCTGGTTTTTTGCAGGATAAACCCAGCTTTTTAGTAGGCAAGAGCTTAGGGGTTTACTGATTTTTCAGTGGCTACAGGAATAGCTTTAAATGATGCAAGGCAAGTTCATTTTAATATTTACCTCATTATGCTCTACAAATATTTCACTCCACTCTTCCTTATTCTGAAGGACAATAATAGCATGTCCTAACATTTACCCAAACTGGTCAAGAAGAGTAAAGATTGGTTTGAGCAGGCCTATTTTTAACTGTTCATTTTGCTGAGTAATAACAGAAACAGAAGCTGATATAAAAATACTGTTTCAGAGATGAACGATCCTCTAAATGGCATTTGTTTACTGACTTTACCTGTTATATGCAAACAAAGTTCATCAGCTGGCCAATTTTAGAGTGCCTGATCCTAGGGAAAATGGAAACAAGCAAGCACAAGAACTGCATCATTTGCCTACATATTATTTAGATAAAACCAAATCAAAGAGTTTAAGAGAGGAGCATCAAATGTTATTTAAGGATTCTTTTATGCCAATAACTACTCAAAATCCAAGCAATGTCAGTTGAAAGTATTTTTTAAAATAAAATGTGATTTTACAGCTTACTCATTCTAATCACCTGCATAGACACCCAGCACAAGGCCTATCATTCAAGGTCCAAAATAAGGCACTTGAAATTAGCTTTTATTGGTCCTGAGCAGTGTGTAGCCTTGAATTTGCCTCAGTAGAACAGTTACACTTTACTTTTTTCTGCTGTAAACTGGCTCTCAGTCAAAAACAGTTATTCAAAACAGGATCTAAAAGCTTCTTTCCTTTGACCTAAGATTAAACCACAAGATACTTGTTCATGCTTCATTCTTCCTCTGTGTTTTCATTCCCCTGAAACAGCGAGTCAGGTCTCTGTGGAAGCTGGACAAGTCCAGCAGTTCCTCTGAATCTGACAGTAACACTCAACAAAAAAGCGTACTTTCTTTGTTGCTGAACTGTTTACTCTTCTGGAGTGCAGAGAACTCCCGGTGTGTCACCTGAAGAAATGGTGGCCAACAAGAGAGTCCTTCTATCAGACTGACTCAGAAATCAACAGAAGATACCACCTGGAGGAACGTGGAAGCTGCGACAAGTGGCTCTCAGCAGCAACACATCACCTCCTTTACTCTGCTGCAGCATTTACACATCTGAAAAGCAACCCTGGGACCTGTTGCCTAACTTTGCACCCAACACCTGATAAACCTCTTAAAAGAAGACAAATAAAATATAAATCCCTTTGAAAGAGCCATCAGTGACTGAACACTGCTACAGCGTGTTCAAGAGAAATGCCATTTCCAGAGAGCCTTGGGAGGCAAATGCAATGCTCATGGGAGGGACAATGCTTATTGCGGGGAAAAAATGTAAAATAGTGTAAATTCAAACAGGATGAGAAGCAGTGTGACATCCAAGCACAAGTGTTATGGCAATTACATAGTGAGAATGCAGTTGTAAGGTGTGCATCCACAGCCCTGCTCCACTACTGCTGCTCATGGTTAGGAGCGCTTTACCCCGCGAAACACCTGACGGGAACAGCAGCAGATATTTCAGATATTTGTGCTTCCTGGCACCATACAGGAGCAGCAAGGAAACAGACCAGAACCTGTAATACTTTCACATTGGGGATAACAAGCATGCCTGTGTTCCTGTTAATATCAGATGGTCTGCTCTGCCTACATAAATTTCCATTCTCTCATTCCTGTTACCATAGCAAAGTGATACATTTGATCACAATTTTAATAGTCTTAGGTTTTATCGTTATGTCCCTTTTTAAAATCTGATTGATTTTATTTCCAAGAATGCTCCAGCCCTCAAAAAGTCTCTTAAGTAAATGGGCATGCTATATTTAGAATGAAACACAAACCTCAACTGAAGAAATGCAAGTCTGGCTACTTCATTAAAACTCATCTTCAGTTCACGTAATTTAAATTAGCAAAGCAATATACAAATGCTGATACCACCTCTTCTTTGCATTACAGTGCTTTAACAGTAAGAGGAGCTTAATTAATCAGGCTCAGCAATTGGAAAGACAGGATATATGCAGGAATCAGGATCCAGTGATCTGTCATTGCATTTAATTACCTTGTGTATTCTGAGACTTTGCAGGGTTTCTTTCCCAGAGAGAAAGAACGGACCTCGGAGCCATGGTCCAACTTTCTCTTCATCTGCAAGGTGAGGGAAAAAGAGTAACAACATGGATTTAGTTACATGACCAACCTTACTTATGTGTACTTCTATAAAATTAACACATTTTTACTTTCTACTTTTATATCAAATTTCAAAAAGTTGACACTCATAAAATTACTTAAAGCAACATTTTATTTTCTGAATTCAACAACATTTGATATGTTTCATTGGATGCTTGTATATATTATTGCTCTTTTAGGGTTCAAAATCTATTGGAATTACATTATTTTAATTCTCAAATTGAGAAAAAGTGTGCAGAACTGTGTTAGTTTATTTTCTAAACTGTTCTCTCCCTGTTCTCCTGGGAGATGAGGAAAGGAACTAAACCAAAGCCCTTGATTCTTTGTGTTCAAGTTCATTGCTAAGTCTCTCATTGAAATGGTTAAATTTTAGGTAGCCTGTCTGCATTATAAAACCATATTTATTTTAGGGCCTAAAAAAAATTGACTGTATCTTTTCTTTTGTCTGTACTTTTATTTTAAAGTTGCCCATTGAAAACATTTATAAAACTGCAGTAAAACTGATAGATTAACCAGTATTTTTCCAAGAAGGGTAAGGATGAAAAACACTACACCCCAGTCTTGACTGTCACCCGCAATTAGATATGATCAAAACCAAATAATGAGCAGGGCAGCTGCTAAAAGGGGAAGCCAGACTGCAAAAATTACCAAAGAGATGGAAACCAATGAAAGCCATATTTATCCAGGCAGACAAATAGAGATTACTTTCTACATATTTGGGTAATCTTTAACCACAGTCTTTTGGACTAAATGAGACATACGCGTGCCAAATGCAACTTCTGAGTTTTTGTTGGTTTTCCTTTTTTTTTTTTTTTGGGATGTGATACACCACAACAGTTTAGCCAGCTGAAGAATGTTTACTGCTGTTTACAACTGTGAGCTGCAAAATACATCAACTACTTGTATTACATTCAGATTTTAGTATAATCATCTGATTCCTTTCTCCAAAATTTCATGTTAATGATACAGTTTAAAAGTTGGCATCTTTCTTACACAACTGATTTAGTCTTTTTTAATGTTGTATTATAACAGTTATTTAACCATTTGTTGCATCAGTGTACCTACCTAAAACAAAACACCCCAAACCCAAAAGGATTCTCTAAAGCTTATGGTCCATATATTTTTGTTGTGATTTTGGTTTTTTATACTTCTTAAATACCCTTATGGCTTTACCTAAAAACAGCCACTGAACGTATTGTGTTCTGCTTCATTAGTGATTACCCAGGAAAGCTAAGGCTTGTTTTTAAGGGAACAGCTACAACACAACCAGAAGAGCTTGCCTTGTAGCTGTGTTTTCTTGCCCATGCCCCACATGGGACACTCCACAGCGTTTCACCAGACAAGTACTGAGCCAGAACTACCCTGCCGAATCACCAGCCTCACCCTTGCCGCTTCCCCACGCCCCAGGAGGAGCAGCCCTCCGTGCTCCCCCCAGGAAAACCAGTTGCAAGGATCACTGAAAAATAATGGATACCATCTTTTATTGCTGTGCTAGGTGGGTGAGCCATCAAAATTACTGGAAGCATAAGTAAGACGTTTGAGAATTAATTTCAGTATTTGACGACAGACTTTTCAGAAAGGATTTTTCTCGTTCAAGGAAAATTTTTATTTCCAGTTTGCCTTTCTGAGAGGTTATCATCATTGTATTCCTCTTCTGCTTCTCGTAAGAGGCAGATGCAGTTTTAGAAAAGCACACCTCAAAAACAAAAAGTAGGAAGCCTACTAGAGAATAATCAGCTCTGGTGATTTATTCGTTTGCGTTACTGAAGAAAACAATATACATTATGTTGCCTAATAATGATTTCACCTGTTTCTTTTTGGCTGGGATTTTTTCAGGTATTTTAGGCAACTTTCACATGGGGTCCGCCACACAGACTGACTTTCAGTATCTCAGAAGGTGCTAAGTAAATACACGGTCAAAAATGCCGTTTATCATACGAAGAAGATAAAACTTTCTCTACAGCAGAGAGGTCTAGTGACAAGATTCAGACATCAGTAAGGTCTCTGTGTAACCAGAAAACAGAAACCGTCGAGCAAACATCCCTCTAAACATTTTTGTCGCAAGGAAAACACAAGTCCTTCAGACAACATCTATTTATCAAAATAACCGAGACTGCAGTATATTAAAAAAAAATTTCAAAAAAATTTTTTAAAATGAGAAGAAGGGGCAGCAAACTGCATTCCGCATCACCGCCCGCCACCAAGCGCTGGCAGCGCTCCCCGGCAGCGCACTGACTGCAGCTACGGCCGGGCGGCAGCCCCCGCCGCCGGCACGTCTCCGCCCGCGGACCGCCGGCGCGGAGGACGCGCGGCCCCCGCCC